>JAYRBT010000093.1:43635069-43654173 GCA_036023395.1 Myiotriccus ornatus | reverse complement strand
CGCTTGTAGCAAGTGTGGGTAGAGCCCAAGCGTGGGTAGAGCCCTCCTAGAATCTTCGTTCGCGAAGCCTAGCCATGGATGGGAGCAAAGGTTGCAATTTGGATGCCCTACTTGATTGTTGTGTTTAACACAAAACATCGCTAAGCAGTAACAGAAATAAAGATATCTCAGTGAGAGACCAACCTTCTCACCACTGAAGGAAATAGTTTATTGCTACCAGAGAAGGAATAAAAATAGGCACAGAGCAGCCTTCTCCTTCTCGTGATCTAGGGAACAATGATTCTTTTCTTTCTATTAGCAATTGTGCTTGGACCAAGCTCAAGGTTATAAAATAATGAGCATAACAGGAACAAATACTATAAGCTGCCTTCCCTCCCACCCATCCATGTATAAATTTAAACCAAAAAATAATAAAACAAACAGGCAGCTGGTGTTTTAAGCTGCCAGTTCCAAAGTCCTCATAAACTAAAACTTTCTATTCTTTTTTTCTTTCGATAGTTTTAATTTTTGTTTTGTGTACTGTTCAGTTACATGTTCTTGTTAGCAGACCAAGGAAAACCAAGAACTACAGCAACCAGCAACTGACAACACACTGGAGTTGCAAAGACTTTTGTGTTTCAGGCTCTTTCATTTTTCTTTCCTCCTCAGTGTCTGCACGTAATGGATGATGTGGCAAACAAAACAAAGCAAACCAAAAAACTTGAAGAGACAGTAAGAGAAAAAAACCAAACAGCATGCTAAAAGGTCAGTACAGAAGAATATGGTCATCATATCCAAAGTGCTATTATCACAAGCAGATCTCAGCATGATCTGTTCCTTGCAATTCAAAATACAGAAGTAAAAAGTTTAGAAATCTTGGAAAAACATCAAAACACATCTTGCCCAGTCTAATGGCTAACAAGTCCAAATACGCAAGGTTGAAAGAATGGATGAAAAAAATTTTTGTCATATTTACAAATTTATGAACAGGGAAAAGGGTGATGGGGGAACAGTCTTCAGAATGGCTACATGGTAATTGGATTCCTAATTTCTGTTCACAAAATGGAAAGTCCTCCCACAGGGCTTTGTCTGGTTTGTTCTTATATATGTGCATTATTATATGATCATCAGATTTGGCAGAAAAACTGGCTCAGATGTACCTGCCACAAGGGGGATTATTGTTAAGTAGGATCATTTCTTTCTTTTTCTGTTAATATCATAGTATAATAAACAAATGCATTGGCTTGGCTGGTGAACTAACAACTTTCATCTATGGTAAAAAAAAGTAATGGACGGAATTTTTATGGCCAATTTTTCTGGAAAAACTAAGAGTGCATTATGTAATTTCATGGCAAGTCTATCAATCTCCAAATCATCCAGTGCATCATTCTGATGCTTTCTGTTTTTTCTGCTGTAAGTTTCACCAAGAGAAATCCAACCATTTAGGAATTAATTGTTTAAAAAAAAGGAAAAAAAAATCTGCAATCATCTCACATCTTGTGTCAGCCTTTGCTCAGCTGGGGCTTTGCAGAACTGGAGTCTGAAGAGTCCCAGGAAAGCCAAGTTGTGTGATTAAGTCTTGATGCGTATGTGAGATAATGATAACTACAGTAGAAGAGCATAGAGAGTAATGACAAAAAGGGGTTATATTTGAAACCTATCTAGCTGACATTACACCTTGTTGCAATATGAGTCTATTTTAGGTGAAACTTTTGTATCTTACTGTTAACAGATACTGAAAACCTGTTGGCTGCTGTCAATGACATCCTTTCCTAAAATTCCTGACTTTTCAAAATTTTTTCTGTCATTTACATTCCTGTGTCACACTTATTCAACAACAGAAAATATCTGCTTTGAGTCTCAAGAAAGTAAACATATTCTTTACTGGGTAAATGAAGATACATTTACCTCCCTCTCAATTACATGGATATTGTTTTATATTGCATCACTTGCATGTGAAATTATAAAATACATACTTTCATGTCCCTACTTATCCTCATATTACTTGAGATAAATAAACCCTTTCTGTTTCACCCTGAAAGATAGCTTAATTCTGCTTGGGTTAACTGATTTTTCTAATAGTTAAAAGCATCTCAGGTGGAGATATCCATGTATGTTTGGTTCTGGAGACTCAAACAATAGTAACATTTTTCTATGGATATAGTAATAATCAAATGCTAGTATGTGTGATACAACTTATTTGGACATAGCTGGCTGTGAAAGACTTACAAATCATTGTGAAGTGAGGGTGTCCATAAATTAGAATTCTCTGTGGACCAAAGTATTGCATTACATTTTACTACATTTAGTACTTATTATGCACATATGTAGATACCGTATATTGAGAAGAGGATTAAATTATAATAATCCCCACTTCCAGAATGTGTTTGGTATGGCTCTTTCATTTTCATTGTACTGAAAATGTGTCATACAGAAACTTTAAAAACATTTTTTATGTTATTTCAGACATTGTCTATTTAACCCAAAACGGTACCATATGAAATAATAAGACAAGAATGCATTGAAGCATCTGTAATGCAAACTGAAAAATAAAAAAGAAGTTGAATACATAGGTTAAAAACCAATTTCCAGGTTAAAGAAAATTGAAAAGGCATAAAAATATGTGTTGTATGTTATTAATATCCTTCTTCCTGACCCTTCATGGAATGGACTCTCACCCCAGTTTTCCTGTTACCAATGCATTGACTGTAACTGGCCATGCTAGCAGCATCCTATCCTCCAGTTAAATAAGTGAATGACCATAACAC
Source organism: Myiotriccus ornatus (assembly GCA_036023395.1). NCBI lineage: Eukaryota > Metazoa > Chordata > Aves > Passeriformes > Tyrannidae > Myiotriccus > Myiotriccus ornatus. Next base: position 43,651,426 of record JAYRBT010000093.1, on the reverse strand, counting down.
ACAGTGTTTCCCTTCCTTACAGTGGCACTGTTCACTACAAAAACTTTGGGAAAGCTTTCAGAAAGTGTCACAACATTATGGTGTGTTAACTGATACGGAACACACAGAGGTACGTGTATATGCACATATATATACCACACTGCATATACATATATATATATATGTATGTGCATATGTAAGCAGTGTGTGTAGAGGCCCTTTCAAATCTTCGTTTGCGAAGCCTAGCCATGATATGTAAGTATCCATAGACAAAAAATATCTCTATTGATAGATTGAACAGTAGATCAATAAGTAGTTTCTCTATGTAGCGAAATAAATCAATATATTGCACTCAGAAAGCTTAAATTTAAATTTCTAATTGGCTTAGAAATTCCCCAAAGATTTTTTTCTGCTACGTTTGCCTTTTCTCTGCATCAGACATGAAAAGGTAAACAAGAGGTTGCTGATAGGCCCTAAAAGGTGGAAGTAGGGTCATCCTAGAAGGTAACATTTATCTTTGCTGTACCAGGAAATGATAAATAAAGTGAACGCTCTTCAAAAAGATGTTAAACAACATATCAAAATCCAGATACTAGGCTATGACCTTTTGATTTTCCAATTTACATTATCAGTTTCACAACATAATTATTCATTTTTAGAATTTGGGTGTGAGTGTGTACACGTCTTCCCCAACACACCACTAGGTAGATGCTTTTAAAGCCCAAAGATTCCATCTGCCCTTGAAATATTAAAAAGTGAGTACAGAATATCTAAAAGAAAGCACTAGCATTTCTTTTACATTGCGCGAACATATTGATAATTTTGGGGTAATTCAGAATGTTCCCAAGGGTTTGGTCACAGTTATACAACCCAAGATGCAATTTTTAATGACACTGATGTGTTTAACTTTGATCTTGCTCCTCTCCTCCCCCTTAGCCTGCTGCCAGTTGTCTCTGAAAGAGGATTTAAACATTTAGCATCTGAAGGCTGCACGCTAAAAAAGAACTAGATCTTCCTCAGTGGGTTCAAGTTTATTGGAGTGCTCTTTATTCTTCTCACTACAAGTCACACGGGGTTACACAAAGTAAAAAAAGGAAGTTGTATTGTATAGCTCCAACCTTTTTAGTCATGTTTTTACCTTTATTCAGATGCAGTTATGTCTGTGTTTCAGAAGAAAGGTGGAAATATGTCCACCACCTATTTTCACTTCAAAACTTTTTTCTTTCTGTGATTATTTTCTTCAACTTCATGGGTATTAAGAAGCCTAAATTCTGAATTTCCCATTTACCTGGCTATTATATTCAAACATGCACTTCAAACTGTTTAGAACAGAATATGAACAGGACTTCCTACAAAAGCAGGACTTTTTTTAGGCCCGTCTGTGGTATGTTCCTAGATGACTATCACATAAAAATTTCCAGCACTTACTGCACTTCTACAGGTACCTTGGCTGTCAGAGTTGTCTGTGTACAAGAGCTTTATGCATTGTGAATTATGATTCAGATATACTGACTTAGTTCTTTGTGGAAGTTCATGAAACATTTTTCCACAGGCTGCCAACCTGAGCGAAATGTCATTACTTTTAAAAATGTATAAATGCTAATTGTTAACAAAAATGTGAAAGAGGAAGAAAGTGCTTAATTGCAGTAATTGAATGTACAGTTAGATATTGCTGAAAGGCTGAATGCCCTTCTTTTGCCTGTTGATCCATTGACTTACTGGTATTAACTTACTGCTGCCAAGTTGACTTGCAGGATGCAAATGTTGCTTCTCCTGCTGCTCTCTCCATCTGTTTACTGCCCAGTGCTGCCCTTTTGTTTCATAACCTCCACTTTATTAAATGTTATCGTACTGGGTTTTGTATGACTGAACCATACTGTAAATGCTTACTTATTTTCCACAGCTTCTTTGGTTCGATACAGCTTTACTTTTGGGGTTATTCTAATAGATTTTAAAGCTGTTTAGAATACAAAACATGGAGGACACTGTGTGCATACAGTGCTTTGAAGAGTGGGGAAAAAAGGAAGAAGGAAGGAAGGAGGGAGGAAGAAAGAAAGGAAAGAAGGAGGGAGAAAGTCTGAGACGCTAGATTCAAATCTCACTGGATTATTTCATTTTGTTGGGTCAGAACCAACTCGTGTGTGGGAGGAAGGGGTTAGGCCTGCAGCTTTGTGGCAGGCACTGAAGCCCCATGGAAGGGTGCACAGAGCCCACATGCAGCAGCTATCAGACAAAAAGGCCACCTGGTTGCCCACCACAGCACGCCCCCTGGAACCCCTAACTCACCTTTTGATGGGCTACACCAGCCCTCACTCCCACCTGGGAGGCACTGAGTGGTCGATGCGGGACATCCTGCCTGGGAGAAATGGCCACAGAGGGCCAGACCACAGAAATACAGGAGCACATGGGCTCCATCGTCCCTTTTCTCTCAGGACCTCCTATCGCCAAGTGGAACCGGACTTTCAGAGGATTCTTCGGTGGTAGATATTTACCCTTAATATCTTTTCTTAATTTCTTTTTTCTGTATATCTTTACTCCTTTTCTTTCTGTTAATCTCTTTCTTTCTTTCTTTACTCTTTCCTTAATCTCTTTTGCATAGCTTAAAATGGATGAGTTGTATTTTACTAAGTTGTGTGGTTTAGTATGTGATGGTACTTCAGGGAAATGCTTTGTCTAGGTTGTTACTGCTTTTAACTTTTGCCAAAATGCCTATTTTCTCACTAAATTAAAGGAAGTCTTTTCAGAAACATATGCAACATTCTCTCTTCATGCTATCTCGAGGTATTAAAGAACCAAAGACTGCAAAATTTCGGTCGTCAAACTCTTGGAGTCTTAAATATAAGTAAAATGTCTGGGCAAGCACATGGCTTGAACCCAGGTTCTTACAGAAAGATAAAAAAGGAAGGATACAAGAAAGGAAAGAAGGAGGTAAAGACTGAAGAAAGAAAAGTCAAAAGGAGGAAGGGAAGATGATTAAACAGTTTGACAACCCAGCAATCAAAAAATCAGACCAATCTCCAAACATGAAACATTTTGCCTACATTCAAAAGCAGTTACCTAAAATCTCAGTCACTGCAATTGCTTGAAGAGATTGATATACATTGTAATATTCCCTTGAGGCCCCCAAATCCATGGTGTTTCACACTGAGAGGTAAATTCATCCCACATCTGAGGGCATCTTCTGTCTCTTTAAAAGTACTTAGAAGTCCGTTTTTTCTATGGCTATGAAGTACAACATGAAGGAGGAAATGTTCTGCTGATAAAAAATATCTCTGACGACTTGGATTTTGAAGGTTAATTGTCCTTGCTGTTTATGTTACTGGGTTTGATTAATAAAAAGCTGTTATTTTATTTAGGACTGAATCCAAATTTCATAAAAACTTGAAATGAGTATTATTCCCCCTTTTCAGAGCTGACACAATGAGACTAATTCTCCTGTTGGCTCTCCTGGGATAGGGACAGTCTTGGAGTGAAGGATGCCCCCATGTCAGGCAGGACCCTCCCTGGGTGATGTAGCTCCTTCAAGTGTCTTGGGTGGGATGAACTGAGTGACGTGATGCTCATCTTGAAAAGGCAAGGGGTCACACAGTACCAGCGTCTGTACAGGGAGAAGCAAAAGGAAATAGAACTGGACAGATCTGGAGACATGGCTACAGTGTGAGGTGAGGGACAGGTAAGGAGACTGGGCTGCAGAGAAATTACCTACAGGATAGCCCAGGCAAGGTTTTGATCCTCAGGTCTAAACTTCATGGAACTCCAGGGCCAATAGTTGTTAGTGTACTTGCGTCATCCGTGACACTGGTAGGAAAAAAACGCAAATAGATATGCTCGTGACACTGACAAGGGCGGACAAACAATATCACAGAAACGCAGAATTACAGAACTGCACAAACACAGAGTCACAGAATGATTAAGGTCAGAATGCATCTCTTGAGGTCATCTGGTCCACCCCTCTTGTTTAAGATGGATCACCCAGAGCAGGATGCCCAGGACTGTCTGTGTCCAGACAGCTGTATATTTAATACTGTCATATCTGAGCATCAGAATATAGAATTGGTTGTTCCTGTCACCTGTTGGATTGGTGTAGACATTTGGTTTTTTACATGAGCCACAGGAGACAGACTTCAATTCTGTGAGGATCATAAAGGTGGAAAATAACACCTCAGAATGGGTTTCACAGAATTATAATCTGAATTGGGTGTACTCAAAATACTGTAGAATGAATGGGAGAACAAGCAAGTTTCAGACTAACTTGTATAGGTTATAAGAGTAACAGTTGTCTTTAACTTTGTCTTTTATACCATACTTAAAACCATATTGCCAAGGTGAAAAAAAAAAAAAAAGCACAACTTTTTTCTCTGTTTAGACATTTCCTATGGAATAGCACGGACAAAAGATAGAATCAAAAGATTAATTCTATAAACTACCTGTTTTGTCTGGAATAAGGTGTGTGCATTAGTTGTAAATAACCCTTGAAAAAATGTGGGTGATAAGTTGATTTATTTAGCTATTTGATTTGGAAAGAACTTTCTTTGACAGATTTTAGAAACAGAAGCCATTCAAGCCAGGCTTTCACCTCCCTTTAGGGTTTCATTTATTGCTACCTACCTGGAATGGATTTTACAGGAATTCTCCTGGGAACAAAATACCTTTCCAGTCATTAATTGTGTGATGACATTGATAATTTTCAAATTCGTAGATTCACAGCTGTGTACCTGAAGACAGAGCTAGGAACCAGTTATTTGTACTTGCAATTAGTCTTATATATGTGTGTGTATATATATATATATATAAAAAAGACTGGGTGTGCTTGCCATTGAATACTTTCCTGTGACAAAATGTTCTGCCCATATGGGCTAATAATTGCTACCTCCAGGACCATATACATCTGTGCAATATTTCTTGTGTAAGACTGTGTTTCACTGCCATCAGTGGGACAAAACTTCATTTGGAATTGTCATTCCTTCCATTGCACTTGTAGATTCCCAAATACTCTGATGACACCACACAAACAACAGCATTATTAAGCAAAATAAAATAGTTTTAAAGAAATTGAAAACAGCTTTCCTTTTCCCTCTTGTTTTTGGAACCCTAACAGGATGCTAATAACCTCCTTCAATGTCCAAAGAACAGTGATGCCCCAATCATTTGTTATCCCTTATGGATGCATCAGTAGCAACAATTTCAGCATTTTCCTTTGTGTTTCACAGTCTGAACTGACAGAAGACTTTGGAAATGAACAATTGAAAAAGACATTCCCTAAAGGTAACTATCAAGTTTAATAAGGCTCAAATAAAATTGCCCAGCTGTCAGAGTAAAATACAGCATATCCACTTAGCTCTTGAAAGAAAAAGGTAATGCTAACCAGTTGCTGGAGACAGCCCAGAGAGGTAGTGCCAGCTGCACAAAAGGATGCACTGCATAGCAGTGTTCAGATGAATGAATGCCAAACTGTGTATAATAGCTACATAAGTAATTCTCTTCAAAGGAAAAAATAGAGAACAGAAACACATTTTGTTTAAAAGTTATCATTATTGATAGTAAAACACACACACAAATAGAAAAAGTGTAATTTGGAAGCCAAATGAAACACATTAAAAACACAAGCTTTGAAAATGGTCCTGGTTTGAAATGAGTATCACCTTTTCAGAAAGCATTTTATCAAAAACAAGGTCAGAATGCTTGTAAGGATTAGTATGTGTCTACTCTTGGGTAAATGTGGGGGAAAAAAAAAAAGGAAGGTAGAAGAAATGCTTGAAGCTCAAGTGCAAGTCTAAGTCATTTGAACCACATATGGAGAGCACACATGCTTTAGAACAGCAAAAAAAAAAAAAGTACGACTCTTCTACTGCCAGATCCTGAGAGTGGGGTAAGTCATGCATGATGAGATGTTATTAGGTCATTTTTAATGAGCTAGATAAACCACTGTTTATTGCACAGTCTTTCTATGTTGTCTTTGGCCATAGAGGTTTCTCTAACTGGAGGATGTAGAAGTTTGTGTTGGGATAGTTAACTGGTTTGCTGCATTTGAAGTGGTATCTAGATGTAGTGCTCTTGTTGCTAAAGAAAGACTTGCAGTGAGAGCAATTACTTGACCTTGAAGGAAAGATTGTGCATTTAATTTTCAACATACATTACTTCATCTTGAAAATCAAATCAAAATTATGAACAGAGTCACCCGACAGTTGCTATACAATCTATTGGAAAACAATTTTCAGTGCTTGCTATGAAAGGTTTTTATATCTCCTCAGTCCTTCCTATTGTCACCTATTAGAATGCTACAGTTACGTACCATGATTTTTTTCTGTACATTAAACCTGGTTTTTTTGGTAGCAACTGGTTTCCAAACATCCAGCATTTAACTTGGACAAAAGGAAAGAACTGTTTCAGGATTGTCCCAAAGCTCACATTTCTCTCACTTTTCTCGCTTTGTACAGGGGGAATATTGTTAATTCCAAGAAAAGGAGCTGAAAAGAAAGAAAAAAATTGATAAAATTAAAAAAGCAGTGCTGTGAAACTTAGCCATGATAGTGTTGTAAGAGAGCATGTTTTTCTTTCTCTTCCTGTGTCAAGATTTACTAATTTATATGAACTCACAGTCATCTGCTCATCCGCTGAGCTTGACTCATCCACCCACACCATGACACCATCCTCTGCTGTGAAGGACTTACTGCAATAAAAATTTCATGTGACTAATACCTTGTGAAGGAGAGGAAGGGAGGGTGCACCAGACAGATAACACCTCTGTAGTTCAGAGGCTGTGATAGGATGGCCACTGCAGGTATGACATTGCTCTGTATGCAGAAAAACCCATGATATTCTCAATACTGCCTCCAGTTCAGCTGATAACCTGAAGATCTTTATTGAATATGGGATACTAATCACGGCTTGATAAATTTCCATGATCTTGTCTTTTTTTCTCTAGTAAATATTCAAACTACAAGATAGTTTTAGGATTCTCTGTTGTGCTCTTACTCATCTTTTGTGTGCTGAAAAACTATTCATCAACAAGTTGGAGGGGTGCATGTCTGTTACTAACCTGAGAAGCTACATCTGCTACTTGCACTCTGTCTGATCAGACATCTCACAAGGGATGACCAAACCAACAGGCTTTTGGGACATAATCAAGAGGTAGGATCTTCCTCTGAGATCTATAATTTTTTAAACAAAGTGTTATTTGGGACGTCTCAGATCCTGGTCACTTAGGCACTAGTTCAGCAAAAGACTCATCAGGTTATCAAGAGTATGACAGCTAAGCACATTATCTGATTGAAGAACATTAGTCTGGCTAGTCAGGAGAGAGCTAAAAGAAAACCACTGTTTTTAACAGCAGATATGCTGCCAAACAGCATCTTCCCTGCAGTGAGAATGCTTGGCTCAAATGGGTGCCCTCACTTAAGCCAGATTCAGGCCAGAGTCCTCTATATCCCTGCCAAACACCTAATCAGATGGAGGACATTACCAGGAGTGTGGCATCTCTCCCACTTCAGCTGTTCTACATTGCGCTAAAAACACTTCTGTAACTCTTCGGAAAAGGAAATCCTTGAATTTTCTCTTGAAGAAATAATTGAGCACACAGCATGGAAACCCAGTGAACAGATCAAGTATGCAACATGCTTTCCTAGCCACAGAAAGGCTGCATCCTTTAAGTTTCAAGAGCTAGTGATCCAATTAAAATCTAAGCAATTTTTTTATGCCGCCACTTCTCCATTTAGCCAATCTGTTTGTTTTCCCTGTCTTCTGATTAATTTGACTAACATTGATCTTCTGTGTGCAATTCTTTGAGAGCTGTGAGTCTACAACAGTAAAAATTCAATAATTGAAATTTTGGGTATACTTATTGGCTACTACAACCAGAATACTGTACTGCTGGTATTATTGAAAGAGTGGTTTGTATTTTGTTAACAAATCAAAGCCCAAAAAAGCTGTAATAAACCCATACCAAAGATGTTCATCTATGTGCTAAATCTATGCAATGACACATTTTCCTATCTCTGGATCTCGGCATGAAAAAACAAAGATTCTGTAAGTGTTTTGAAATTCCCAAAACATGTATTTCCTTTCAAAATATGTTGATCTCCTTTTCTTCTGTGCACATTACAGTGACAAAAAACCACCCAAACCAACCAAACAAAAAAAGACCGAAAAACCCCCTGATTTCTCCTGTGTTCCTCTCAAGCCTGTTGAGTCTATCAAGTGTGAACATCTGGGAATCATCATATTTTCTGCTGACCACTGAATCAGCATAAAAGGAGGACATGATGAGCTCCAGCTGTTAAGCCTCCTGTTCAGAGGATTAGAGAAATTAACCCACAGGATGTTTTACTATAGCACCAGGAGTTGTATTAAAGATGCACGTGGCACCTTCTCCCCAAGCAGCACAGAAGGTAGCTGAGAGAAAGTAAGCAGGGTTGCGCTGTGGGAATGTCATCAGTCCTCCACAATCCCCACCTCACATCTGACTTGTAAAAGCAGAAGGGATTTTACCTTCAGAACTTATTCTAACAGTACAAACCTCCTACCTCTAGTTCTCCTTTGCCGTATACAGTCCAAGGAAATATGGACTGAACAGCAACTGAAAACACTACCAAAAACCTTTGACAATCATCTGCTTTGATATGGGTCCTTACCTCAGCTGAGGCATTTACGTCTTTTGTCATTGTACTTATACATTTAGGCTTCAATGCATCAGAACATAAAAATGCCTTATCTGTAAAAATCATATTTGACAAGCAGACAAATTCATTTATTTCTGAGTCTATACCCCTAAAACTAACTATGTCCATGCATTAAATATACAAAAAGAAAAAATTTACCCCCAAAAATAAAAGAGGAATAGTGACATTCACAGTCATGCTTATTTGTTATTGTTAGTAATGTTAAGAACTTTATAAATCTTTATGAGAAAGTGTTGAAAAGGTTCAGAAAACTGTAAAGACAACTTCTCTACTTGGCAACAAATTGTTACGTTTAGATAACCTTGAGTCAAGACCAAAATGAAATTAGAAATGATAGTGCAGCTATCATGAGGCAAAATTCATGGATTTCTTTCATCCTCATGATCAAGTAAGGAAGAATAATTAAAAATACATCACTACTGACATTGTTGCAGTGGGATTTTCTCCAAAATTCTTTTCCTCAAAGGGTTCTGAAGAGCAGTCAGATTTAGCTGAACAACCCCCTGACCCCATTTCTGGGTGCACATGCATTACCTCTAAGTGCAACCATGGCTGCAACCATGGAATAAAGCAGGTAACCACCTCAGCAGTGCTGTAACAGCCAGCTCCTTCCCTCTGGGGAGCCCCGGGATCAAATCAAACCAGAAAACAGAGGAGCCACACTGACAGTCCAGTGCCTGTTTCTGAGCTGTGAGGAGTGTGTGTCTTGCCCACATTATCAACATTACAGAGAAACTCCGGGAGGTGCCACTTCTTCTGAAACAGGTCTCCTAGAACTACCTGGGACTGCAAAAGGTGACAACTTACTTGTTACTTGGCCTGAATTTTTTGGCATTCACCTGCCTGAAAACACATTTATGCATTAATCAAGTGAACCACATATACGTTTTTTATGCAAAAACCTCTTTTATTTTCAATTAGACACCCGATGAATAACACAGACAGAGGAGTATTTGTGATCCAGTGTTTTTGAAATATCACAAAACAGTGAGTGAGAATCTGTGCTAATCAGAATGTGCAAACTGCCACTCCCCATTTTCGTCTTCCAGGCTTTTTTTCTTTCAGACATTTGGTGCCTATGTGTTCAGCTGACAACAAGTCCTAAAGGAAGATGGTGGCTGTGGCTATACCTGGCAGTGACATGTTCCTTAGCTGGCAGATGCTGCAGTTTGCTGACTACCTGAATTAGGCTTGGGTACCTTAGCACATTTCAAAAGAGACAGTTTTACTGAAAGTGACACACAGCTTATGTGTACACTTACAGACCTGTAAGTGTAATTGTCTTTGCTATGTGCTTGTATGTGAGAATTGCTAGGCATCTGATGCATAAAGGTGAACAGGACTTACAATGTCTTTAATACAAACAAAGTTAAGGTTGATATTAAATATAGTACACGCATAGTAAGTGAAGTCTTGCTGTCAGATATGATAACACTATTCTCAGTTATGACTAATATAGAGCCTGAAATCTGTATGGTCTTTCTTGGAAGCCTTACACCTGAACTTCAAAGTATTGTCCCTGTGAGACAAAAGGCCCTAACATTACTTCCTAATCCATGCCTAAACCTTCTGTTCTTACTTAACTCAATTCTAATAAATATTCTTTAGAAGCCATGGATTATTTATTTACCCTCAGCCTCACTTGCTCGTCCACTTTCCTCTTTTGTCTTTTTTTTTTTTCTCCAGGAAGAAATACAAAGTAGGTGGAAAAGTGAAATTCAGATGTTTAGCTGTTTTATTTCTGAAACCAGAGAAAATATACACTTCTTTTTTCCATAGAATCACAGTTTCCACTGTAAATATCTTCATATCTATACATAACAGAATGCAAAATTTTTGAATCATAACATTTTAAAGAATAACCTACCCACAGAAAAAAAATCTTCATGTGAATTCACAAACAAAATTCTTCATTAATGTTATGCATGCAAATAATTCTATTACATAGAGTGAGAACTGTTTCAAGATGTTCAATAAAAGTATGATACAGGAAAGAAACAAATTTATCTGCAGGATTATATGGCTATGAAATTCTAGATTTTTTTTAAAAATTAATTAGTTCAGTCTTCTTTTAACTTGAGCAATGGTAGAAGAATTAGAGTGACATTAAAACAATTTTAAACACATCCCAAGAAAGGATTTTTTGCATGTTTTATTTCCTAAACAAAAAATATTTGTCTTCTGACAACAGGAGGCAGAAAGAGTACTAGTACTACAATATTTTATCTTTAAAACATGGTTGCAAGTGGGAAGGGCTGGCCCATGTGCAGAAGGGAAAGAAATCATAGTAAACCTGAACTAGTTAAAAAAGAGAAAAAAATATTGTGAAAAGGTAAATAAATAACATTTCAAATAACTTAGGGAATCATACAGACTTAGCTGTTCTTTAGAATGTAAATAGCATATCTGCTTCCAGCTTTCATACATCTTCCCTTTGTAAGATACTGTGTTATATAATATGGGTAGGAAAAATGTATCTAATAAACTTTATAGTCTCTTTCCACTTTTTCAAATCTCGTGACCTTTTTTCTTTTTCATCCTCCTTCACCAAATAAAAGCTTAAATATTCTAGGAAATTATTCAGATGCTAAAACTGTGGATGTGAAATGAATGCATTTTCAGGATGGACATATAGACAGCTTGTATTAAAGGTCTGGATTTGGTCCACTTTTCACTTTTATGCTTTTTATTTTAATAAACAGTGTTTGGGAGTGGTTTGTTTTTTTTTTTTTATTTTTGGTGGTTTTGTTTGGTTGGTTGGTTTTTTTGCCCATTGTTTTCCATGGCAGCAGAAGGAATGGCCTTCCATTCTGTCACTTCCAGGTTAATGGGAAATTATTATGATGGTCTTGTAGCAGTTTTTTCCCTTTTTTTAAAAACTGTGTCATTGCCATCATAGAATATCTTACAAAACGAACATTGTGCCCCTATGTTTTGTAATATAGTCAGCCTGGTCTGAGACATAACCATGCCCACCCTGTGAAACTGGGGGTAAGAAAACTTAAAAGAGTTCCTGATGCTTGGGGCCTCAGCAAAAACAAAGATATCACATTCAGGGTGTATAACAGTTGTAAGAAGTTCCCATTCCAAGTGATCTTTCCTAACCCTATGGAGAACAAAAGAAAGCACGTAAAAGTTTTAATTATCTTACCATATCAATATGTTACAGGACATCAATATGTTCTCTTCAAAGAGAAGGGATCTGTGGGATCTCTTCTTACCCACTCCAAGCAACAGTGTATAAGAACACATGAGCTTTGGAATTTTATTTTACTAATAGTGCCTTAACACTCCATATTTGAAGTTTTGCCCCTTTTGGGGGCTTTTCATTCAGATCATTTAAGAGAAAAGTAAAACTTTCTGTCACTTATCTGACAACTCCAACTTTCCCTCCTCTATGAAATGATGTGGTTATTATTGCTGCTTTTCCACTGATACATGCTGTTTTCATCTGTGGACTGCCTGGGCAATAGTGCTGCCTAATCACTACTACTAGAGCTGAATACTTGCTGCAGAAAGCAAGTCCTTTCTCAGATGGAAGGAAAAGTAGATAATTATTTGCCTTTTATCTGCAGGGAAGTTAGTATGAGCAAGTCTTGGCCTTAGATACCTGAGTGAAATCAGTTTAATTTAATGAAATGAACATAAGTTTCATGCAATTTAGGATGTATTTGTCTAGCCTTTTGGGTAGATAACAAATTGTGAATTCTTGTCCATACTCCTGTCTTCTTCCACGGTCTCTTACCTTAGATTATTTTTGTCCCAAAATAAACTGACTGTTCTGTGCATTGTATTTATTTTGTATAGTCCTTTAAAAAGTCTCATATACCACAATCTGAGCTTCCCCTTGCAAGGAGAAGAGATCCGTTTGATGTGATACATAACAGTAAGCATCTGGAATACGGAGACTAAAAATGCTGCAGAAATTATATTGTGCTTGTGAAATGAAGGACAAGCAACAATCAAAACTCTCTTGCTAATCTTTCAAACATCAAGCAATGTGGTTCTAATCTTCTTCATTAAAGTATTAATGGAAAGATGAGACCACAAATTTCTGTGTGTCAAATTTGTTACAATGTATTAAAATCTGCAGCTCTTCTCAGATGCAAAACATACACAGCTTTTTCAGTCTGAAAAACCTGAGACAAGCTAAGCTATTTTTAAGGATGGAAGACTTGCAGAAATTGAGCAATTATTGCACTATATCTGAGTTCACCCTGTCTTTCAGCAATTTTTATCTGAGAAAAGCTCTATTTACAAAAACTTCAGCAAAGATTTCAAAAGTCTATGAATTGTCATTTATATGCGAAAAAAAAGTTAAAAAATAATGTAGTTTTTAAATAATTACCTTTTCAAATATTTGTTGCATCACAGAAATAGATTAAATATTTGTTACTTTATTTGAACTTAATAATGGTAATGAATAAAGAAAATATATTATTTCCTAATATTTTGTAAGAGCAGGAATATAAATACTGGTTTTGTACTTATTTTTTACAATGATCATGACAGTAAATCTTCTAAGCTGTGAAGAAATGGCTCTGCAGGTTTTATGGTTTAGACATATATACTTCCAGAACTATTAGTTTTCCCAGTGCCTTTAAATCCAGTTAATTTTCTATGTTTTATGAACACAAGACAATAACTATTAAGGGGGACATATGTTACCAAGAAGTCCCTGAGACATGTTTGATCTGTTTTGTTTCATTTTATGTAATTCCATTACAAAATGCTTACATTGAGAAGAATTCAGAAAGTATAAATGGTTAACCACCATTGGTTAGAGCTTTGAGTGTTTGGCACTCTGCAAGTAGGTCAAAGCTATAGTTATTCAAAAGAAAAAATATCATAAAACTACTGCATGTTTGTATAAATCTTGAATAATTGTTCTGAAGTTAGGCTTAAGATTTTCTGATTACCATATTGCAGCTTGTGATCTTACAAGCTCTCTTGCATAGCCAAGTCCTACGACAGAAGTCAGACATCAGTCAGAGAGAGATCCAGCTATGATTGTGGTGGCAGGATGATGCAAAGATCCTGCAGTTGCTTAGCATTGAGAAGGCAGCTACTCTAGTGGTGATGTATCACATCAAGCAACATCTGTCTCAAGTCACTGAAAAGAGATTTAATGGACCTTAAAAATTTCCTAATATTCCATATCTAGATATTTATAGCCTTATGAATGACTTCTTTTCTCTCCTTGAAAGACTCAAAGACCCTTGGAGCTCAGTTATGGTCACTACTTCACTACAGTTAATCTCATCCTGAGTAGGGAATAAATAAAACAGCATTTGATTAAAGAAACTGGTAATACAGTATTAATCACTGCAAATTCCCACCACAAGTACAGTGCCCAGGGAAAGAAAAAATGCAATCAGAATGCAAAAAGTTCTCGTTTAAGGATTGACAGAAAAAAAGGTTAGGAACTAAAACAAGGACAGAAAATAGTTATTTAATACAAATATCACTGCTAAATGTTTACTTTTCTAAATCAATCTTTAGATACTTGTATACATTTCTGTCTCTCTGTTTAACAAGAGTTCCCTGAATTCCCAAGGACAAATATAAGCCATTTTATTGAGTGTTTTTCTCACCTGAGGCAAAACTTGCCTACGTTTACACAAAACATTTACTTTGTTGAAGAGATGTGATCTTAGGAAAGGGGAGGACAGAATGAGACTGATTCATGGGACTCATACTATTAACAGCATCACACACAGGAGGATGTTTCTTTACTGAAGTCTATAATTTCTCTGGCATACTTCAGATCCTTAATCTTTCAGTGTTTCTTTAAAGAAACATTTCACTCAAGTGTGTATACTTGACTATTCATGTGTTGATCAATGATCACATGTTAATAAAAACAGGGCATACGCAGATTAAAAGTAGTGAAATAGAGTATTTAGGATGTATAGAGGGGATTTGATACTTTATAAGGTGGACTGAATCAGCAGGAGAATTACTGCACATATCTACATTTTCCAACAGAAATTAGAGATTCAGGAAGTAAAATTACTTTTTGGTTTCTGGTTGGTCCTTCAAAGCTCCATGAGTTCATTTCAAAAGTCAGAAGTTGAGTTTCAGAGCACGAGTACCTCTTAGGAGCAATGCTGGATATTGCACACTGTAACGGTACTGCGTACTGCTGAGGAGCAGAGGAGTACATCCCTTAGCCACTGGCATAACTTTTATCTTCTTGCTGCACAGCCTCTCACATCTTCTGCCACCTTCTTGGTTTTCTGAGTGAGTGATACATGGCTTGCAATCAGGTATTGGAGGGGAGTTTGAGGACATTCATCTGCCCATTTAATTGTCAGACATCCTGGCACGTGAGGCAAAATGTCTAACAGTGTGCGGCTGTCTGGCAGAGGTTCGAACTTTCCAGACAGGGTGCCCAAGCTCAGCTATTGTTAGAACTGCTTTCATGTGAACAAAAAAAAAAAAACAAAGCTGAGAAGGGTCACAAACAGTGACTCAGATAAACTTGTCTTGCATCATCTACCCCTGTGAGGGAGGGTGAGTAAATGCTTGCCTGGTATAGCAAAGGCTGCCCTTTCTAGCAAGGGCAGGATGTTGTGGTCTTATGAAGAGACCTTGAAGACACTTAACCATGCAATCAGAAATCCATTGAGTAAAGCAATGCAAACTATGCTATTCAGTGCTGGAACTGTCACCAAAGCAGTGAAAGACCAAAAAGCTTTTTGAAGATAAACTTCTGCAGTCGATGATGCTATGGTTATTTGTTAACTATGTAATCCACAGAAGAATAGTTCTCCTTTTAAAAACAAACAAGTAAACAAGCAAGAAACCTAAAACTCAGATCTTTCTTTGTTGAATATGCCAGATAAAAAGAAAGTGCTCACCAGATAGTACATGTATGCTGGTCATTTGTGTGAGACTAGCTTTACTAGTTATTGTGACTCTATTTAGAGTAATGTATTCCTTCACCAAATAGGTCTTCTGTCTCTTTCAGAATTCTCATTTTCTTGATTTTTTCTTGGCTTCAGTTTGAAAATTGTTTGTAGTTTCTTAATTGCAAACCCTACCAGAGGGAGAGATCAGAGGAACACAGGATTTTCCAGATGTGATGAATGTCCTGCCTCAGGGAATGGCCAATACCTCATTTGGCAGACGAAGGCCAAAAAGCCTCTAAACACATTCAGTCAGTCATGTAAGAGATCCCAGCAGACCAGTGCCTGGAAGCTTAGTTCTAAGTACACGACCTTACTTGAGTATAATTCTACAAATGTTATCACACCCCTGCACTCTCTCCTGTCATTCTTTTCCCACCAGACAAATGTATTCTTTTCTGTGTAGACAAGTGGGAAGTGTGAAGCTCAGACTTCATCCTACCTTAGGACCTGATCCAAATATTAGAGCAGAAGAGTAGGATTTCTCTTGCAGCAAATGAAGATAGATGTACTCTGGTGTTTTTACTGAGCTGAGAAGAACTCCAGTGAGGCATGGAGATCAGTCTGCTGTGGCAACTGTGCCCTCCATCAAGGTGAGACAGCAGTCTTCCCTTCAGTTTCTCACCTGAGTCACTATTCATATTTACACAGTTGTACGTAATTGCACAGCTCACAATATAATATATTTCATACCAACCCCCCAGATCTCTTACTTAGAGGTGACCTCATCACTCTCTTCAGCTACCTGAAGGGAGGTTATAGCCAGGTGGGGGTTGGTCTCTTCTCCCA
>JAYRBT010000093.1:43612234-43626360 GCA_036023395.1 Myiotriccus ornatus | reverse complement strand
AAATGTGAGGCAGGTGATAAAAATGATAACTTAGGCAAAATCTGAAGACTAAGGATGCCAGAAGTCCCCTTAAAAAACAGTTAGGGATAAACTGAAGTTAGACACAAAAATGCTTTTTGAAATAAAATTGAAGGACAGATATAAAATAGTGTATGAATTAAAATTCATAAAATTAAAATATATATATATGAAGGAAAAAGTTGGCCTTCACAAATCCATGTTTGGGAACATGTGAAAAAATTCTCCTGAAAAATGAAAATATCTCCTTTCTGGAAAATGTGTCAGCTTTGTGGGACATAAAAATAAATTGCCTATTGCAATTCTACTCTCCCTAGTTGCAAAACTTTTAAAATGTAATAGTCCAGGAGACAGTTTAGAGAAGAAAATAGGCTTTTAAGAAAATGATGAAACCAACAAGGATGAAAAAAAAACCCACATAAAATTCAGCAATTTTCAATGTCAAATTTAGAAAATACGTGTGAAGAATTCTAGGAAATACTAGCAAAAAATCATTTTGAAAAAATCAAAAGTATAGCCTGTAACAATTCTGGACTGCTTTCACTTTTACAATGAATGAAATAATATACTCATATTTCAAATTAAAAAATGCAGAATATTAGAAAATATCTCAGTGTAACGTGGAATCAAATTAAAATGTAGATTACTTAGATTTATATTGCTAGCATAAATTTCTTTGTGTCTTGTAACCAAAAGTTCTCTTTACTTCCAAGTGGGATAATACTTGAGATAGGCAATGCTTGCAATGTCGTTTGCCACCACGTGAAATGTGTGGAAACTGGGCCATTACATACCATTTGGTTTAAATGCATTAGACTTGGGTGCATGTCCATGGTAGTTACTAATAGAATAACATGACAATATGTAACTTGAATTCTACAGTTTTTCCTTAGAGTGTTCAACTTAAACTGGCTAACTTCTATTGATGTAATCTTCTCTTCACTTATTAGATAAATACAGTGTTGCTGTATTTTTAAAATCAACATCATGCTTTTTTTTGTGAAACTGCCAGTGTCTTACAAGGAGCTTGAGGTTTCTAGCTAGCATATGTATTAACCTAATGAACTGTGCATGAGTAAGAACAAAATTGATGTGACCCCACCTATGAGTGATGCAGTTTTTTTCATTGCTTTCAAGTGCATTGAATGCATTTTCTCCTTTTGTTTTGTCTTGTCCATTTATAAATCAGCTCTAATACCTTGTACTTTATCATCTTGTACTTTATTTTTATCTTCTATCTATTTTTTTTTATTCATTCGTCACCAAGTTGCTTTAGGAATTCTGTGAAACCTTGCGCTTGTGAATTTGTGACAGTCTCAGTCATCCTGAAACAATCTCTTCCCTCTTTCTATTCACAAATGTGGCAACCATCTTCCTTGCCATTTTCCTTCTCTTCCCACCATATTGCAAGAAACAGAAAAGTTGCCTCATTTATATTTCCACAAAGTGTGCAGAGTCAGCCAATGCTTAAAATGATGTTTAATGACTTGATGAAATTCTCCCAGTGTATCAGAGGCCATACCAGGAAAGACTCCATGTTCTTCAGGCTTTGTCCTCCTTCTGTCTCTCTAGTACTAATTTTAAGTGTAAGAAAAATGTTCTCCTCAATCCTTGCCCCATTATTTTTAGATCTCCTCTAGTAATTTCTTATGGAAGATATTTTAACTTGTTCCCATTGGCCAGCAGATACCTGCAGGAATGCTTCCCCTCAGGGCAGCTTCAGGGATCAAAAGCCCTCTCTCACTGCTCAGTACAGTGACTAAACCTCACCCCACATTTGCTGACTTCAGACTAACAGGAATAGCAGTCCTGGGGTTAACTTCCCTCACCTCCCTGTATTTTTAGTGACTGATTCATTAGGCTGCAAATAGATATAATTCTTATGCTTTCAGTTTTTGAGAGCAAATAATTATATCAAGACTGGCAAACAGGTCTCCAGTTTTTGATTCTTAAATAGCTATTTTAGGGATTTTTTTTTGGGGAAGGGAGTCTTCCAAAGCTTGCTCTTGTCAGGCTTCATAATTGCCAAAGTGACTGGAGGTTTGTAAGTTCAGAGATGGGGCAGAGGGAGTCTGCTCTTATTGTGACTTGAGTAGGTCTCACGAAGAGCAGCATCCCATCAATGTGACAACAGCATCACAATGTGCACATAACCTGCAGGATATGCTATAGGAGGCTCTTTTTGTCCAAAAGTGGTACTAGAAGAAGTTTCATAGGATCTTTTGTCTCTCTGCCCCAAAGAACTAGTAGCTTCTTATTCCTCACTGTGAGAAATAACATTCCCCCCAATATATTGTGTTGCAGTTTCTTTGATGGAAGCCTAACAAGTAAGAGGACTAAATAGGGAGAGTGAGAAGAAAGAACAAACCCTACAGTCAGTGGAAAAGTTATATGCAAATATATAACCTTAACAAAGCCAGTGTCATGGCTGTGGACTTACAGCCAGGTCCTATGCTTCCTGCATTAGTACTGTCAGGTGTCACCAGAAGAAGCCAGCAAGTTTCATGCAGCCTGACAAAGGGAAGGTCTGTGAACGAAGGAGTCTCCAGAACAGAGCTGCGTGTACTTGGCTCTTTTTTGTCGTGTGCTCTATTGTCCCAGATCAAAGCACAGACACTTCCCAAGTGCTAGTGTTTCCTGCCACCTTTCCTGAGCCAAGCACAGTTCAGTCATGGTCCAGAGCAGCAATGCGTGGGGTATTTTTAAAAAGCCTGAAATGCCCAGACACATATATTGATCATTTTAGAAGCACATAGGAAAAAGATAGGGAAACTGAAAGGAGTCAGATGTTCTCATTGGAGGGCTGAATTTGCCCCTATGCGGTGTTTTGGGGCCCTGGGAAGAAAGTCTGTTGCATTGCATTAGCACATGGAGATGATCGGACATGGTTCTGGCAAGCTGCCTCAAAATTTCTTTGCTTTCGTGGGTTTTTCTCCAACCATAATGTTATTTGAACATGTTTAATTAAATATTGTAGCTGTTTGAAGTCTCTGACATTATTATTTCCAGACCACTACAGCCTCATACTACTGCTTGCTAGCCATTATAGCACCTTCCAAAATCAGTGCAATTCATTCTGAACTCAAAGTTAATCTCATGGAAAATCCAATCAGTAAATTTATTAGGTATTAAATTACATTCTTTGTTAATTTTCTATTTCTTCCTTTACAGTAAAAAAAAGAAACCATTACTTTTTTTTGTCCCCTCTTTTTCTCTCTTCCGTCTCCCCCATTTCTATTAACATTGCTCTGCCATCAAATGTTCTGGTATGGCAGAGGTTATCTATGGATTTTATATTACTGCTTTCATCTTAAAAAAAAAGAAGGTCATTGGTTTGCTAAAGTCAGAAATTAAAAACATGTAAAATTGTGTCCAGTCCCAGGATGACTTAGCAATGTTGTTTTTTCAGTGATGGTTGTTGAGAATATGCTTTACATCATAACATCTGTGAAAAATATTGTTGATATTGAAGTAGCAGTGCACCACTCTGAATTGATTGCCACTGTACTTAGTCAACTTTTTTCTTTTTTTTACCAAAAGTTCCTAGTACTTAACTTTGGATAACAAGTTATTTTTATGAGGGTGTTTGGGTTTTTTTTAAATGGAAAACTCATTTTTGAAACAAAAAACCAAAACTAAACCAACAAAACAGTTAACTACAGTGAATCCAGCAATCAGTGGGAGCTGCAATCCTGTCAGGACCAAATGTAGTATATTGAACAGAAGTTGTTCTGGAAGTTGTATTAAAGAGATTGAGCTAACTTCAGGTTATTGTTGCCTGTACTTTCCAGACAGCCTACAGAAATGTGCCTGTGATCATGGTGAGTCAGGAGATTAGCTGTGATTCCTGTGATTGCTAATAGCTCCTTCATACTGTGTTCATCAATGGGAAGTCTGCCACTGCATACAATATGGTCAGGATTTCATCCTTCTAACTTTGTTAGCCTTCCTTACAAATTGAAGGTAGACTGCTTGCCTTGCATATATACTTTGTCTTGTATTTCAGTCCTTAAGCTTTTTGGGTCAAGTTGTACAGTGAGAATATTTTAGTAAATCACTGAACTCCATTAGTCCCCATGC
This sequence comes from Myiotriccus ornatus, assembly GCA_036023395.1. Taxonomy (NCBI): domain Eukaryota; kingdom Metazoa; phylum Chordata; class Aves; order Passeriformes; family Tyrannidae; genus Myiotriccus; species Myiotriccus ornatus. Next base: position 43,622,262 of record JAYRBT010000093.1, on the reverse strand, counting down.
ACTGAAAGCCGAAGTGGTAAAACAGTCTTAATTGAGTACATGTTAGTTGGCAACTATTACTGCTTCTGACAATTCCCACAACTATTTTGAAATACAGTGGTTTCATTTTGCTTTTGACTTGTACTTATTTAGTGTTGCTTAATGTGCTTTTTCAAATTTTAGTCCAAGTATCTTAAAATCTCAGTGCAAAATTTTACCACTACTTTGAAATGCATTTTGAGACACTATCTGAACTGCAGCCTGTAACACTAGACTAAGAATCAGCTCCTCCTTACCTTATTTCATCAAAACTGCATCTCACTTTAGCTGCTCAGCAGAATTCAGTGTTCCTGGTTTTTAAGCCAATAACACTTAACTCTGTCTCTCCTTCCCTGAATATGATGCAGCTCCCTAGTTCTTGTCTAACACGCCATTTTAAATAGCTTGCTGACATCTCAAAATCAGAGTGGTTTGAAATTCAGCTTCTCAGTGTGCTTTCTTTGGAACATTCTCTTCTTTGTTTCAGTGTCAACAGCTTTGCTACCTGCTGTTCCTTTCTGTGTCTGTCCTCTCTCCTCCTCCTAAGTCACAGCTGTGGTCTTCGATGCAATTCTTCTCTTACCAGGCAGTAGAAGGGTGCCTGTCTCTCTATGGGAAGTGTTTGCTTGGCTAGCCCTGAAATTTTTTGCTGTGTTCTTCACACGTATTTTACTCCTTTCACCAGATTCAGGCCCCTCAGCTAAAAAGCAGCCTTCTTTATTTATCAGAATGAGAAGTTCTTCTCTTTCTCATTTAGAGACGATTTTCACAGAGTTCAAATTTTTGGCCATTCTCCTGGGCACTTAGGTGCTTAACACTTCGGTCATTTTTTCCCTCTCGTTCATCACACAGACATCCAAATCATTCCCTCATACCAATCTTCTGTGGTCTTTTTCCTCTGCTTTTAGTTCCTCGAACTTTGTCCCCAAACCAATTTGCCAGGCCCCACATGCATCTCAGTCAAATTCATCCTGAAAAGTCTCATCCTGTAGTCTGCCCTGAAGACTACAAAAAAACATAACAGTTAAATCAAACTTTACCATTTGTTTTTGCCTTGTCAAAGAATATTATGTGTCAGTGTCCCATCTCTTGCCTGTTCTTTCCTTTACTTCTTTTTCTGTGTCTGTTTTCTAGACTTCCAGATTATTGAAGATAAAATCTGTACAGTTTTGTTTTGTGAGGCACTTAACTATTCTGTGGTTAGGATGCAAATACAAAATAATAATTATTGTTCCAAGGATGGATTTAGAAATACACAGAGGCATTAAATTAATTCTCCCATTGCTTACTGAAGAGATGGCTGCCTAGGCAGTTCCCAGGAAACTACAGGAGCAAGGTTTGCACATTAAGAAATTAAACATACATATTAGTAAGAGCTCTCATTGAAACGAAAGGAGTAGGTCCCTGTTGCAGTGTTATTTACTGCACAGAATGTCTGCTGGATCAGGACCTTAAGTTGCAATGTGATAAGCCAAATCTTCTTTGCCAGAGCCTTTCCAGAATGCCTGACACAGCACAAACCTCATTTACTGTCAGTCATTAAGCAGAGCTGTCAAAACTGAGGAGAGGGATAAAAAAAAAAAAAATCAATCTAGCACCAGTCACTGGATTCTAACAATAATCTCCTACATGTCACTGATTACTTTCTCAGAGATGCAAGAGATTACCGATTACTTTTAAATTACTAAAGCATGGATCTCTGAACGTGAAGGCATACTTCTTCACAGAGATGTGGTTCAGTGAGTCACAACATTTAAAACTGCAAAGAAAACTAATCCAGTATTTAATTCATTCCTCCAAAGAGCACAAACTGTCATTTCAGGCCTTAGCTATTTATTTAATGTTTCTTTATCTGATAGTAACAATTGTTGCTGTAATTCTTGCTAGACATTAACCAGGAGAAAACTAAAAAATTAGTAGCATATTGATTAGGCACAGGCTGGACTCCATGATAACATTTCAGCCCAATTTTTTTATTTAGTCTTGGTTGATTAGACAATTTTTTTTACCTGAAAATATAATAAATAATTATTCATAGAGTGAATGTAACATAAAAATTAAAACAGTAGCTCACCTTATCATCCCAGACAATATATAATGAGATTTCCCCACCACTCATACAATCCTCCTTGATTTAGCTCAAATACTAGGATTAATATTGTACTAGTCTCAATGCATAATTCAAAATATCTAATTTATTGGGACTAATAATTAACACCATACTCTGAGGCAAAATTACATTTTCAGACTATGCTGAGCTACAAAAAATATTTCCAGATTTGAGAAGGGAACATGAAGTGTTGTTTTGTTGTGCTATCCACAAAAAACCTACTGTATATTGTTCGCAACACCCAATATGAAGTAAGTTTTTTTGGAGTTCAGACCTTAGAATCTTCTGATGTTGATGCCTGTGGCAAAGTCAGAGATTTCTCAAATAATATGTCTCATAGTTGTGCACATTACTGTATCTGGGCAATTCTCAGCTGGGTACTGCAGAGGAAAGCTGAAAAGAGATAGAAAAAGGACATCTCTGCAGAATGTGGCATTTATTTGCAATTCCAGAAAACATTCCTTGCACAAAATCATCCTTTTTATTCCACCGCACGCTTGTAGCTCAAATCCCAACATAATAATAAGTTAGCACATAGCAAAGCCTGATAGTAGTTTCAGATCCAAATCTCTACCTTCCCTGCCATTCTGGGACAGATTTTAGGATACCACAGCCAAAACAGATTTATAGTTCTGTCGCAGTTTCTCAGGTTCAGGCGTTTATCTGAGCCTTTCTTCCTGTATCTGTCCTGACTATTTGCAAAGGTTTTCAAACTCTATTGAATAAGTTTTGGCTCTTTCCTGACATGCTTTCATACTCAGATCTGTGTACCAAGTGACTTGATAACACTATGAGAAAGGAATTTTAAATCCAACACACCCACCAATTTTTTCTGACTGCAATGAGTTTATTTTGCTTACTAAAATCTAAAACTAAATGGGACCTTTGAGATAAATTTTACATTAGTTTATCTCCTGAACTGAATATTACATGACTGTGTGTTTAATGTCATGGGATTATCTGTTAGCCATACATCTGCCAAGATATTTCCACCACTTTGGTGTCAGAACTCAAAATCAATGATTAATAAAGTGAAGTAAGTGAAAGGGGAGCAGCAAGTTACTTGAAGTGATGGGCATGATGTATGAGTATCATTAGCTTTTTCTTAAAGAACATTTATATGAGTATATGAATGCAAAAAGGCAATGCAGTATTTTAGTCTTTCTCTAGTCACTGGAACACTCGAAAGCAGATGGACTGTGTGACTGATGATTCAATAATTGCACTCATTAAAAATGTTCACGCTTTTAATCTTTCCCCCCTCACATTCTGTGAAGAGCTGAGGAATGAAATGCTTTTGTCATTGTCAGCAGATAGATAATTGAGTTTGCTTTGATTTCCTGGGGTGCCCCTTCCCCATCCCCATGCTGTTGGATTGACATCTCCAGAAGCGCAGCAGAACATATGAATCAGGCCCAACTGTCTTAAAGGAGAAAAACATGATGGAAAGATTCCTTTCTCCCTCTCAGTACTCACTTGTGTGCACTCAGCCAGCAACATGCCTTGGTGGAAGAGAGCATGCATTTGCTTTTCTGCCAGATTATCTCTCCCCATGATACAGTTTCCTACTTCTGGCACTCAAGGAAAAGAAAGATAATTCTACCTTGAACTTATGCACAGAATGCTTCTGCTGTTTATTACTGCAAGCTAGAATTAGTTTAAAGATGACAGAGGGAAGAGGGTGAAGGTGTACCTCTGTGCAAGTGACTGATGCCTGGTGTTGCAACAATATGAAATCAGTAAGATCTTACAAAACAGCAAGGAAAAATGGTAGCAGGAAGAGAAGTGAAAGTTTTCTCTGAAAACTAGGACAAAAATATCTTCCAGCTCTACTGAAGAGATGCTTCTTTTTGTTTCTGCCATTAGGATTTAATTTTAGAGTTTGCATTTAAATTTAAATTGCATAATAGCAAAAGCATTCTCCAAATGAGGCATTGCATCCACTCATTCTACCTACCCCGTTGTCTGGGCACCCATTTTCCAGATGCTGCTCTGAGTACAATATAGTAGAAGTTGCATAATCCATGGCTTTCTGACAGTCTCCAGCTGTTCCAGGAGACTCTCACACTATCCATCATTTGCAGTTTGCAAATGTCTAACTGAGATCAGAGCATCACAGAGTTCAGTCTTGTTCAAACACGACACAACAGAGCCCTTTGCAACTCTGATTAAGGTCTCTTGAGGTGGACTTTGATTGCTCCCATGCTTAGGTTTCACTATTCTGTACCTGTGAGCAAAAGAAAAATATTTTTTCTGCAAGTATGTTCTTTTTTTTTTTACTTCCTAGGTATGCTTCCTAGGCTCAGCTGTAAAACAATTATGACCTGCTGTTAGAGCACTTATGCATCCTGGGCAGACTACATAAGTGGTTAGAGACTTCTACAGCCATCCCTTTGTGTACACTCTCTCTTAGATCCCTGCCATCTGAAGAATGCAATGCACAGATTTTGACACAAAATACACAGACTTGAAATAAGTTGTTAGGTTCTCATATCATCCTTTGCCTCAAATTCACTTCACCTTGTTGTTCTTTCTGTCTGTTAGGTACAAAGATTTTTAGACAAACTTGTGATGTGGGAATTCTTCAGTTGTTGAAACAACTGAAAAGGATGACTGCATCAGAAAAGCAGGACTTTCTGTTCCTCGTTCACCAACTGCCTTTTGTCTTTGTGAACTCTCTGGACTATTCTTCTTGTCCTAGTGCTTGGGAGAATGCTGCATCTCTGGACCAGTTCCTTCGTACCCTCCTGAAACACCATTGTTCCTTCTTCTCCTTGTGTAGATGAAAATATTTCAGGCTCTAAAGCTTCTTAGCCAACACTCTGTTCACAGTCAAAACTGTGAATGTTATTTCACCTTCTCCTCCCAAGATGCACTACAGAATGAAGGCTATACACATGACACAGGGCTATGTGTAGTTCACAAACACAAACTGTGATGTATAACATGCACATACATCTGCTAAGTCATCATACCATGGAAACTTTAAATGGGTTTGCCACTTAGGCAGCAAAAACAAACAGCAGGATAAGAGTGGACACTTGCTTAGGGAAGTGACATGATTTACACACCGTTCAGTAGCACTGTACCTTAACTAAACCATTTAAATTAACATTCACGAGAGATTTTTTTAAGTCTCATGCTCAATAATGTGACCATAAATGCTTGGGAAAATGGATCCCTCAAGAGGTTTTCAAGGAATAAACAGCCCATTGAATGTGGAAGTTTCTGAGTGGATGTCACAGTATAAGAGTAGAACAGCAGGAAACTCTCAGTAGGCTAATTATGGGTTCAGGAAGTTACCAAAAACTGTCTTGATGTATAAAGTTTCACATAATTAGCTACATTCTAGTACTGTCAGGAGATGCCTATCAGTTAAGAATGCACAGATCTGCTTGGAAGGACACAACCATTTAGAATTAAGGTTCAGTAGCAATCACACACCGTGCAGAGCAATCAAAAGCTTCCTGGGAAAACAGCCACAAGATGGAGCTAAGTATTATGGCTACACCTTTTTTTTTTTTTTTTTTTCCCCACTACGATGGGTAGACCCAAGTTCATGCACTTTACTACTTTCAAATATAGGAAAACTTTGGATACAGAGCTAAAGCAAGGGCAGTTCAAGGTTACCTCTTATTCCAACAAGATGATAGACACATTTCAATCAAAGCATTTCTGTGTCAAAATCAGACTTTACTTTTAGCTGCCACACACAACACATGGCAGATCTGTATTTCATTTTGAATGCACGTCTGAGCCCACACTCTAACCCAAAAATGTGCACTGCCTCCATCCTGCAGCATGGGTCAAGCGGTATACCTCCCTGCCATGGATCTAACATGTGTCCTGTAGGACCATTATGTAGCCAAGGCCTAAAAGTAAGATGGAAAAGTACCCAGCTCAGTTGTAGTCCTTAGACATATATGTCTGTGATTACTAGTCCAGCAGCCTCCCATACCTGAGAATCTGAGTGCATAGCTCCTGGTCAGTGAGGTGGGCATGTTTTCATCCACTTCTTAGCCCATTCTACAGATGACCTCCTTGCCTCTGAAAATCTTCAAGTTCAGAAATTTCATGTTTGCCTACTTTTCCATGTTCGATACCTCCCTTTCTTTTCAGAGCCAATAGCAAAATGTTGCCCTGAAACACACCATTGGGAATGCAGTAGCTGCAGGAATATTGAGGGAAGCGGCAGAAGAGTTAGTATTTTCTCTTAAAATAAAAACAAATCAATGTCTATTTAAGATGTTGCAGAAGACAAAAAATAAGTATTTATGCAGTCATCAGATACCAAGTATTTAAAGGCACTGTCTATTTATGAATTCAAGCACTGGAACCACTTTCTTCTTAAACTGTTGGTGACTGATTGTTCATAATTGGTATCTACTTATCATTAAAATTATATTTGTGCACCATTGCCCCACCTGAAAAAGTTGATTGCATTTTACAGCCAGATGTGACTATTCTGTTGCATAAATTGAATAGAGCTGAATAAAAATAATGAAAATGAGAAACACTGTCAAAGCAAGGGAACACAAAGAAAAATACAAAAGCCGTTCCACTAACAGCTAGCTCTAGATTGAGTACATGCCAGATCAATGCCTATTGCATATTGCAGTGCCCACATGCAGAGTGAGTAATGTGGATAGCTTTCACAGGGCTTGGAGATGTCAAATTCAACAGTTAAGCTGTAGCATGGAAACCAAAGGATGTTTATTCTCCCAGAAACTACACTTATCTTTTCTGGAGCAACTGAGGAGGGCCCATCCCCCAAAGCTCTACAACACAGCTGACCTGCTCAGCCTCCAAGGACAACCAGTCAACTAAACATTTAGCCTGAGTGTCCTTCAGTGGGATTCAGCTCCAGGAACCTATGAGACCTACAGAAAAAATGTTTAGGACAGCCTTTAAAAGAGGGTACCTGCTGAATTTTAAAGTCCTAAGGCATTTCATGGAAATATTCTTTGTTTAACATTCATTTCCCCATGACAAATAACAGGAGTCTTTTCATATCATATCCTTTCAAGTCTGATGCAGGACTTCAGCATTCTCCCTTACCTCTCCAGAAATATTGTGCAACTGTAGTATAACCCTGTTTTTGGATAGCCTGTCTCTTGAAAAAAAAACCACAAAAAACTAAACCAAATATAATTTCTCTAACTTTTGCATCCGGTCAGATTACAGTATTGTCTTCAGGGCTTGTCATTCATTTAGATAGATAAAGAAAAAAATTTCTTGCCTGAGCGGAAAATTTCTGTTGTAACTGATAGCAAATACAGAAAGTCTAATTTGCATATAGATGTCTAAGCTTGCAACAATATACTCCCCTGAGAGAGCTCTTGTTGTTTAACTGTGTACACAGTCTGGCACTATGCTGCCCAGCACCTAATAAAAGCTAAATTAAAACTTTTTTAAAACTCTGAGGCTGTGAATATCTTTAAACTACCAATTTACATTTGCAAAGAAAGGGCAGAACCATACCAAGCCAAGCCTCATTTAAGAGGAAAAGCAGAGGGTATGGCAGCAAGGGCGATAGGGAGAAATAACTTTATTTGAGAGTAAACATCAGTCAGATGTACTAATGCTTTAATTCATCAGCCTAGATGAGCTTTATTACAACATTGGGATCAAGCAATACCAAGGAGATAAAAAGCAGTGCTGTGTAAAGGAGAGAGAGATGAGCTGAAGATTATTAACAGAGCCGAGAGAAAAACAGAGACAGAATGGCTGAATAATGAGGAAACCATAAAATGGAAGGTGGAAAGAGCAGAATAAGAGTGGAAGATTGAAGTAAAGTCTGCTTTTTTTCTTTCTGTCATCCTGTTTTAATTTAATTTTCAGTGTTGATCACAGACTATGCAGCTAAGCAGTAATTTTCCTTGTGCCAAGGGAAAACTATCACCTATCAGAGAAAGAAAAGCAACAATAAGTTTGGTTTCATAAGATCATTAAAATAAACTATCTTAATGTTTTAAATGAAAATGTATATGATAAATATAAAGGAAAAGTAACATAATCTCAGAACCAGAACTTGCACAAATTTTAAGTTAGGCAAAAGAAAGCCCCTGATTCATCACCTAATAATAGAATGGCCAAGTTTGGAAGGGGGCTTAATCTAGTCCAACATGCTGCCATGGGCAGGGACACCTTCCATTAGACCAAGCTGCTCAGAGCCCCATGCAACCTGACCTTGGACACTTCCAGGGATGGGACACCCACAGTTTATTGGGGCTACCTGTTACACTGCCTCACCACATTTTGAGTATACAATTTCTTCCTAACATCTAATTTAAAACTCTCATCTTCTAGCTTAAAACTGTTCCTCTTCATCCTATCAGTATCAACATTTGTAAAAAGTCACTCTCCCTCTACCTTACAGGTCCTCTTTAGGTACTGGAAGGCTGCTATAAGGTCTCCCCAAAGCCTTCTCTTCTCCAGGATGAACAACCCCAGGTCTCTTAGCCTGTCTTTACAGGAGAGGTGCTCCAGTTCCCTAATGATACTCCTGGTCCTCTTTTGGACCCACTCCAGCAGTTTCACATCTTTCTTGTGCTTATGACCCCATAGCTGGACACAGTACTCCTGGTGAGGTCTCACTAGGGCAGAGTAAATGGACAGAATCTTCTCCCTTGACCTGCTGACCACTTCTCTTTTGATGCAATTCAAGAGAAGGTTGTCTTTCTGGGCTGTAAGCACACACTCTTGGCTCATGTCCAGATCTTCATCCATGAGAATACCCAAGTCCTCTGCAGGACTGCTCTCAATGAGGTCTTCTCCCAGTCTGTACTTATGTCTGGGATTGCCAGACCCAGGTGTCGCACCTTGCACTTAGTCTTGTTGGATGTCATGAGGTTCTCGTGGACCCACTTCTTGAGCTTGTCCAGATTCCCCTGGATGGCATCCCTTCTTTTATATAAAAGGCTTTGAATTCTAGGAAGGGAAGAAGCAGAACAAAAAAACTCATAATGGCCCACACTGCCTGATAGCTCTAGATCCAGATTCTGCCAGCAGGATACAATGGTTCCCACTGACATACACTGCAGCAAATTACACACATTTCAAAGAATTCTTCCACCCTGAATTTCAACTCAGTTCTCACAATGTGTGTTAAAATGAATAACGTCCTGTGGACTTCTATTTGAACAGCATTGTAGCCTTCAGTAGGACTTTGAACATGAAGAGACGTGATTGAGAGCTTGAAGGACAGAAAGATAGAGGATACCACTGAGGGATGCTTCTGCAGCCTCATCCTACCAGGGAACAAAGAATGGAAATTTCCTAATGTGCAATTCCTCTTTGCCTCATGAATTAGCAATATAGTTAAGGTAAGCATGTCACTCCTTCCTGCCATTCCTTTTAGAGAATATTATTCCTTTAGTCTTCCATACTCTTTACTTACTACCCAGTGATAGAGACAATCTGGATGAAATTTATATTCATCACTCATTACTAGATTTAATTTGTGTTTACACAAGTATTACAATTGGAATTTTATTTTTATAACTATCTAAAACTGAAATTATCATCTCATTATTCCTTTCACTTATCCATCCTCATGTTTAAAAAAAGTATTTGCCCTTTAATCTTTTCCAGTCAGATTTCCAGCTCTGGTAGCATAATGCTGTCTGTCATTCTTCTGCTTATTTCCAGAGAATGTAAATAATTTCCAAAATTAGTGTTTCCTGGCTAGTGTCTATGAAGTTCTCTTAATCATTTCATCAAGCATACACAGGAATGGTGAAATTAGCATTTGTAATAACATATTCTAAAGGAACAAGGAGATCTGCCTACAGCTTGTGTCTAGAGGCCACTTGATAGTAGGGCTATGATTCTGTGCAGATTTTGCAAGTTGTAGGAATTATAGAGAAGAAAATAAAGCTTCCAGCAGGGACTGAGGACC
>JAYRBT010000093.1:43593076-43608091 GCA_036023395.1 Myiotriccus ornatus | reverse complement strand
TAATCCCCTCCAAAACAAACCAATAAACAAGCAAAGGAAAAAAAAAGTAAACAGTTCAGTTTGCGCCCTTTGGTGCACTTCTAACCACAGTCAACAGGGGGTGCCGTTGGATCACTGGGGATGCAGAGCTTGTAGTGTCCCGTGCCAGTCACAAGGTGGCGCTGTTGGATCACTGGAAAGGCAGTGCCTGCAGTTCTTTATGCTTGCCAGCAGGGGGCACTGTGGAATCACTGGTGGTTGCCACGTGGCGTGACACCCTCCAGGGTGTTGGAGAAACTGAAAATGGGTTTCTCTTCCCCCACACACACACACACTGGGAAAAGGGGAGAGAGAGAAGGGAGAGAAACAACAACAACAACAACAAAAAGTCCTCTCCAATGGGAAAAAACTCACTCTGTTTGGCTGGTTGAATTGTGCGATATAGTTTTCCTTCTCCCTGTGATGTGCACAAGAACCACTGCTAAGAAAGAAACAAACGGAAAAAGGGAAGGGAAAAAGAAAAAAAAAAAAAGAACTCCCAAACAGTTCCTCTCTGTTGAAAAAAATCCAAGCAAGATCCACAGCTGGCAAGCAGGCTGAGAATAAAACCCCACCGAGCTTCCACTCCGACCTTGTTCCAGCCTCAGCAGCAAGTCCGAACTACCCCCTTCCCTCTCCCAGGAGATGAGAGAAAAGAAGTACAAAGGAGTGCCTCACCCCCGTTTCCCAGGAGACGAGATTCTGAGCCATTAACCAGAAAGCAGCTTCTTTTGTTGTGCTCCTTAACTACTCACTTAACAGACCTCCACGCAGTGGGCAGGGGGAAGGGAAAAAATTTCTTCCTAGTTTCCAAGAACCAGCAAAACCATGACAATATCTATGATCAGGATTACCCTGCCACAGATAGAAAATCCAGCACTTGCTCTTGTTAAATTTCACATGGTTGGTGATTACCCACCTCTCGAGTTTATCCATATTTCTCTGTAGGGCCCCTGTACCTCTGAGGGAGTACACAGCTCCTACTAGTTTAATATTACTAGCAAACTTACTTAATGGTTCCCTCTATTCAAAATAGGTAGAATCAGGTATTTACAGTGGGGTAAAGGCTAATTACACTTTTGGTCATCCATCTTGTTTATAGGTTTGTAGACATCATAATTATGAAGACTGAAGAAATCAGAATAGTAAGGAACAATCCTATCTTCTGGGTAGAAAGATAGCTTCATTGATATGCCTCCATTCACCTAGAATCACCCTTAAACTGGAAGCTGATTATCCTTTATGAAAAGTAAACTAGTGTATTTGCTTAATGGCAAAGATCTGTTTGAACTGCAGGAATACCAGAGAGAATAATGATTTCTATCACATGTTGTTGATCATTTTCAACAGTGATTTGCAGCAGACTTTCTCCATTGCTTCTGTTTTATACTATGTCTCTCCCAGCTTGCCTTTCCCCCTCAGCCATGCAAGAAAGAGCAAGTGTGTGGAAACACGCTCTTTTCAACAGGCTGCATTATCTTCCCAGATTTTTATATCCCACTGGGACAGTTTACATGAATCATCAGGAACATCTACTTCATGCAATGAAGTGCAGGGAAAAAAATCATAAAGCTAACACCAACTCCAAACCAACAAGTTTGGAAATAAGGGTAAACAGCAACTATTATTTTTTATGTAAGTTTGTTACTTTTTAAAATATACCTTCTAGAGATGAGGAGCAACTAAATTATAGCACCCAGTTCACAAGTAATCCAAGACAAAATTAAGATTTCATCCTAATAAAATATCTAAAAAATAATTTTGATTAATGAATAGTGATACTTCATTGAAAAGAAACCCAGCTAGAGAACAGTGATCCCAGATTTCAGGAGGTAGGGTCAAAAATGCCAGGTCTTGCAGAACTACAAGGCAGGATTGTCATGAAATCATAGGCACCAGAAAACACACACTATACTTTATGCATGCATGGTAGATCTGCCCGGAGCTCGGGAATATGGGCATCTGGGGTTCCTGGCTTGCTGACAATATTAAGGAAAGACATAAAAGAAAACCACAAAGGTTTGTCAGAATAAGTCGTATTGCTCTTATGAAAAGTCTTTCTCTATGAAAGCCTGTCAATTTCCACAACATAGTCTTCCATATTAAAAAAAAAAATAAAAAAATGTTAAAATCAGAAAGCTTGTCCCAACAAGCTCTGTTTGTGAGAATTTATTTAGTAGAGGTATTGAGATCCTCTGACTGAATGTGCAAAATGTTCTGGTTTTATATTATTTCTATAAACAAGCAAGGCAAATTTTCAAATGCATAGAGAACTAAGTACACAGGGAAATTACAAAGAGGGATTTTCCTGCATTTTCTAACTGAGTAATCTATTAATAATACTTTAGATAAGATCATATGATGTTATACAATGTGCAAGTCCTAGTGTTTAGATAATTAAAAGAACATTTTAAAAATGCTTTCTGGCTACCAGCAAGGGATTATGCATGGATTGGTTTTAATCTTCAAAAGACCAGATATAAAAAAAGATTAATCTTACTATTGCTTGTATTTAACCTGATATAAAATTTAAACTGACATTTTTTCGTCTAAAAATATACAAATACCTTCTATATCAAACAATCCGTTTGCAAGTTTCCATCAGAAAATCTTCACAGTACTATGATAGCAAAGCAGAAAAATGTCTTATTTACCAAAAGAATCAGCAGTTTTCTGCAGGCTTGCTTAGATTCGTCTCTGCAGGAACTATGTCTAATTCAGATTAAAATGTCATTGATTTCCCTATAGGATCTCAGACACTCTCAAAGGCCCTTTCCTGCAGGGAATTTCACTTGTCACTGGTCACCACAGCACATCAAAGTGGTACATACAGTCTGTGTGATTTAATTAAACATAATTATGCAAGTTAAGGAACACATTTTAAGATTGTACATTGATCAACCCTTTGCTCTACCTTTTCACAGTTATCCCCATCACTTCATACTATGTTTATATGACAAATAGCAGATATAATACAACTGGACACAGAAAAGATGTACATAATATTGGCGGAACAGGGAAGAAGGTATGCTGATAGTCTTTAAAATAATTCAAAGCATACTGGAACAGCTAGGAAAGGATTTCAGTGTAATAGCAACATAAAACCTAGTTTTAAATCAAAAAATCTTTTGCACCCATGATCATCCAAATTTTTTCTGTTTTTTGTTTCAGCAAGAATTCTTTTTCTCTGTAATTATCTGCACCATAGCCAGCAGCTGCTGGCTTTTGACAGCTGAAATAAACCCTTCCCAGAAGCAGTAAAGCGGAACTGTTTGGGTGTCTAGGTGAAAGGAAGAACCTTTTTGGAATATTCTAATGTATCCATTTAAAAGAGAGAAAAAAAAAACAAAACCCACGGACATTCACAACTGTTTGCTTTATAGGGCCCCTATGAGGCAGCCTTGAAAGCAACCTTTGGCATCTGCTCCTCCAGTTTGCATAAGTAATTGATAAGTGATTAGGAGCACACGCTGACAAAAACAAGCTCAGCATGTGATGGAATGGGCTAATTCTCTTGCTTCAGATTACACTGAATTTCAGAAAGATTTTTGAAAGAATGATTACTTATTTAGAGAGTTTATGACCTTCAGGTTAAGAGACATCCACAACCTGTCTCAAGAGTTATGTTTCTGAAGGTGATAAAACTCCTGTTGACCAACACAGAACAAGTGACTGTTTTCAACTGCAGATAGGGCAGGTTTGGGGCATTTATTTCCATAGAAGAATCACTGTGACCTTCAGCTCATCCTACAAAATGCACAGGTTCTCTGTCTCATTCTTAGCAAGCAGCATAATGGGTTGAGAAGAAATGATGTGAAAAAGGAAGACTGTTGGACTACCATTCACCCCAGGGAGAAGAAAGGACTGTGTCAAGACTGTTGTACTAATCCACAGCTGCAGGATTGACACCTTCAGTCAACCCCGGCAAGTTCATCAGTCAAAAAAAGGATTTTGTTTTATTTTTTAAGTTTCCATCTTTCTCAGTGCTGTCCAGTCAAAGTGCACCTTTGCTTCAGAGTTGCTCATGTGACTAACTCAGGTGACATTCATGAGACTCCTCATGTCACATTCCTCTTTCCCCCAGTTGTCATCTTCACTGGGATAACAGCACCACAAAACAGGATCACAGCCACTTGGGCTTCACTTAGAGCTGCTCACATGATACTGAAACAACTGGGCTGACCACAGCTCTTTTCATGAACACTAAACCCCCCTAAATTTCGAATTTTGCATCTTGTAAATAGACTTTTCCTCCTGTAGTGATAAACTTCTAGGAGCCACACACTTAGCTGTGCCAACCAGCCAAAGCCAAAGCAGAACCTTCCATGCACAGGGGGCCTATGGCTTCAGGAGGCTACTGACTTTAGTGTCTTGACTGGCTTTGATATGTAACAGCTAATTAGTATGCCCTGACTTCTGTATGGCTTGGGATCATGCTGACGTGTGATACCTTTGTCAGAATGCAGCAGGGCTTCAAGAGGCTGCGTCCAGTCCCTCTGCATTGTCCTGTGAGCTGCTGTGTACAGGCAGGACCCACAGGATGCTGTCGGTAGGACATAGGCTACCATTCTTTTTTTTCCTTCCTTTCTTCCTTCCTTCCTTCCTTCCTGCCTGCCTGCCTGCCTGCCTGCCTACCTACCTACCTTGCCTTCTTTCACTTGCTTGCAGCAAAAATGCATGGCAGAGCCTTTAAACCAGTTCTGCCTCTGATAAATGGGAAATGGCAATTGAATCTCAACGTGAGGATGGAGGAAAGGAAAGGAGAGGGAAGGGGAGTGAAAGGGAGGAGAGAGAAGGGAAGGGAAAGATAACTCAACTGGAGGATGAAATTATCTGCAAATAAAATAGCTTCACTTTCAGAGATCTAGTTTTGCAGTGGAAAAATCATGGTAACAAAAGTTTGAAGACACTATCTTCCTAAATGTGCACTGAAGTGATAATTTTATTTTTTCATCTGTCATTATTTCTCATGGTATTCAAAGTCAAGTCGTAATTCCTGAGAGTACTATTAACCTACTGTGATTACCAGGCACAGTCACATTAAAATGATTTCATCACTTCAGTGGAAATAAAGTGAACATTTTTTTTGTTGAAGTTGGGCAGACTCATATCCCAAGAATTTGCCCTTGAAATTCTTTGAAAAATATGGATAAGAAATATGCAAATAAAATTTCTTATAATTGCAATAATCTGCATAAATTAGGAAGAAGCATGGAGCTTCAAATATTTCTGAAAAATCTAAAAGCAGAATCCATTTTTTCTTAGTTTGCCATTTACAGCCTTCTCTGTTCTCCTCTGTACTGCAGCAGAAATTCTTGTTTTGCAAGAATTCCTTCTACTCATTACATCCCAGGCTGGGTATACCAGAATACATAACAAACCCATCTCTTCCTGGTCCTTCCCTTAGCCCTTACTATTGGCAACCTGATGCTTGTGTAAGAGTGGGAAAGCAGAGGAGGGAATAGGATGTAAAATAATTTCTGTTATCCACTGTCCTATCTTTGGATTATATATACTAACCTCTTCAGACACTGTGTCATTCCTGTGTTTGAGAGCATGCTGCTTTCAACCATATGAAAAGACACAGAAAAAATATGTAGTAAGTCCACATACTCTGTTACATTTGCGCTAGGGAAAGTATGTGGTAATTCAGAGAGGGCAAAATTGGCTAACAGTTAATTGCTGACTGAGGCAGTTGTGATGCAAAGGCAGTTGCAGGCACAATGGAGGCTGCTTTTCAGTGCGAACACTGGTTGCTTCTGTATCCGGAACACAACCATCCCAATATATTAGCTGCTGAAAAAATGGAAGGGTTATATGTCAGCATGAAATGGCTTCTGTGAACATCTGCTGTAAGCTGGCTCTGTGGCAGTAGATGAATGTGAACTCTTGGAATTAATCAAGGAGGGCATGACCTTACTGAAACATTTATGATAAAGCAGTTGCACACCATGGCAACAGTCTCTTTCTCTCTCTCTGTCTCTCCTGTCTCAGATTCAGAGGGTGGCTCTTCACCAGCCCCAGCTTCCACACTTCTCTGGAGAACAAAAGGGACAAGGAGTGCTATCGATGTAATTGTTTTTGTGAACTGCTCTGGTCATTCTGTAGCATTTGGGTTCGTTAATACTTGCTCTTCTTGATGATCTGTAAGCAGCTGTGTAGAGCTCTCACCGTGTATTCTATAAATGTGCTTATAGTCACGACTGGGCAGGCATTTTAGAGCAAAAAAGAGAAAACACTGTAGTTTGTTAATTTGGTGTCAAAAGGACCACTTCAGAACAGTAGTCAATGTGTTGTGCTCTTCTTTCCCATTTCACTTCACTCATGGTATAATTTTCTGTGTTTTCTGGAGGCCAGCAGATCCCCCTGAAGGGCGGGGTTGAGTTGAAGTCTGTGCCAAGCAAGCACCTTTTGGGCTGTGCTAGAGGGAGGTCATAAAAGTCCTGATATCAGACCCTCATTTTCCTGCCTGTGAAACACACTCACGAGAGAGAGCTTGTCAAAGGTTAAACTTGTTCACACAGCCACTGATTTTGTTTTCAATGCAGGTTTACATAATGTTGATAGTTACTCTTCATAACTGAATGAAGGACGTCAGCCATGGTGCATGAAATGTTCCTCTGGGCTCTCCATGCAAAGTCATCAAAATATTTTTCAACTTTCCATAATAACTTACCTACTGTTCCTCATGTTACAGGTTCGTTTTGTACCATGTCCCTATCTGCATCAGAAAATTTGAAGAGGAATGACAGGTCAATTTGCATTTGCCTTAAATTTGCAAGTAACAGCAACCATTAAAAACTAACTAAATTGGTGGGGTGTGACAAGCAGGAAAAAGTCAAGAGACTTCATTTTTTCTCAAAAAAAAAAAAAAAAAGCATAATAAATGGTTATGAACATTGCCAGAACAAGAAATACTGATTGTTTCAAAGTAAACATCTTCCTAAAACAAACCAAGGTAGAGATACTCTAGTTTATGACAGTGTTCAAATGCATGTTTTCATACTTAATCAGGTTAACCACTGTTCCATTCTCTGTTATGTTTTGTGACTATTAATCACTGTCAAGTCATACTTTATTCATTCTCCAAAACTTCACTCTTTCTTTCAGAAAACCAATCAAAGAGAGAATATAATTATATATTTGTATTTCTACCTCAGGGTTTTGTACGCCTTCTGGACAATGTAGACGAATTGTTTCAATAGAAATAGTTACCATGAATTTTGTCCTTCATCGTTCCCTTCCAGCCCCCATATTTTCACCTACTGAAAATAAAAAAGGTGCTAAAGTAAGCTTTTAGGAATAGTTATTTTGAATTTGAGGTAGATCAGTTGTCAAATACCCACTAACTCTGTTCCCTGCTTCCTTCTGCAACAAGAAATCCTATCTGAACTGTAAAATAAATAACACAAAGATTGGTGAATCTTGTCTGATTAAAATATTTTCTTTCTCTTAAAATGCCTAAACTCAGCCTTTCCCTCAGAAGGGCATTAATAACATTTCTCACTTCTATCCTACCTCCTCTTATCAGACTACGTGAAAAACTGGGCATTAGAACTCTACACAGTTGCAGTTAATAATCAACCACCCTGTTAGTTTCTGCCTAAGACAAAGAGCTTATTTGTGGCAATGGATTGACATGAGACCCAGTGGTTGATTAAAACTCTAATAATCTTCATAATCAAATATTTGACTTTTTGGTGCAGGACACCTCCGGGAATAATATTTTGGACAGTCTTGACATTTCTACAAGCAGCCCTTGCTGTCTATAAATCAAATGATCAGCACTGTTTATATAATTAAATAGTCTTGACAAACAGCACAAAGGAATGTGACCATCCCATCAAGTAGCTTTTTCTGCAGAATTACCCAAATTATAAAAACCATTTTAATTAATTGGTAGAAGGTTTTCCTAGAGATATATGAGCTGACTGATGCTTTCTACGTAATTTGAAATAATTGATAGAAATGGATCATGTATGTACTGGAGTGGCCACATAAAATTGGAGGTGATTTGTACTGTAAACATCTCGTCAAATGGCAGATGGAGAATCTCCTCTGAACCAGCTGAAGATATTGTTGCAAGGACCCTTGCACTGAAAGCTCCCTTCACCATCCATACAGCGTCCAAACACTTTGAGAGACTCAGTTCTCAATGTAAGCCTTATCTTCTGCAAAGCAGCTCAATAAATTAATGGTTTTACTTTTCATCCAGAAAAGAAAACCTGTCTGTTAAAGTCTGTACAGCAAACAAGAGGTGAAGTAAAACAAATTTTCCAGAAGTTCTTAGGAACTAAGGAGTTCTTAGGAACTTTGAAAATCCTTAGGAACAAAAGCTGTTAGGGAGTATTTAACACAGAAGACACTACCTGTAGGAATATCACATGTTGTAATTTCCTTAAGAAATCAGACATAACAGAAAGTATGCACTATGCTTCTACTTCATCCTCAATATGAGAATGAAATCTACATCAGTATTTCTGCCATGTTTAAAATGGCATACTTTGTGTAATCATCCATTCTTGCTGAAAAGGTATGAAGGGAATAATTTTCTGCTGAACATAATGAAAATTAAAATTTTTCAGGAATATGTTAATTTTAATTTTTAAGGAAAATGTAAATGTACTCCTTTTTCTTGTATGTTTACTTCATCAGTAACACAATATCTTATTAGGACCCCTTTGAATGACTAAAACAAGCGGTTTTTTTAATGCTATTGTATGCTCATTTTTATGTATTATCATGGAGTTTCAAAATCTTTGCTTCCCATTCGAATGGATACCAACATTTATAATATTCTCCTTATTTGAAATGGTTTGAAAGATTTCAATTTCTTTTTACAAAGCTTTTGTTTTTGTTTTGGTTTGTTTTTTTTTTTTCTTCCTTCTTTTTTAATTTGTTTTTTGTTTTGGTTTGGTTTTGTTTTGGTTTGGTTTTGTTTTTTATTTTTTTGGTTTTTTTACTCTGGAAGCCCTTTCTCTCACTGTCTTCCTCAGTATCTCAATTTATTTTTGTCATGTTAATGTCAACATGAATGAGCAAATCTGCTGAAAATGTCCCACTTATCTAAAAATGTCATAGAAATCACTATGTATTCTTTGGCTTCAGTGAAGCGTCACACCCTTTTATGAATGATCTGCCTTGCTTTACCCACAACATAAAGTTAGTGTTAGCTTTAGATATACATAATATTTACTGCAATGTTCCTACTAGAAGGGATTAACTGACATAGCTGAAGCAAAATAAGGCAAAATATTTCCATCATTTCAAAAAGTTTGTTCTATAAAAACAACATTTTTTTCTGCCTCAGAAGAATGGCAAAGTGTCACAATTTTCCAAGTAGAGAAATTATATGTTCTTAGCAGATTCAAAAAGTATTTACTGACAGACACTAATGTAAGTGATTGTTGCACAACATTAACAAGGGATTTCTCATTCTCTTGAGAGAATATGAGTAAGTAGCAAGTAAAGTTTTGCTTTGGTCTGATAGAGGGCATAAGTATAAGGCAAGAGAAGAGTTAAAGGGCAGAAAGTTTCCTTTCTATAGTAACAATAACTAATATAAGTTACTACAGGAAGGCTTCGGACACCAATATCCCTTTCATTTCCTATGTGTTTTTCACCTGTGGTGGAACTGATTCTCATGAGATACTCATTTTGCCATTTGAGTAACACAGTAAATCATGGTCATGTCATATTTCCTGACAAAAGAGTACACAAAATAACACCTTTCACACTCTTCTAAATGTCCATTTAAACCAATAGTGAATCAATATTTTACGATCCCATCCAATGAGACTAAAAATGCTTTCTCTCCAGTGTGCTTGACCTAAAGGAAGGAAATGAAAAATGGTCTCTAGCTTATCTGTAAGTGCCTGCCTAGCCTGCTGTGATGGTTCAGACCTGGCTTCCTTCCAAATGTCCGAACTCACAGTAGCAGCCCTCCCTTCCCCCTCCCTTCTTCCCTTAGGGCAAAGAAAAAAACTATGCAGGTTGAAGAACCCGAAATCAAGCTAGTTATATAAATATATATATATTTTATGTATATTACAGTTATACACAATTAAAATACTATGTATACAGCAAAGGGAATTCAAACACCCCCCGAAGGGAATGGGAAAGGGGAAAAAGAGACAAAAAGGGACAAAAAGGGACACAGAACAGATATACGCAATCAAACTCAAGAACTATACTAATAACTAGCAATCAAACTCAAGAACTATACTAATAACTAGTAAAACAAATCTCACCACGTCCCTTAGAAAAGCAGGATTGGCAGACACGGCCAGCACTCTCCAAACGTCCACGTGGCAGGTCAGTGGTCCCTGCAGGCCTCAGCCTCAGATAAGCGAGACCAACGCAGGACCCACTGTTCCCGAACCCTGCCGGAAGAGAAGAGAACGAAGGCCTCTCCTCCCTTCTTGTTTATACCCTAATTTACGTAAAAATCGTATGGAATACTGGGTACATGGCCACTTCCTTGGTTACAAACTGGTCACCAAGAAAGGCCTAGATTAAAACTACCACACCTGCTAATTCTGAATCTGGAAAAATCGTAAAACTTAACACATATACAAAAGTCAGAGCCTGAGTTGAAGCAGGAAGAATAATTCAATACTCCATAACCAGCGTTGCCAGTTCTTCAGTGGACAATCATCAGTAGCAATTGTTGCAATATGAAATGGGTTCTTGAACTAATAGTTTGACAGGTTAGAAGCTCCTTAAGTTTCTGTAAAACTTTAAAGCCTGAAGAAGAGGACACTATCCTCATTCTGGTTTACCTCCTGATAATCCTTCTTTTTCACTGGTGCAAACTGTTGGTCCTCGGACTATTTCTACATCCATGTCATTGTTCATTGTTTTACAAAACAAAGAAACCATTCAAAGATCATTTAACCACCTTCCAGTCCCACGCAAAATGTGCATGTATATGTACATATTATTGAACTTAGGTTCATGTTTCTGTAAAACTTAAGAAGCAGCCATGAAACACAGAAAACACAAACTGTGTTAGTTGAACTTGATAGTACAAACATGTTTATACATACACATGTACATACAGATTTACATTTAATTTTTAATCTAAAGTGAAATGTTTAGCTAAAGGATGGTTCAAATACATAGTCATGGGAAAAAAGGAAAAAAAAAACAAAACCCAAGCACCTTCGACCCCCAAAATTTCCTCAGTATATCTGAAAGCTAGCACAGAACAGATAGATATACAATTTCTGTTCAGGAATTCCCAAGCTTCTGTTAAGATTACTAAGTGTCATTGTTTACCCCAGCCAGCAACTAAACCCCTCATGGTCCCTCATTCACTCCCCCACAGTGAGATGAGGGAGAAAACTGGAAGGGTTAAAATCAGAAAACTTCCTGCTTGAGATAAAGACAAAGTAAAAACATAAAGCAAAAGCCACTAACACATGCAAAGCAAACCAAGGAAATTCTTCCACCATTCCCATCAGGAGGCAGCCACTCCCAGGAAAGCAGGCCTCTATCATACTTAACGGTTACTTGGGAAGACAAACACCGTCAATCTGAATGTTCCCCACTTCCTTCTTCCCCCAGTTTTATGTGCAGAGTATGATGCTATGTGGTTTGGAATACCCCTGTGGTTAGTTGGGGTCAGCTGTCCCAGCTGTGTCCCCTCTCAACTCCTTGTGCACCCTCAGCCTCCTCAGTGGCAGTGCAGTACATGAAGCAGAAAAGCCTTGATGCTTTGCAAATATTTCTCAGCAATAACAGAAACATCTCTATGTTATCAAGCCCATTTTCAGTAGAAACCCAAAACACAGCCCCATACTAGCTACTGTACAGAAAATTATCTCTGCCCCAGCCAAACCCAGCACACTAAATTTTCTAATGGAGCTATTACACTGACTTAGGGAAAAAGATGAATTGGCATAAGCAAAATTTTACTGCAAACAAGAAACATCTAACTTTCATTGATATGGCCAATAAAGATTATGCTGGCAAAACAGATGAATGCCAAGCCAGCGACAGTTACACAAAAAGCTTGAACTCTGCTGCTCTGAAAAAGGTCTAAATGTCATCTTTTGGATAAAGTGAAGCTTAACAATAAAAGTGTACCTGATTCCAGATGCTATGAATTTCAGAGTAGTTCCAGGATTGCTACTGTTCCTTTACATTCTCAAAAGGTGTAAAGAAAGTTTTTCTTTGCCATTTCCTCGAAATGGAGAAAGCCCCCCACACCTCTTTCTCTTATGTCCTGGAGAAATGTCTTCTTGATGAAGGAGCCTGAGGCAGAAGCAGCAGATGAGGAGTCACTACGTCTGCCTCCCAACAAATGTGTATTTGAAGGGAGAATAAAGGTAGTCTGCATATAAAATATTTTATCCTTTCCTGTAGGAATATTTCAGACTCCTGTGGCCTGAACACAGCATAAATCTTTCCTGACTACTCCAGGATTTTGGTCCTGAGATCATCTGAGGAGCAGCCTGAATACTTAAGGCCAACCCGTATACTGACCTACAATTTGAAGTAGACTGTTTTTCAAGTATAGTTTTATATCAGTGTAATAGTTTCAGCACTAAAATATCAAGGAAATCTGAAGTAATCCACAGGTACATTTTAGACCATTAAAGTAGTTATTTTGAGTTTTGATTGTCACAGACAGGACTCACTACTTTACTGAATGCAGTATGGGAAGGACTGGAAAAGAGACTTGCTGTCAGATTTTAGGAGAAAAAAAATTAGTGAGTTAGTACCCATGAAAAATTACTTAAAAACTTAATTTTTAAAAGAATCTATAGTCTGCTGATTTTTCAACACTGGAAAAACAGTCACTGTTTGTTCTTTTTATACCAGATGTAACTGGACATTCCTGAGGAAGGGGTCTCAAAGCAATATGCAGTTCAGTCATTTGAATATGAAACCAGTTGAAAGAGTCAAATGTTTGCCTCATGAGAGCATAGACTAGATTCTTCGGAAAAATGTGAAGCATGAAGCACTTTATCAAGCTCATCGCTGAAATTGATTAATTGACATATTTTGCCTTCAATTTCAATAGAATTTTCCTTCAAATCCTGTTGATATCCTCCTCTCTTTACAGAGCATAGAAGCTCATCTAAATTCTCCATCTGATTAAAATGGAGTTCAGGGATTTTTCTAGTCACTCTGTCTTCTGTTTTTGAGGTGCTACTTAAAACACTCTTCCTCAGATGCTGTTCCTTATGTCTGCATGTGAGGAAATGATAGTTCCCTCCTTTTGGCTCATTTAATCCTCATTTACTTCCAGTGTAGTAGACAATAATGACAGAAAAACCTACATGATTCTGAAGGGCAAGCCAAAAGGAGAAAAGAAACTTGACTGCCAGGTGCAGTGTTTGTGGCTTAATCACTACTGACATACTGGAAAACTATGAAATAAATTATTCTTTACAAGGTGTAGGTGTGACTGAAAATTTAATATGACTGCTCATTTATTATGAGCTTATCTGAAACCTAATAGAAGCAATAACTAGTCTGTTTAGGCTTTGCTTTCAACCCCACGCAGTACACATGATCTAAATATCATTTGAATTAAGAAAATATAGTAATCTAGCTGCCTTACCAAGTCTGTTAGAATATTCTTGCTTCTTTGCAGCATATTATGGGAAAAATAGTATGTTTTATAAAATGAAATTCACGTCAAGGCAGAAGGCCTTTTGTCCCATAGGAAAGCAAATTATAGCATTATAATCAATGTTCAGTCTAGACCATATTTGAGATTTTAAAAGTACTCTTCTCTCTACTCTATATTCACCACGTCATGAGCTTGTCTGTGCAGTTATTTTGCCTTGGGATTGCTTGTATGTGAAAGCTCACCAAAGGGAGTCAAAGCTGCAACACTATCAAACCATATGAATAAAGGTTAAATTGGTTAAGACCCAAAAATATCAAATCCTAAAAAGCAAGGAACAAATGTACCTATCCAGCAGGCATAAATTTTAGAAAAATAAACAAGCAGTCTAGGAGAAGAATTTATTAAAAAAAAAAAAAAATCCCAATTGTAAACAGCAGTTCTGAAAGAAAAAAAGATTAAAAAATCCTGTAACAATCCTCTACCCCACTGCTTGCTATTGGTTGTTCTCTGTGTATAACATTGGCAATATAAGGTAAAACAGTTGAAGTTTTGGGGTTATCAATTTTACTAATACTAACAATTAGAGCCTTTGAAAAAGTCAGTAAATGGAAAAGAAAAATATATAAAAATGCTCTTGTCATATTTGGATACAGTCCCTAGGCAGACATCCTTTAAGGAAAAAAAAAGGCATCAGCTGCAGTGAGGCTTAGGCTCCACAGTTGAGATTTCCATGCAAGCTCATCACATTCCAGTCAATTTTCTCTAAGCATATTTCAACTCCTTGATTCTTCTTCAACTTCATAAATATTGTCATTTATATTTCAGTGAGATAAATCCAAGAGTTGGCATGTGCTAACAGAGTTTGCTGGTGGCATAAATTGAGTAGGCATTTAAATGAAGCTAAAATAGCAAAATATCTCATGGAAAAATTGAGTGCTCTGAGAACTGAAGTAACAGGGGTAGAACAAAATGCAATGGTGTCACGAAAAACAGTGCATTTAGTTCTTGCTTTGCTTTTGCTCTAAAGGAAAAAACTAGCTGGAACTAGAGGACAGAGGAGATCAGAGTTAAATATCTAATCCTAGAACAATCAATGTAGATAAAATATAACAGGTGAGCTTTTTCCAGTACAAACAGTAAGGTATTGATTAAATCATGCTTGCCATTATCAAGACATCATGTGGGGTATTGTTTTGTTCAACACTATTTGAGAAAGTCATATTTACACTTCAAAAGATGCCAACAACAGACATTAGAATGTAAAGCTGTCTTAGGTCTTCATGTAGGAGCAAAAAGCTCTGCTTAGTACAAAGGGTAGGGAGCCCCTGGTGGTCTAGTGGTTAAGGACGTGGCGCTGTCACCGCCGAGACCCGGGTTTGATTCCTGGTCAGGGCCACTCCCCGGGCAGATGG
>JAYRBT010000093.1:43573570-43585345 GCA_036023395.1 Myiotriccus ornatus | reverse complement strand
AGGGTGTTCTTTTACCTCTCCGAACAGGGACCTGTTTCCATTCCCCCCCATCCACTTGGTTTGCTCCATCTGCCTGACAGCAGGAGGGGCAGGGCATCACTGTCCCCTGCTGGACTTCCATGGGGGTCAAAAGGGTGTGACTCCACCAGTCTATTTCCCTTTCACTTTCCCTAATGCTTCTCAGTCTCTCTACTTCTTCCTTGAGCTCTTCTACCATGCAGAGCAAATCAGTGACCTGCTCGCATCGCACACAGGTGCCTCTCACAGTGTCCTCTGGCACTGCTGCCAGGGTCAAACAGTCTGCACAGCCAGAGACCTGAATGGCTGCATCCTTCTTGGAGAGTTCTGTCTGTGTTAACACACTCCTGGTGGTAACAGTAGGGATCGCTTTCATTTTTTTAGCAACCATTACTGGCTTTAGTTGAAATATAAAAAAACAAACAAACAAAGAAACAAAAACCAAACCAAAAAAAACCCC
Source organism: Myiotriccus ornatus (assembly GCA_036023395.1). NCBI lineage: Eukaryota > Metazoa > Chordata > Aves > Passeriformes > Tyrannidae > Myiotriccus > Myiotriccus ornatus. Next base: position 43,584,867 of record JAYRBT010000093.1, on the reverse strand, counting down.
ACCAAAAATCCAACAAAGAAAAACAAAACAAAACCAAAAAGAAACCCAAAAAACCCTCCAAAAAACCCAAACAATAAAAAAACCAACCAACCAACCAAACCAACATGGCTGTGCCCTGCCTGTGCGAACTGCCATGCCACGCCCTCAGTGACGTGCCACGTCCCTGTTTGCCTGCTCCTGTTCACTGCGCTCCAGGTCGCTCACCTTCAGTGGAGATATTTATACAGCCCTCTTGAGCACCAGCTAACGAGCCTGTCCCACCCCTCTCTCACCTGAGTGGTTCCTGAGGACCAGTCAAGCTCAAGCAGGAATAGTTTAGACATGAATTGCTGACCAAGCCTGGGACTAAGTCTGGATCCAGCTTTATGTAAACTACCCTCAAGAAAGGAGGCGTTCTTTCTGAGCCTCATGACTCCATGGCAGGATCTCCCTTAAAGTTCTGTCTGACCTTGTCCTCTATGCAGTAAACAAAGTATTGACACCAAATCTGATTCAACCACTGTTGCATCTACTATCAAAAGTTAAATCACTGGTTTATACCAGTAAACATACTACTACTTCTCTCATCTTACAAGTTAAACCACCTTGAGGAAAACTGATTGAGACTGTCTGTACATCTGTTTTTCAGTCACCTCTGGAACTATGAGCAGTTTGATGACCTCCCTTAAAAGAGTCTCTACAGAGAAAACTCCACACTCTGCAGGAAGAATTCCCCAAATATACTGGATGCAGATTAAAAAAATAATACCTGTCATACTTAAAAAGAACAGAAAATCTAACCAGCCAATATAGCAATCAGCAGTCAGATCCAAAGCTTTTGGTCAAGTATGGTCTTCACATTTATTTTTTCTGGCTATACATCCCGATGTAACAAGACACATTAGTTCTGTTACCAAACCTTGTTTTACCAGATCAAAGATGGTTTTAACCTTATTTTACCTATCCCCTTTTGAATGAAATCAGTCTATTGAAAGCCTAACTATATAAAATTTTTACTTTTAATGAAAAGTAAACTAAAGAATTTTTTTTTTTATATTTACATTATGGTAGGGACCTTAAAGATTCCTGAAGTATTTGAATGGCATACACAAATAAATGACACCACCAGGAATGGTTTCTTACAACAACAGAGATATACACACTCTACAAATACTACAGAAACTGTCAGCCAATAAAAAGAAAAGAAGTAGAGGATGCAGAATGCAATTTGGCCAATTTGAATGTTTGAATACAGAAACCACCTTACTTTTTACCAAAAACAAAAAGGTAAAAGGTTAGTTTATTGTTTCAAGTTTGATCTATTCCAGGAACTCCTTTTGCAAAAGACAGTCAGCACACAGACTAACTCAGTAGTTAGAGTTATTGGCAGCTAGCTGAAGTTCAGACAAAGGGCATGTTTTTATTTTATAGAATCTATTTTTGAAAAAGCGTTTTGAACAGTAACCTGGATTTTCAGTAACTCAAATGTGAAATAAAATTATTATACTTAGTGCCCTATTGCCCAAATTATGTTTTCAAAATGCAAGCATTGTCCATAATAACTATAAGGGTAGGGACATCTAAGGAAGGTCTTAACGCAAAACAAAATCTAAAAAAATATGCTGTGCACCCTGCTGACAAATAGCATATTTTCATAAAGACACTCATTCTCCTTCATATAAACATGAATCTTACAAATTAGTAATAATGCTAGAAATTTTGGGTCTTGATTGGAGTTATTTCACTTTGCATTTGCAGAGAGACTATTCTACTTTTTGATGTGCTGCAAAATACATTTAGCTGCTCAGTATTGAAGCAACAAGCATAGATTTAGAGTCTAACTTTCGTTTTTTTTTTTCTTTTCAGAGAGTTTTTAATGAGAAAATTTCAAGTAAATATTTGTTAGCAAGCTTTCCCTATCTGTTAGGGAAGACAACACTTGAACTGCCACTGAAATACATTCTATGCCTCTATTAACAATGCAGAAGAAAGTTAAGAGATGAAACCTATAAAGGACTTCTGCACTCACATTTTATTTACCAGTCCCTACTAAAGGGGAACCTAAATGAGAATACCTTGGCTCCACGGTTAGACAGTTCAATTAAGTAGCCATCTGAATTTATAACAGAGTGAGTCTCTCTCAGATTTATGAAAATCTCATTTCCTACGGGACTGTGCATAGCTTTTCACTAAAAGATTCCCTTTTGTCTAAAAGTTTAGAGACTCCCCACTTAGCTAAAGCATTCATAAATTCTCCTCTGTACTCTTCCTGTTGCCTAGGAGACTCAGGATGGATGTTGAAGCTTTTCTAGAGATAAACAGGATATCTCTCATGTTACTTTCTGGATATGCTTGTGAAACTGGCAGCACTTAAGACTTTGGAGAGCTTTGTTCTGGCCAGTGTTGAAAAGAACTCAGAGCCCAGTTTCCAGTGTCACTGTGGAAATATTAAAAGACGTATCTTAGTCACAAAACCTGCTTCTCCAGTTTGCTGGACATCCAAACCATTACAATCATTACAAAGGGGTATTCATTACATTCATTACTAAGGGACATTCTCAGGACTGTGAAGGAAAAAGTCCTGCCCTCTTTATTATTTCCTCACATTATCCCAGGCTGGCTGTAAACACAGCTTTCTGATCATTCTTTGTGTCATTTTCAAGAAAGAAAATGACTTGATGACCAAGCAAACACTCTGCTCTCCTGCCTTTGTCACTGCATGTGGGTGAGTCACATTCCCCAGGTTACCCGGATGCCTCTGTTTCCTCTTGTCCACTACCAGACATCCGCTGCAGTTGAAATGAACTGCTCACTATGCAGGTATAATTCTACGACTGTGAATAAATAATAGGAGATTTGGCCCTATTAATTTTTCAGACATAAGCACAGGCAGAGCAGGGCTCAGCCTTTTTAAAGGTTCCTAATATATTTTCAAAACTTTATTGCAAAAAAAAATCACAATGCAGAAAGGTTAGGCAAAATTCTCTCTGGTTTCTGACTAGATTCAAACCTACATTTCCTCAGAGAAGTAGATCTGTCAACCTAGAGTAAAATCTAATGTTTCTGTTGGCTAAAGAACCTGGCCACATCTTATGTATTTGCTAAAGTATCAGGCCTATATTCAGAAAAGTCAGTTTCAATTCTCAGATGTTGACCCTGAGGACTTTAGTCTAGAAAAAAAAATTAAGGGCATCTCCTACATTCATGTATCTTCAGGAACAAGTTTGTTTCATTCCACAGTAACATATTGTACTTACATATTAACAGGACAAAAATAGATCGAAGGAAAAATAGAGCAGCCATCCTTTAAACTCATTACAATGAAGCAGTGAACATTTTTAGTATAGTCTCTGTTGACCCAAATCCATAAAATCTCCATCTTATTTAAACTAAAAATAATTTATGTATGGTTTTCCTCATAGCACGCCTGTTTTCATCTCATACCACTAAGGATTAAGCTAGTGGAGTTTGAAAACTTATTTGTTTGTTACAAGTCACTTTGATATCTGAATGCCGTTCTGTACTGATACAGATGAAACAAACCTTGTGGTTGTAGCTAATGGCAGTACCAGTGACAGCCCCCCATCCTATAGCCAACCCAAAGTCTTACAAGGAACAGAAAAGTCCTTTATTGGACATGAGATATCAAAATTGTTATTCTCCTTCTGGATTTCTCCAAAATGCAGAGTATTCTGCACTACTTAGATTTCGCTGAGCATTTCAGGAAACTGCTAGTTGAACTTACTATTGCTAGGACTTTAGACACTAGGACAAAGCTTGAGTTTTCCTTGTCTTTGGAGAAGCATTCCAGTGTGAAAGCTTGTAGGAAGAGAAAAGCAGACCATGATTAAATTAATAGCTACAGACCTTACTGTCAGGAAATATTAAAAAAAAAAGGAAAATATGAGAAATTAGTAAGTAATTGTAAAATCATATAACTGTAGAATGTTTAAGGTTGGAAAAGACCTCAAAGAACATCCTGACCTAATCTGTCTGTCATGACAAGGACACCTTACACTTGACTAGGTTACTCCAAAGCACATCCAGCCTGGTCTTGAACACCCCCAGGGATGGAGTCCACAATGTCTCTGGGCAACCTGTTCCAGTGCCTCACCCCTCTTATAGTAAGGCATATCTTCCTAGTATCTAATATAAAACTAATCTCCTTCAGTTTTTGGCCATCACCCCTTGTCTAATCATTACATGGCCTTGCAAGAAGTCCCTCTCCAGCCTTCCTGTAAGCCCACTTTAGGTACTGGAGGGCTGCTCTTAATGTGTCCTTAGTAGATCAATGTCTCCTTAGTCTCTTTTCTCTAGGCTGAACAGCTCCAACTCTCTCAGCCTGTCTTCATAGGAGAAGAATAAAGAACTAAGCTTTTCAGAGAGTATTTTACTATGTGGGAAATTGAAGGAATGATGAATTCAGGTTTATCTGCCAAGCACGTTTTCACTGACTCTCTGGATGAATGTACAATGAGCAGAACATAAGTGAATAGGGAACTGACATTTCATTAAGCTAGCCTGAACAAATTTATACTCCTTAATACGACTAACTACTACTGTACACAGACACTTAATGACACTTGTTTAATATTTACACAGGATTCTCAGACTTGCACAGAAACCTGTACCAACTTGAAGCCTTTTATGAGCCAAAGAAGCCCAAAACAGATAAAGTAATGGAACCTAGTTACAGGTGTTCTATTTCTTTTTTTTTTTTTTTAGTCTGATGTCATAGTTCATAAGATTCAAGGCACAACATTTCAGGATAAACACTTGCAACAACCCTTAAAAAAATTTCATAATTTCAAACCATTTGTTTCTAATAGTTACATAGTATTTGGTGGAAAATGAAATTATGTCATAAACCAGAAATAATGTCATATCTCTAAGCTTCATTTGCCTACACCATTTCATTTATTGTCTTCTGATACTATATACATGTGCATAACGATCTGCATCTTACAAGTTTTTTCAATATCTGTTTAAGTGTTCTTTTCTTTTTTGGCTTCAGACATGTACACTGTTGCTATAAGCCATATAACATATCTCCCAGAGCAGAAATGTAAAAAAAGAAAAAAGTTAAAGAGCAAGAAGGTAATACTTAGAATTATTTTTTTTAAAAACTGTGCAGTCATTAGGAAAACAATGAAGAAAAAAAAAAAAAGGACAAAAAGAAGACAGTGTGTTGGGCAAATAGAACAGATTTTGAATAACAAATATGCGGAATTCAAGTCTCTGGTCTTTTCTTATTCCCTCAGAAGTTTTTGCCTTCTCTTCTTCCCAGTGTAGTTGCTAAAATGTTGCTAGCTGCTGTGTTGTTTCTACGTTTGCTACTAACAAGTTTTGATGATCAGAGATCACACAAAAGGCATTCATTAGCTGAAGTAAGTAATCACTTTGTTTAACTCCAAAAAAATCTAGAACAATTCATTTTTATTTAGTTACCATACATAGTTCTTTTAGAGTTTACTAATAATAAATACCTCTTCCCGCTGAAGTGGCATTGATTACAAATTTATACTGACTTGACATGACAAATGTCACAGACCGTTCTCTCAGAGCCATTGCTTTTGCATAGCCAGAGTAAAATCAATTTAAAAGGCAATCCATACTACATGTGCAGAGAACTAGTTATTAACACAGTATTATAAAAAAGTCGATCCCTCCAAGAGGATTTACTCCCATTGAACAGAAGTATGCAATTTATTTCATTAACTAAAAGAGGTCCACTGACTTCTTTCCCTTTTTCCTCCTCTTTCCTAATCCTGCATCTTCATGGTGAATGTCATGAAAACTAATCAATCCATTTCAGTTTAGGAGAAAATGCCCCCGACTGATGTTTTAGCTGTCTTTTTAACAATGTTAAATGATTGGAAACTGTTGAAGTTAAAGACTTTTGCTGCTTGCTGCAAGTGAATAGTGTAAATGGTATTGATCTGCTATGAGTGCTTTACAGTAGAGAAACATTCAGTACATTATTTAAAGTATAAATACCTATTTGATTTATTTTTAGCTTTTATCTAGACATTTGTAAGATGATTTTCCTTTGCAAAGCTTTGTTTAAAAATACAAATAGCATTCAGGTCTCTCTTATAGGTGGAGTTGCTCCTGTTTTCATCAGTAGAAGCTGAAAAGAAAAAGAAAGAAAGCAAAAGAGGGAGGTTTGATGCTCCTGTAAATGATGGAACTGAGAGACAACATCAAGAAGAGGAAGTGAGAAATTATTCAGAACTTCAAAGTTGGAGCCAGATGCCAGAAGGCAAAGCTAGAGATACTAGAAGGCAAAGCCTTGAATCATCACATCTGCTATAACTTTTGTTTTGATAATATTCATCCAGAAACTCTGAAAGTGACAACCCAGAGATCACAAACTTGGAACAATGAGAGCTAAAGGAACCCCAGAGACTGGGACTGTGACATGGGGAAAAAAGCAGCATGGCTGATTTTTCACATATGATGATATGAAGGAATACTCCCCTTTTGTCATGACTTGTTCAAAGAAAGGAGATGTTTTGCTGCTTTCAACATACTGCTTATAATTTTTTTGTTAATAAATCTATACAAATACAAAGGCAGAAAGTGCTGTCAGTGATTGTACGAATAATTTCTATTTTATGCTTTTATTTGTATTGTATGGCTAAGCACTCTTTCATGGGACTCAGCCGAGAGGTCAATCCATCAGATACTTTTTTCTTAACCATTTGCAGTCGTGAACTGTAGACTGCAAAGTACTTTGAACTCCTTCACAGAGGTACACTGTGATCAGATCTAAGTTTAGCTGGTGTGAGAGAAAAAAGACGTAGACTTTTTAACCTTTCAGAGCAACCTAAATTTTGCCTTAACTCACCAAATGCAGAAGACCAGATCTGTACAAGATTTCAATGCAAACTGACAATAGAAGAGATGAATTAGCATAACTGATTGTTTCACTTGCGAAGACTAAATAGCCTTTTACTGCAGATGTTTGCCAAGGAAAATGCTCCCTAGTGGAAGACTATAAGCAGTTAAGATGGATTTGATGAGAATTTTTATTGCTGTTATGCAATTGGTAACAGAAAGGTTTTATTAAATGCCATGAAAAAGCCAATTGACATTTTTGAACAAAAAACCACTTGGCTGTGCAATGTTTGGACAAATCAGTATTTCGGGCAACAAGGAGGTTAATTTTTGTTCCCATTCCTGCTCTCCAACTTGTGAAAACAACTTCCATAAGAAAGATAAATTCACATTTCAGTGAGGTAAGAGCAACTGCCTAAAATCAAAACCACCTGACCCTCATCAATTTTTCTTCTGAATGCAGCTGAAAACATTGAAGTGTGGACCCTTGCCTATCTCCTCCTTCAGAAGCAACTAAGTAGTTTGAGTACCATTTTTAGGAAGAACACAAATGGGTTAACTTGTTCAAATTATGGTAATCTCTTTTGCCCAGGAAACAACTAAGAGTGATGCTATAGGATGTTATAGGTTTTTTTAAACCTTCCTCTAGAAGCTGTTCCATTTTGCATGAAACTATTAAATATTCACCACCTCTCACCAGAAGGGGAGAGTGAGAGGATATAGGTGCATAACATAATCGTTAGCTCTAAGAGACCTGGCTTTCTTGCTCCAATGGATACTTCAATTCCCTGCTCCAGTTGTTTCATGAGCTGGGACTCATGTCTTCTCCTTCCCAAGCGAATGCAATAACAGACTATTGCATCACGCTTCCCTTCTCCTCTAGAATAATTATTTACCGAGCCTTGCAAGGTGCAATAACAACATTTGCTTAGTAGAGCACTTACAGCAGAAGCGCATATTCAACTCTTCATTCTCTGACTGCTTTTCTCTCTGAAGCTGAAGAAAGGATCCTGCTGTCCTTCCCGTCCAAGGACTTTAGCTACTGACACAGAAAGAATAAAGAGAAAAGAACAGTGTCTTCTTCATTACACCAATAATGCTTTTTCAAAATGCAGTTACGTGCTCTACAAATACTTGCTTTAAATAACATGCGTGAGGACATGGGTGCAATTTATGTGTAAAAGAGGAGTGTAAATGCTCAGCACTGCTATTATCTAGAAATGTTCCACTGTCAATGGGGCATCTAAGGGGTATTAAACTCTGTTGCAGTGCAGCTGCATGTAAGCAGGGCTTTTAACTGAAACAGAACTCCAGAAAAGCTAGGACTCATTACATAAACTTCTTCAACAAATTATGAAAGAGAAACTATGTTTACTGAGATTGCATTTCTTCTCCAAGGGAGAAAAAAAATTACAATTTTAAATATGAAAACATATTGGAACCAAACAAACAATTCAGTGATGCATCTAAGGTGGACACTTTCTTGGTAGGCAGCACTAATTGCTGCAATAGCTTTTAGGTGTTCTAATGCACTCAAGTGAATTATGCATCACACTGCTTCTGAATGACATAGCCATTTCTGACTCCATTAATATGGAAGATTTCAGCCAAATGCTTTTAAACGATAGCTTCTCTTTATTTGTAATTTCAGACTCTATTGATTTCCTTCTGTTCCCTTCATTATGATTTCAATTGATTACCTTGGCAACTGCAATAACAATGATTGCACTTGACACTGTCTGAGACTCTCGAGATGGTATTTAAATAGGAATGGTATAATTTGAGGGAAAATGCCTACAAGAACCTGCCATTAACATTACACTTACACTTTACTTTTATTGACTTCCCTCTCTTTATAACAGGCCCTTGTCAGGGGCTCTGTTCAGGATTTTGGTGCGTTCTCAAAATAAAAGATTCTTATTAACAAACAGAGCATATTTTATACTAGTGCTATTCTTCAGCACTGTGACGGTTCTGGGAAACATCTCACCCCAGACGAGATTTTTGTCTCCTTGCTAGCAGAGCCACCACTTTTTGTAAACAGTGTTCATGGCCAAAGGCTTTCTTTTACTAACTTTATTATGCCATTGCACACAGAAGAATTTCAAGTACAAAGGCATTACTTCGGATTAAAAGTTAATATGAATTTATTCCATTTCATTGTAGTTTATACCATGTAGACAAGAAATTCCACATACTTTTCTTAGGGGAAAAGTGACTGTTTGGTTTAGGTAGCATTTCAGTTCTTCAGTTTGTAGATACATCTTTTAGCTTTGTTTAAGAACTGTCCAAAATGTAGTAGCAGTATCCTACCTATGGAAATAATAATATATGTGAGGTCACTTTTTTTATTCAAGATATGTCAAGACTGTATTTATGTAAGAGCAAATATTGCAGGTAAAAGAGGGTAAAGCAAAAGCGGGACATACTTCTTTGAAAATTACAAAGGTAATTCTCATTTATGAATACAATGTTAGAAAAACACAGCTTCAGTTTCCTGTTTGTCACTGTGTCCATGACCTTTCATTTTGATTTTGTCCCACATCACCAACAGTATCTTCTGATTAAAGCTGCCTTCTATGAAAGTTACTTGGTACTTTATATAATAATAGTATTTCCATTTCTAACCCACTATTTCAATTTCAAAAGGAAAGAAACACCAGCCTTGAAAATGGACCTTTTTCCTTAAAACACGGGGAATTGGATGTGATGTATAGAAAAGGAGTAATTTTAACAATCTGCCTTTTTGTTATCAATTGTGTACTTGCAATGAAGAGCAGTGCTCTTCCTCCCCAGCAACTCTATTATACAGAAGCTGAATAATAACAACTAGTGACTACTGACATCTTGAAGTCGCAGGTTAGGAGACGAACACTGAGAGTTGGACACAATCATTTTCTTCAACATGATAGCACCCTTCTGCTATCTGACCAACAGATTCAAGTACTATGAGAGTCAAGAAAAGGTAATTGTAGAGTAATGAATATTGCATGCTGTCACTATACTTTCTACTGAGAATATTTATCCGTAATTATCCATATCAAAAAATGAAAGTGAACCTTTCCTTCTATCAGCTTGCCCTTATATGCTTGGTGAAGTAAAAAAACAACTCTTCAGTAGTCCAGGTCAGCCTTTGATCAGACTTTATAGATATAAAATTCAACTATGCTAAAATTTTTGAAAGTGATTCAGTCTGTTACTTTATACTTGGTGTCATTCAGGGCAATGCATATTTTACCTTAACCCACATGATAACAGCTTTAGTAACTGTGTTAAAGGAGTGCCTGAAAATTTATAATTCAATCTCATAAGACAGGACCAAGTAGAAAAATAAGCAAGGAATCCTTGCTTTGTTCTATATTATGATGAAATTTGAGAAGTTTTATTTCATAAAATGCCATCTTGTCTTCCAACCAATTTCCAGGTGTTACAGCCAAATCAGGAAAAACTGGTGATATCAATAACTGAATAGGCAAACTTCAAAAAACAAGGTAAGGTCCTTTGGAGGACAATTAGAATATATAGTTCAATAGAATATTGTACAGAGTGATATGATCATCCAACAGGAAAAACCCAAATAATTTGAAAAAAATCCAGATACATTGCCCAGCTGTCCTATTTCTGTAAGTCATTCAGTTAGAACACTAGAGGAGTTCTCAGCCACATAGCCTGAGATCTGATAAGGGTTGATCAGAATAACTATTTTTGGAATAAAAACAGGGTTATCTATCTGAAAACCTGTATGATCCTTAGGAGGAGGAAAAGAGGTAAATTAAGAAGGAGAAGAAGAGTGAGAGAGAAGGATTTCATAGTAATATCTTGCACATGTGGATGCATCATCTTATTGCTCTCAAGTAAAGCGATGAAATGGAAATGACTAAATGCAGATGTGAACGCCATGTGTTGCCTACTGAGAACTGAGCTGAACCAGGAAGAGGGCAAGGGCCCATGAAGCAAGTAAGAAGGTCATAGATATGGACAGGGGTGATGGGTGAACAGAGGGGATGTGCTGACACTTGAATGACTGGCATATGTGTGTGTTCTTGTGAACCTCGAGAGTTCATGTGTACACTGCACTAGTGACCTCCTGCCTCTTCCAGCCAAAGAGAAGGAGGGGACTTACCTGTCTGTGCTTGTGTTTTATGTGACTCCTTTCTTTGGGTGCTGTTGAAGGCAGCACCTTACCTGTGTCAGCCTGTGTGATCAGCCGTGTCAGCATCCTGTGTGTGCCTTTGTGTGTGCCTGTGTTCATGTCTATGTGCTTGCCCCTGGGATATTTACTCAGCTTCACCACTGGCTGAACTGGCAAAATTGGTGGCAGCAAATATGTTCCTCAGGCTGGAGTTCCTTTCTTTTAGACTACGGTAACAGGGTCAGTGGAATTGCCTGCTTGGAAAATCCTCCAGCCATCAGTGCTCCCTTTCTTATTTTTCTGCCTTTCCTATTAATTTTCCAGGCTGATCCTCAGTTCCCTTTTC
>JAYRBT010000093.1:43521622-43534339 GCA_036023395.1 Myiotriccus ornatus | reverse complement strand
TAAGAGAGTACAGTAGGTTGAAGATTTGCACTTTGTCCCTGTTGTGGAAGAGTAGCAGGTGAGGACAACCACTGACATCATTAAAAGTGGAAGCAAGGTACTCTTGATGGCTGTTGAATGTTGAACTGACAATGTGTAGTGCCTGTGGCAATCTAGATGACTTCTAATGATATTGATTAGAGCTGATTTCCTAAGAAAAAGCTGTTTCCCATCAATAGCAAAGTAGTGAATCACACCTAGTGTTGATCTCTGTTTCTCTGGCAGTCAAAGCATATAACTTTGAAATGCTCTTACTAACGGTGAAGTACTAAAACTTCAAATATTGCAAAAAAATGCTGCTCAAATTTCCCACTGAAAGTAAATGAGCAAGTGTATGAAAACCTGTGTGCAGCTGACTTTTTTAGATGATACAGGTTTCTTAAGCACTCTCATAAAATGCTTCTTTGCAGTATAAAATGCATACAGTGTAGGATGAATGATATAATTATCAGCATGATGGCAGCTTTGGAAGAAACATACACCATCACAGAGGATTAAATGTGAATAGTATTCATCATGTCACATAGTTTAGTCTGAGCTCTTAACACACCGGAGAAGTGATCTCTGACAATAAACAGCATTAACAGGTAAAGAATATCTGGGTAACTAATAAGATTAAGACTGGGTAACATTCTGCTTATGCTTTAACCATCAGCCATCAGCTTTGTTAAAGCAGAAAACTGTATAAGAGACGTTCTCTAAATTATTATTTATTAAAAGTATTTTATCTTATTTATTAAAAAATATTTTACCTTGAAACCTGCAGTTGTTCTGACAAGGTGTTGCAAAGACAGAACTTTCAACCCTCCCAGAAGCAGGGTACTTTCCATCTTTCACTATTCTTGGGTATTTGGTCAGTGAATGGAAACTTTTTTTTCTGAAGTCTAACAGAGACTAGGAGATCAGTATATTGGAGCATATTAGTTCGGAAAGTGCTTACCCTTCACTCAGCACCATCCATTCCTGTACACTGACAGCGGATAACAGGCCATCAAAAGGATTAAAGTTTTCACCATGTTGCTTTTTGCTGGTTTATTTTTCCCGTTGTCTGAAAGGTTTAGAAAATTAAGTCCTATATGTTTGAAAAGTTCAGCTTATTGTTCCCTTTAGAATCAAAACCTAGAATCACAGAATATTCAGAATAATGAAAAGCAAGAGGGATGGTGTCCTAGTTTAATGACAATATGTTCAGGAGGTGGGACCTCTAATGAGGTAAAAGTGTCCTTCTCTTTCATTTTTTTCCCTCCCCACAAATACTGGCAAATTTTGAAATCACAAGAAGTCTGAATAAAGAAAGAAAAATATAACAATTTTACTAAAAAAATTAGAAAAAAACAGAACAAAACAAAAAAACCCAAATAGAAGAAAAATGTTACCTAGCCACCTTCCTCACCCTTGGTTAAAATGAGAAAAATCTGGAGATGTATTTCATTTGAAGAAAGAAGTCTTATGACACCCAGATGGCAGCGTGGATGCCAACAGAGCAAAACCATGTGACATGGCAATGATGGAGCTGAAGCAGTGCTGGGACTGGGTGATCAAGAGCCATGTGGCATCAGTGCCCTGTGCAGCAAACCGAAGGGAAATTCCCAGGCTTTTGGGGTGGCTGGCAGTGGGTGGCAGCAGCACTGGCACCCTTCAGGCAGATGACAGTGGGGAACCACTCTGACAAGTGCTCAGAACACACACTCAGGAACGAAGAGAAAAGTTTCTGGAAACGATGGAGAGTTAATCCCCTGAGTTCTCATGATGTTTCACTTCAGGGACACTCCCTCTTTCCTCAGAGTACCAGTGCTGAGGGACAGTCCAAGCTGGATTTCCAGCCTGTCTAGAAACATCATTAAGTCATTGATACATTAATAAAACATCCATCTACATTTTTATTTTAACCATCCTTAATTTGAGTGCTAATCCAAATGGGGGTCTGGGATGCAGAGACAGCCTTTCCTCCCAACCTGTTCAGTAAAAATCCCTATTATATAATTACATTTTATATGTGTATTGAATATTATGAGAGAAAGAGCAATGCATGTGGCACAACCTGCTTTTTTCTTCTTCAGTGACACTTCCAATAACATTCATGGGGACTTATTTTTCCATCCTTCTGCAAACAAATGAAGCATTAAAAACTCCCTGAAACCAAACTGGAAAAGTAAAATGCACTCAGTGATATCTAAACTGCAATACTTATGAAAAGGAAATTATTCATCTTTCACATGTACTCATGACACACAGGTCTTTCACAATATGCAGGTTAAATTTTGGAACCAATAGTCAAAGTTCATGCTTAGGTAACTAACGCTTAGGTAAATACCAGCAAACAGTGCAAAGAACAATACTTCTAAGTACTTGGTGGAAAAAATTATACAAATAACATAGTCCCTCACTGTGGACATCAGACTATTTACCCTCTTTAAGAATAACTTCAGGTAGAATGCTTTCCAGTTAATTAGTAGCTGCAGTGGCAATACCAATGCAAACACAGTGGTTCTGATTAAAGAAGTAGACTTGCCGTGCAGGTAAAGAGTAAACTTAATCCTTAAATTGTAACATTAGCATATTTGATCCCACAGTAGGTGACAAACAGTTTTCCCTTTTCAAGTAGATTCTCGGTATAGATATTATATTAGAACTAAGGCAAACAGAGTTGTTATTATTATTAGTCATTCATATCATATAGCTTCACTTACGTAGGCCTGCATTCTGATGTAAAGCCTGTTGTGATGTGAGATGGGACTCTGCCAGAGTCATTATTTCTATTTATTGAGTAGCAAACTAGTTATAAGAACAAAAAATCAATATTAATGGCTGGAACACAAGTTCAGCCTGACCCTGAACAGGACTTATTAAGCAACAGCATTTTCCTTTTTTTTTTTTTTTCTTGCTGCCACAACACTCTCCTGTTTAATAACATCCAAGTAGCATATACTTGTCTTAGAAAAAGTATATGTGAGCTTTTAGTTCAGCTAATTCAAATTAAAAGTACTAAGCCCCATGTGTCTGCATTTCCCTTATGATTTCATCTAGACATTGCATACTTTATTTTCTTCTGCCTTAGACTTTGTGCTAATTATTGCCATACATGTAATTGATTCTGAGTTTTGTCTGCCATTCTTGAGAAAGAAAATAAAACTAAAATCTACTGAGTTTTTTTGTCACAGCAAAAGGGAATAAAAATTCTGAAAATGCACTGCTGATATAAAAGAAAAACATTAAGAACTGCTTAAACATTCTGCTGAAAGCTGAGCCATTCTCTTACAGACAAGAATTTTCTAGAAGTAAAGAAATTTAAATGGGCATATTTGCACTAGTTTTCATCTGAATAAAAATATCCTTCTAAAGAAAAGAATCTAAGCCAGAAACCTAGCATGTAAAATTTCTGCCTGTTTTGTTTGTTTGTTTTTTGTTTTGGTTTGGTTTTTTGTTTGCTTTGTGTTTTGGTTTTTGTTTGTTTGTTTTGTTGTTGTTGGTTTTTTTTTGGTGTTTTTGTTCTTGTAAGCAAAGAGAACTAAGTTTTAGCAGAACATATCAGTGACCTCATTGCAGGATGTTTTTACTGATACAAAACATTGCATTTAGAATCATAGAATCATTTTGTTATCTTGTGTTAGAATTTAGAAGTTGTTTGTTTTTCTTTTTTTTGTAACTATTTTTCATGGAAGAAAATACAAAAGGAGTCATTCATCCTGTTCCTTATGCATATTTGTTTTGGTTTTGGTGGGTTTTTCTGGGGGGGATGGGAAGAACCACCCGTTTTCAAATCAACAATTTAGAACAATAAAGTATGTTGTATGAGAATATTGTTGGTGTTTACAAGAATGATTGAAAAATACTAGCCCTAGAATAAAGCTGGAAGATGTATTTTGACCAATAATTGTCTGTCACTCCTAATAACATCTTTCTGAAGAGTTTCTTACTGTAATTCTTCAGAGGAATTCGCTATGCAGCTAGTTCTGTTTATTTGTATTTTGCTTAACTCTGTATGGTGTTCCTTCTGTTAATCCTCCAAGAGTCAAATTATTTTATTCTGAGTTTGACCCATTAGATTCTAGCTCATGAAGCAGATTAATTTTCACTGAATTAAGACACATCCTCCTGAGAAATACCAGAAGATGTTATCAAGTTTCATAAACTAAACTCTAGCTATATTTGAAGCTAATCTTTTAATAGGAAGAAAAAAATTCTCAGCTTGTAAAAGAATATGTTACATTTCTTGCCTATGAGTTGACTTCTAAGAACAGAATGGATTTTCATAGTATTTACGTAAATCAAACAAATCAGAAGGCAATTCTGAGGACTGCTTCCCAACTGACATAAATGCATAGAAACAAGCTGTCACTGCAATGTACGAATTAGCAAGCAGATTTGTGTACCTTCCCTCAATAGTCAGGTACCAACAACTTAAGACATCAGTACATTGTGAGGGGAACTCTAACATTAAAATTTTAACAATCAGGATTTAAAGTTGGATAAAACTTTCTTGATTTGTGATGTTGATCAACATTTATAAGTACACAGGCAGAACTGCAAATAACTTTGATTTATTTTTATTTACCTTATACAAAAATAGTCAAAAACTTCTGTAGTCTTGAAGGAAACGCTGCTTTCATTTTGCAATGGATTATTTATAGCCCTTACTGATGGAATCTCTTCCCAGAACAGGTTGAAGGGCTAAAGCCATAAGTCCAGAATAAAATTTACATCTTTCTAAACCTTACAGAAAAACATCAACAGACTGAAACTATCATTAATGAAGTACTTTTCCTAATCAGTTTGGCAAGTCAAAAAAACCCCAAACACTGAGATGATCTTGTGGGAAAAAAAAGTGATTCACAGACTTAAGGCCCACCGTACATCTCTTTTAAAAAGCTGAAAGTGGAGGCAAAAGTAAGACAGCTATCTCAGTATGGGACCAATATATTTCTAAGTTACGTCACTATCTCTTTCCAATATAGTATTTCTCTCTCACACACTCTTCCCTATAGAATTCCTGAAAAAGGTTCTTAAGAAGTAAAAGGGGAAAAAGTACATATCACATTATGAAACTAAACACATATGGAAATCAATTCTGAGATCATGTGGCTCAGCCATATGTAGAAAATAGAGGCTGAGAGCTTCTCAGGGGACATCACAATGTTATTTTGATCTTGAGAGAAGCATAAAATATGTCTTTTCAGGTAATTTTATTTGCATATCTGCTTGATATGATACACTACAGTTTTCTGAAAGTTTTTCCACATATGCCAAAGAACTGACTGCTTCAGAACTTAGCTTGAGACTAATAAAGAAGCTACCTTGAAAAAAAGTTTGATTTCTATGAATGTGAATTATTAAGTCCAATTTTTTGATGATGAATTTGAACTTTTTAGGAGCACATAATACATTAAGGAAACTATAGCCTTCTTAAAAAAAATTTCAGTTCCCTCACATCTGAGTGTAACAAATCTCACAAGCCATGTATTCATGTAAATTTGATTTCTTTTGATTTCTTAATGTACTATAAACAATTTTTAACAGCAAGAAATGATCCAATAGTTTTTACCAAATAAACCACAACTTGCTTTAAAGGTACTTGGAAAAGCATTGTCTCACTGAAACAGAGCAAGTTTCAGTGCACTGATTTCCAGAACATCAGCCAGAGGCCAGAAGCATCCACCTACAAAAGAAAGGTGGCAGTCTACAAAACAGAGATCCTTTCTTCTTTGAATGTCTGCTTTCAGGCTGGAAAGGGAGATTACCAGATATAACAGTGCAAATTCAGAACTGATTTAACAGCTGTATAGCTGGAAAATTGGAAGAGGTCTTTATAAGGCTACACTAACAAGTAGTCTTGTAAAAATAAGAAGAATTTCAAACAGAAGCCAGCAGATTCCAGTTGAATCTCTACTTGTGCGGGGTGTGAAAGCAAAAGGTTTCACTTTTCCAGAGATGATAATTTCTGCTTAGAAGAAGGTTGATGTAATTTCAAGAACAAGCTAAAACAAAATGTTGGCCCAAGACTCAGCCACATCAAGCAAGACTGACAAATCAGCTTCATGCAAGTTTACTCAGTGGTGTGCATTTGCTGGTCTACATTTCAGCTAACTGTTGAGATTCTGATAAGTGCATACAAAATCAGAATTTCCTCAGGGTGGAAGTCATGCTTTGATGGAGTGCTTAATCCTCCTCTAGGACAAATAACGTTCATTATTTGGACTTTGCCTTTTGTAATACAATGGCTTCCATCTGTCTGGGAGGAAACTGCAGTGGGAAGATGAAGAAGGAAGAAACTGTGCCCATCTCTGTGAATAAATTGTCTTTGGGCAGGCTGCTATTGCCCAAGCTGTGCCTTTCCTGCAACAGTACACTTCACACATCTGTCTTTAGTTCGGCTGATCTAAGCATATGGGAGACTGCATTATGCCTGAGGACTGAATAGGCTTATCTGAATAATAATAATAATTTTGAAAGACTTAAGAATTTCTGACTTTGACTTGAATGGCATGATTTCTTGCATTTTTATCTCATGAAAAGGATAGCTTTTCTAATCTTTTAAATAATAAGACATTTGTGTCATGTTCTTACAATTTGTTTTGCTGTGTGTGACAATAATAAGAACAGGAAAATGTCACACCTATGCAAGTCAATCCTTCTATTTTTATTGACACCAATAATTATATTCTCTCTTAAGTTTCTTTTTCTAACCTAACCCAGACAAATTCTTTAGTGTCGTAAATAGGAAGGAATCTCCTCAAAATCTCACCTGGTCCTCCTCTGAACCTGCTAGTTTGAATTTATGAAAAATTTTATACGTATTTTCACTTTGGTGCTAGCCCTTGCTCTGAAAGTCTCTCATGTAAATATGTACCCAGTATTTCTTCTTCATTCTTTCATCATCCTGGAGCCAGTTACTCTATCTTCATAAAGTACAAAGGTTTCTTCAGCTCACCCGCAACTGCTGGCCAGTGATCCTGAAGCTAGGGTAATATTACTAATTCCTAAATTTGTGAGCTATCATTTTATAGCTGTGAGATTTCTTTTTCTTTTTTTTCTTATGCTCGAAATCATGCATTCTTTATATGCGATATGTGTTTGTGTTCTAGAGTTTTTAAGTTCTGTGTCATGTATGTTAGAAATATGTAGCCTTAAGATTTAATATTTTTTGTCTTTTTAACGTTTGACCATGAAAATCTAGCCTAATTAATGATATTATTTTCCAAAGCCCTTGAAAAACAAAAATTTATTTAGCTAATAATTTAGCTTGTACTTCAGGTATAATTAGTAAAAGTGGAAAAATATAGGATTCGGGAAGATCAGTACTGTGAACTGGGCTATGCTTTAGATCTAGAATAATTTTGGGTCTACAAATTCAGTGTGTGTAGGTGAATTGTGTAGTTGCCATTGGCAGTTCTATTTATGTTGTTCATAAAGACTCCTAATATACCTTAATAAACTGGATGTTATCATGAGTAGACGGGCCACACTTTTTGCCTTTCTGCACATTTACCTTTCATTTGCCTTTCAGCACACTATCCTGAATTAATTTACACTAATAATGGTCATTATAGAGAATAATTTCAACTGTTCTGGTTTTCTATTAGCAGAAGAGTATTTATGGTAGCATTGTTATAATTATTGCCTTCTAAATAAGCCTTGAATATTATTATACACAAGTTCAGGGTGTTTTTTTTTGTTTGTTTGTGTTTTTTTTTGTTGTGTTTTGTTTTTTTAATCTGGGCTTTTACCAGTACCAGATATTTAGAATTACATCTTTAGACAAATATGAGTGTTGAAAAACTGGCTGACTCTTGTCAGTCAATTTACATTTTATGAATTTATACTTCTAAGGCTCTAATCAAGAAGAATTTATTTGGTACAGGCAATGCACCACAGTGAAATTATTTATTTTTCATTTACTTGTTCTTGCAATAGTTTTTAGACAATTTATTAGTAGTAAAAAAGTCTGAATAGCAAGCAGATAGATTTTAGTTATATTATAGTTTGCTAAGTCACTAAATCTAAAACCGAGATTCTGTGAAAATCTCAACTATAAAGAATATTGCAGAAAAAGACTCACATGATTTGATTTCATAGTTTAAGCCTGATGTAGATGAGATCACTAAGTTGTAAATTCTATGACTACATAATAGAAAAAGTTAAGTCTTGCCACCGTATCAAAGAAAAAATAAATTACATTGGATTTCTGCAGTCCGCATTTCTACATAACATTGTGGAATTATACTGAGATTCTTAAATATGCCCTAATGTCTCAGAACAATCTAAAAGAAGAATCCATCCTGAATAAGCCCTCACTATAAATAGATAAACAAACAAACAAATAAATAAATAATCCTGTTATCTGACAATGAAGAAAAGGAGACAGTGCACCAGTGCCAGCCAACATCACTAGATCTATTTGTCAGTGGTACACAACAGTTAATATTATTTTACAGAAAAAAAATCAAAGTTATGCAATCCTAAAATGACTTACCATCTCACAGGACCTCTCAGCAGCAAAACATTCTGCCTCGTACAACTTCATCATTAGCCCCTTGCCAAGATGCTAACTGCTTTCTTAGGACAAATCTGATAACAGGTAAAGAGGAGGTAGACAGAGTAGATGAATTCAGGCCCAGTTCAGAAAAATGCCTAAGCACATCGTAACTGTGAAGTTAGTAATAATATATACATTTACCACTAACTTTTGAAAGCACGTATCTGGATGTAAGTTAGAGTGCCTAATTGAAAATATGCCTCAATGTGAGGTGATACTGATGCATATGAGCTGATCATGTACCCTGTGCATCTGACAAGGGCTTTATGTCTCAAGCAGAAGTTAGTGAAGCTTTTCTAAACGGTAAAACAATGCACCAAAATAACAGTTGACTGACCAGATGGATTGTGATAGCAGATTATCTGAAGGTTATCTAGGTATAGTCCTTCCTTCCTTCCTCCCCCTTCCTCTCTTCCTCTCTTCCTCCCTTTTTTTAGTTGTCAGTTTTCGAGTTTTCAGTCACCAGTTCTCTTGATCAAAATAATAGCATACAAATATTATTATCTCAAAGTACATCTTTAAAAACAAATGTAATTCTATTTCTGACATCAGGAACTACAGCCTACTCTACCCTTTTAAGTACACTGAGTGGTACTTTGTACCTGCAAGAGCTTTCCAGAGGCATCAGCTGTGGAATAACATCCTCAATATTTTGACTACTCTCATTTCATTAAATACACCTGAGCACTGCAGTGTAGTGCCTACAGCTTCTAGCCTCAGGGATGAAGTAATTACTGCAGATAGGAGAAGAAGGTGTCTCAAAACAAAGCAATTCAATTTAATTAGTTAGTCTATCAGATGTAATGGGTAGAAATGGAGGTCATGGAAGCAGACCACCACTGCGGTCCTCTTACCCAAACGAGTGAAAAACAGAAAGTGAAGAGGGGGGTCATTAGCATCAACAATGTTAAGAGTGAGATAGCTGAAGAAGCCCATCCCTTCATGGTTATCATCCTTTGCCTCATATTTTTGCAGACTTTAATTTATTCAAAGTGTACTCTAACAGCCTTCCCTTTAGCTCATCAGTCTCTGTACCACTGTAAAATACCTTTAAGCAAAGAAACATGAAAAAATTCACTGCCTAACTGGAAACTGTATTTTATGCAATAAAAAAATTGCAGTAGTCACAATTAGGAGGGGAGACATCAGTGTCATCTTTTTTGAACCTCTTGCTTAGATTTTAGTTCTCCTGATACATCTAATAGGGACATTACAAATCTCAGTTTAAGCATGGAAATTGACTCTCTACACATGGAGGGTTTGTTCCCAGACACTGTGTACAAAATATTCAGTGATTTCACTAATAGAATTTATTCTTTTATCACAAATCTGCCTGAAAAGCACCACATGTACTCTGCCTCTAATGAAACAGCAATATATGTGGTAGTCACTGTTAAAGCAATTCTGTGAGAGTTTTCAGGGATACAGCTTCAGGTGATGAAGCAACCTTTACCAGAAAGGATGAAATCTTGGAGCTCACGTTCGTACAAAATGAAAACTTGTTTTAAGAGGAACCTCCTAAATTGTTCTCATGAGCTTGCATTTAAACACATTTATTGAAAACTCCTCCTTCCAAAGAAAGTTCTGAATAACCAAACAACCAAGGAATTGCCTTCCCCAAAAACTATGGCAAATAGCCCTCCACTGACAGGATCAGAGTATGAATTTACCACCAGAGATTAGGTAGTCATATGAGCTACTTTCCTGTATATTTATTTGAAATTTGGAAATGTAAAACTATACATAGTCCTAACTAGAGATCAGGTAAAGGTGTAAGACACAACAAAAAATGACAAATCTTAAGGAAGTCCTTGAACCAGCAGCAATGAGAGAACAACAAACTCACAAAGTTTCTTTATCCTTAGGGGCATTGCCATGTCCCTGAGATGTCCTGAACCAGACTAATCTTTCTGTAACTGCTGTACTTGCTAATCTGTATATATTCCGTGCTCTGCTTTAAGAAGTGGTAACATAGAATCACAGATTGGTTTATGTTGGAAGAGACCTATGGAGGTCATCTGATATAACTCCATTGCTCATGCAGAGGTTAACCTTCAGAGGTCATCCGGAACTATATACAGAGAGTTTTTTAATATCTCCAGGGATGGCAACTCCACTACCTCTCTTGGGAACCTGTGACAAGACAGCCTTAAAGTGAAAAGTATTGTCTGACATTCTGAGGGAATTTCTTTTTTAGTTTGTGCCCATTGTCACTGGTCCCGTCACTGCACTCCACAAAGAACCTGGTTCCATAATCTGTGCCACCATTCCTTCAGGTGTGTATATGCAGTAAGCTCCCTCTAAGCCTTCGTTTCTCCAGGCTGAACAGTCACGACTCTCTCACCTTTTCCTCATAGGAGAGATGTTCCTTTGCGTCATCATCATCTGCCTGGCCCCTTCCTGGGCTCTCAGTATGTCCGCGTCTCTCTTGTACTGGGAAGTCCAGAACTGGACAGAGTACTCCAGAGGGCAAGGATCACCTCCCATGACTTAATGGCAATACTTTGCTTAATGCTTCTCAGGATACAATTAGCATTTCTTGTGACAAGCGACCCATTTCTGGCTCCTGTTCACTAGGAAGTGCAGGGCCTTCTCAGCAAAGCTCTCTTCCAGCTTGCCAGGAACCAGCACATGCCCCATATGTCTGGGGTTTTTCCTCCCCTGGTGCAGGCCTTCTTGTTGAACTTCTTGAGGATGTAGAATGTATCTCTTATTTTCCTGACTGTATTTGCGATATCTGTGGTTCACCTAGTTTTAAGCACAAAACCAGACAAGGACAAGAGATACAGTGTAGCAAAAATGTGTTTAAGTTACTCTCTCTGAAAAGCTCATTTATAACACCTGCCGAAATCTTCTTGGTGAACAGTAAATGAAGAAGCTACTTGGCTGCAGGGGTCAGCTGAATTTGGAATTAAGAGCTTGAAAAACTAGGCAAAAAAAAAAAAAAAAAAAAAAAAAAGCTTCTACAGCTTATTAAAACATTTCACTTCCTTGAACTGAACTGAGATTTCATTGTAAACCAGCATGTTGGGGGAAATATCTCGTAAGGAAATACCATAGGGCTGAAAATGTCACCACACCAACTAGGTCAAAAACTAATTTGTGTGTAATTTTAAAAGCTATCTGCCTTCTTTATGATACAATAGTCTGGAGAAGTGCTTTCTACACCTAAAATTGTCATTAACTGTGTTCGCTTACAAAATTTAAGAATAATCGCAAGTTTTGCAGGTAGAAAAGTAATTTGAAACTTAGTCAGCCATCACTTACAGATTTCTGAGAGTGGTACTTTTTTCACTACATGGGCTAGGCATTCCCAACCATTAATCTCGATTCAGCCTTTCTGGAATACCTTATATAGGATTTTTACATAATAGCCCTTACACCAAATTATTCATTAAACTGGACAATTAGCTCCCTGCCACCATCGTGACAACAGACTTTTGCTCTTCTTGAAATACAGCAACAGGAAAGGGATTTCTGATTCTCTAAACCTCTGCTTCTCAGGAGGCTTGAAGGTGGGGGAATGAATATGTCTGCAGTGAGTCTCAATTTTCCACTTTTTAAAGTGATCTACAGTCTTCCTTCCCCTGCTCAGATGATTGGTTTTAAATGCAGTCTTCCTCATACCTTGCAAAACTTTAACCCTCTCCTGCCTCACTGAAGTTGGATGCATTCTCTGATAACTTCCACAAATTATGTACAACAAATATAACAAACAAAAACACCACTCTTTTTCCTCTACATCATCACTTTTACTACACAGTACGTGAAGCATAAATATCTAGATGAAGAGGGGACAAATTCTTAACTTATGTTGCATTTACTCACTCTTTTTACACTCTTTTTCTTTGCCTAACATTTTTATTTACCATGTATGTAGGATAAAGATAAAGATAGGCAAAAGGGGAAGACCGAGCTGCTTGCATTTTCACCCCCATCCCATCTCCACACATACAGACAACTACATACTCCCAAGTCTCCCCTTCCTTTCAAGTCATATTCTTGTCCTTTATATATCTTTTCCCTCCACTATCCCCCAAGACCCCTTGGATTATTGCTTTGCTGCTACCTGACGTGGCTTTGGTGTCCTGGAAAGGAGCAGACCAGCGTCAGGGGTTCTTGCGCTAGCCTCCGAGGTGGAGGTC
>JAYRBT010000093.1:43492063-43511240 GCA_036023395.1 Myiotriccus ornatus | reverse complement strand
GGTCTTTTCCAACCCAATATATTCTATGATTCTATGATTCTATGACAAGGGTAAAGGCAAGGGCAAGGGCAAGGGCACAGATATGATTCTATGATTCTATGACAAGGGTAAAGGCAAGGGCAAGGGCACAGATATATCAGGGCCACACTTCTAACCCAGTGAGTGAGGTGTTGTCCAGGAGATGAATGATATATATTCCACCTTCTGGTGCTCAGGGAATTTGTGGTGTTTGTCTGAATAGCTCTCACTCAGAAAAGCTTCCTGTCCATAATTCTAGCAGCCAGAGTCTACATCCTTCTTAGCAACATTTAGTGTAATCAAAATTTCCAACTGTGTTTCATTTTTAGATTCCATTTTTTTTTGCTACTTATAAATCAGGGTATGTGTGGTTCCTTTTTCAGATGCTTCTCTGAGGTTTCAGTTCTTGTGAGGAAAAAGATCAAAACAATAAACCTTGAACTGATCTACAGACTAAGGAAAATTGAGATGGGAACCATTACTGAAGAATTACTGTCAAAGACACGATTGTAAGAGGTTCATTTGTTTTCTAATTATGATTACGCTGAAATTGGAATACCCTCTGAAGTCCACAGCTGTTTTATTTCAGTATTTAGGCTGGTTCCTTAATCTATTCAAGATCAGCTCTTTTATGGTGAACTTGATATGCTGTTTCACTAAACCAAGAACATACTTAGCATGTGTGGATCTCACTGGTCTTTCTCTAGAAAGTATGCAAATGTCTGATTTAGGTTCCTTATTTTTGTTTATTTTTTTTAATTTATTTGCTTGTTTGGTCAGTTTTAACTTTGAAAACAGGTAGATCACTTTTAGAATTACAAGCTAAGATTTCTTGTTTCTTGGTGGAGGAGGGAAAATAATGCATGAGTTTTCAGGAGGTGTTTTTGTGTTTGGTTGGTTGGCTGGTTTGGGGGTTTTGGGGTTTAGCATTTGTTTTGGTTTGGTTCGTTTTTTTTTCCTCCTTGTGTGGGTTATTTCTTTATATCTTTAGCATGAGTAAAGCTGCTGGGCACCCAGTATACCTGTCGTTGACAGTCAGTGTTAAAATAGCCCTTGTCCTCATGAACGTGTTGTTTGTTAACTTGCTGGACTTGAATGGTATATGCTGTTATGCAAGTGATACAACAGGAAAGAAATAAAGTAAGAAAAATTCATCCCACGTGACAGCCCTTCTTAGTTTAGACAGAAAACCAGGTGAGAAACCACAAAAGTGGGGCTGACAGCTGGATTCCATTGGTGGAGAAGTTTTCTGCACAATTAATAATATTTTCAACCTTGTATCTGCAATCAAGAGCAATATTGAAGGGTAGCTACACATGTAAAATGTCGACAGTGCTCTGCATTCCCTGCAACAAATGTACTGCCAGAAGAATATGAAGCATTATAAATGAGGTAATGTGTTTTTGAAGTGCAGTGCTATTTTAAAAGCAAATACTGATCTCATGGTCCTGGAAAATGCTGGAGATGGATTAGCTACGAAACAAGGGGTCTTTCACCTTTGGCTCTCTAGTGAGAATCCACTACGTATGAACAGAGACTGAAAGCTATTCATTTGTGAACTATTTCATAAGACCTATGTGAACTGAAGCTATGGACTTGGAATCTAATTTGGGTTGAAAGGGATCTCTTGAGGTTATCTCATCCAAATCCCATTCAAGACAGAGACAACTTCAAAGCTACATTAAACTGCTTGTCTGGTATTTCCAGCAATGGACAATTCCACAGCTTCTCTGGTATATCTATTTTTCTGTATAACCAACCTCATTGTGAAAATGTGCTCAGCTTCTCACTGACATGCAGTTCCTCTGGGAGAGTCACATGCTAATCCTCACCAGGAAGGTCAATATTTAACATGCAAAGAGGCTGACTTCTCTTGCTTCCGTATCAGATTAATGGTAATGTCAGTGGACCACACGCTGACTTTTTCAGTGCAATTAAGTTCTGTTGAGTCTTTCAAAAGCCTCTCTTTTTTCATTGAATATTCATTTATCTGGGAAGGATGTGTGAGGTGGGTGGGAAGACTGAAAGCAGGGAGGGAGATGACCATTTTACTTTCCTTCCCTTGCTCATTAACTCATAAAGAAAAAACAATGTGTAGAAAACAAGAAGTTCTAACATATTAACAAAATATCTCTGATCTCTAGAAGAGAATCTATCTCACTGAATACATTTATCCCTCTTTTGAAACCTTTAATGAGAAGTGTCCTTGGGGAAAAGTTTTCTCTCATATCACTTGAGAATTGCACATTTTGTCATTTGAGCATTCATTGGTCATATTAAAATGCAGACAAATATCTGCATATTTTAAATGTCTACCTGAATACTGAGATCATTTGTCAATGTCCTCGCTGAATTGTTAGTCAGACAGTTGTGCACATTATTTGAGACAGAAAATGAACTGTTTGGGTTGCTATGGTTACAACTATGGAGGAGATAAATTTCTGCAGCTACTATATTTCTTGAGGGTCCGGGGTGGAGAAAGATAATTGAAAACCTAAAAGTTAATCCAGCATATTAGGCTAGGGTCATATTAGGCTTAAACAAAGCTTTATGTGTGCACTTCATTATATACGTGGAAGGCACAGTGTATCCACAAAAGTAAATACTGATGAATGCTTCCATTACATTCCGCTTCTCTAAATTTATGCTGCAATTTGTACCAGTCAGGTAGTAGTGATTGGGCTGGTTCAACCAATAGGAGTTGTTAATTTGGACAGTCATCTGATTTAGAACAACATGATGAGGTGATGCTTTCCTCTCCAGAATTACCACTAAAATTTTGGCTTCATAAAATTGTTTAGGTTGTAACAGATCTCTGGAAATCATCTATTCTAACCCTCCTGCTCAAGTAAGGTCACCTAGAGCATGTTATCTGGGACTGTGTCCAGTTAAATTTTCAGTGTGTCCCAAGACACAGACAACCTCTCAGTATAAAGGGTTTCCTTGTGTTGACATTGAATTTATTGGTTTTTGATTTGTGCTCAGTGCCTCTTGTCCTCTGACCAGGCAACGCTGAAAAAAGCCTAGTTCTGTATTCACCATTCTCTCCTGCCAGGCATTTATATGCAGTAATAACAACCACCTTGAGCCTTTTCTCCAAGCTAAACACTCTCAGGAACCTTTACACATGACATGTGCTCCAGTCCTTTCACCATCTTTGTGGCCCTGAGCTGAATTTGCTCCATGAAGTCTATATCTTGTTTGAACTTGAGAACCAACTCTAGACACAGTACTCCAGATATGGTCTCATCAGCGCTGAGCAGAGAACTCTATTGAAATGTTGGTAATGCCCTTTTTAATGTAGCTTAGGATACTATTTGTATTTTTTGCCCTAAGCATGGACGGCTGGGTTGTGGTTAGAAAGGTGTCCATGAAGGAAACCTACAGGTTTAAAAAGCTCTGCAAGCTATTTACAAGTCCCACTGACCCTGCGTGCCCTGCCCCCTGTATATCCCAGCTTCCAGTCTGTACCATGAGGAGCACCCACCACTCTTGAGCTGTGCTGTGTTCCAAAAGATTTTTGTTTTGAAGATGATTTTTACTGAAGTTATTATCATCTTATATCTATGTGCAGGAGAAATGTGTCTAATCTAATTTTATCTGATATCTTACATAATCCTTTCTAAGAAAGAAATTAAAAACATTGGTACTGGTAGGAAAAGAGGCTACAGGTTTTAATTTAGATTTAGCTAATCATAATCCTGCCTGCTATAATAAGTTTTGTGTTAATATGAATTTAGTTCTTAAGAGATTTTTTTTCTTAAGACCATCTTGGTCATTAAATCTCTTACTAAATCTGACTTAAACAAATAGACCAGATTCAATCAAACCATAGTATTAAGCACTGCATCAGTATAGTTCATCACTGATACAATTCCTGGACCAAGTTAATATGATCCACAGAAGAGTGGGGAAAATAGTGGTGATCATAGAATCATAGAATCAACCGGGTTGGAAAAGACATCCAAGATCATCAAGTCAAACCCTTAATCCAACATCGCCATGGTTACCAGACCACGGCACTAGATGCCACATCCAGTCTCATCTTAAAAACCTCCCGGGACAGTAAATCTACCACCTCCCTGGGCAGCCCATTCCAACATCTGATTACTCTCTCTGCAAAAAATTTCTTCCTAATATTCAACCTAAACCTCCCCTGGCAGAGCTTAAGACCGTGACGTAAGAACATAGATTTATTCTGATGCTTTTTCAGAGTTTATGAATGTTTTGGCAACTATAGATCTTTCAGCAACATTTTTTTTATTCATTCAAAAAGTTTGATGAACATTAACAATGGCAATTATTACCTCAGAAATTTTCTTTCACTGTGCCAATACCTTTTAGTGTGCTTAGTAGATCAGAGTAACATTGGAAACTCATCATCCTTTTTATTTTGAGAAATGTGGCTTTTTCTTAGAAAGGTAATCATAAGCTGGCAGGTACAGGGTCTTAGCAATCAGCAAGGCAAGTAATGAAGAGCATGCAAAAATACTCATGAAATTAGCTTACATAGTAAGCTACAAGTGGATGGCTACAAATAACATTGGTATTATAAGATTTCTGAACTGGTCCATAGATAATTCACAAGTAGGAATAAATGTGTCAAATGATATATTCATAGTGATTTCAGTGACCTGTTATATGTAATGAACTTATTTCACTGCTGTAAGTTGAACTTTTTTCTCTGTTGCAGGGTGCTGTAGCACCTTTGTTGACCTCACAAAAGACCTCTCAGCAGAGAACTGAACCCAAACTTTACTCATGTCTTTGGTAAGTTTATATTTCTAGGTATTAAACTAAAAGATAGCAACTAAGAGAAAGACCAATACCATCTGAATTTTGAGGGAGTGATCTCTATCTTCTCTCCAGCACTATTTATTCCCACAGTTGTTTAAAATGTTATAGGTGATTCTTGGAGGACCTGGAACCTGACTTCAGGTGTCTGCATTCATTCAGCCTGTTCTTGATTGACTAGGGGGACAGAAACCTGCTTCTTTACCTCTGCTATGATCTTAAGGGTTCAGACAGATATTCTCAGGATTTGCTCAAAATCATTAAGTGAAGAAAAGTTAAGACCGGGCCACTTTTATTCATACATGTATTCAGGGAGAGTGGTCAGCATGCTCCCTATTTCATGTTAGACTAATAGTAATATCAGACTGTCAGACTCTATAGACTAATTTATTGCACGTGTACCAAACACTGTTCAGGAAATAGAGTGCTAGATGGGTACTAAGGAGGTGAATGTGACTTTCTTTTGCACTGAATGAAAACAAGCACAGGGTTGGACTCGAAAGCTCCTGTTAACTTACTTCTTCCCACAGCAAGGGTTCTGGATACTCTGGGGTCCTGGTATCAGGAATATGAGAGTTTCAAGGCAGAAGCTCCATTTGGGCTACATGAAGCTTAATATGAGCAGTTTACCTATTTCCAGCACACAGGCTAGAGCATCAGAAAAGTCTTAGAAAGCAGCCCAGACGTTTCAAGACCTCCTTCATTCTGAAGGGTTTTACATGGTCTCTTTTGTCTCAGAAAGCTTCTGCTTAAATGAAAATTGTATTAGAGCGGAAGTAAATGCCTGCCTTGCTACTCCTCTTGCCTGCATGAAGTTGGGTGTAGAATCATGTGTCTTAGTAATTAGGGCACTTAGTAGTGAAAGGATATGTCTGGGACTCTGACTTCTTGAGTTGATACCTCACAGTACTCACTGAATGGAAACCAGATTACAGAGTAGCCTACAAGTAGACATGAATTGCTAGACTCAGAACAAGGAGTAACTGGTCAGAGACATGAAAGACAGCATGAGCTTTGGCTACAGCAAGGATGACATAGCAGAGTTCAGAACAACAACAACAAAAAAAGATAGCAAGGCAAAAAGCAGGACCACAACCCTAGATCTCAGAAGAGCAAATTTTTCAGCCAGGAAGAATTCATGGGATGCAGACCTGGAAAGAAGGGCAGGTCCAGTAGACCTTGTTGACATTCAAGCAAGTGAAGCAGAAGGCCAGCTTGGCTGAACAGGAATCTTCTGGAAATAAGGCAAAAAAGGAAGGTGTATGCCCATTGGAAGCAAAGTCAAGCAACGTGGGAAGAATACAAAAATGCTTCTTGCCACTGTGGGGAGTGCAGCCAAAGCTAAACTGGAGTTGAAGCTGGCCAGAAATAGGGACAGACAATAAAAGGAGTTTTTCAAACACATTAATGGCAATAGGTAGTATAAAAATAACATCAGCCCCTTACAGGATAAGATGGTCACCTCACAAACAAGGACAGAGACAAAGCAGAGGTATCTCTGTCTTCAACATGGATGATGGACCAAGGGGGGTCTCAGTGCCCTGAGCTGGAGGACCATGACTGTGAGAATGATCAGTAGGGAATGAGGTGACATCAGACTGGCAACCTGTCACAAGGGGGTTTCCTCAGGGCTTCATCTTAGGCCGTGCTCTTCAACATCTTCATAAATGATGTGGATGTAGGACTGGGAGAGATACTATGCAAGTCTGCAGATGACACAAAACTCAAAGAAGCTGTTGACTCCCTTAAAGACAGGGAGGCCCTGCAGAGAAACCTTGACAAATTAGAGGACTTGGCAGTCACCAACGGTACGAGATCCAACTCGAGAAAGTGCCAGATTCTGCACCTGGGATGGAGCAACCCTGGATATATGGACAGACTGGGGAATGGGATGCTGGAAAGCCGTGCCACAGAAAGGGACCCTGGGGACCTGGTCAGTGGCAAGTTGAATCTGAGTCAGCAGTGCCCTGACAGCCAGGAGGGCCAACCGTGTCCTGGGGGGCATCAGGCAAAGCATCACCAGCCAGTCGAGGGAGGAGATTGTCCCGCCCTGCTCTGCACTGGGGCGGCCTCACCTTGAATATTGTGGAAGTTTTGGGTACTACAATATAAGAAAGATATTAAGCTCTTAAAGAGTGTCCAAAGGAGGCCAACAAAGATAGTGAAGGGGCTTGAGGGGAAGCTTGTGAGGAGTGGCTGAGGTCACTTGGTGTGTTCAGCCTGGAGAAGAGGAGACTGAGGGGACATCTTATTGCAGTCTGAAACTTCCTTGTGAGGGGAAGAGGAGAGGGAGGAACTGATCTCTTCTCTGTGGGTGACAGGACTTGAGGAAATGGCCTGAAGTTGTATCACAGGGGAGGTTTAGAATAAAGGGTATTAGGAAAAGGTTCTTCCCCCAGAGGGTGACTGGGCACTGGAACAAGTTCCACGTGGAAGTTGTCACAGCACCAAAACTGACAGAGTTCAAGAAGCACTTGGACAGCGCTCTCAGGCACATGGTGTGACTCTTGGGAATGGTCCCGTAAAGGGCTAAGAGTTGGACTCCATGATCCTTGTGGGTCCCTTTCAACTCAGCAAGTTCTGTGATTCTGTGTGATTCTGTGATATTCAAGGGTAATCCCCTCCAAGCTCCCAACAAGTAGGAAATCAAGAAATGGAGGCAAGAATCATGCCTACACGAGCAAAATGCTCCTAACTGAACTCAAACATAAAAAGGAATTTCACAAGGTGTGAAGTCAGGGAGACATGACCCAAGAGAACTTGCTATCTGATATTTAAGTGATAGGGTTAGAAAAACCTCCTTGACCTTTCTAGCCAGCTGGCATTGAATCTGTCAAGGGACGTGAAGGGCAGCAAGAAAGGATTTTACATGTGTATGTAGATCAAAAGGAAGACTAAGGAAAATAAGAGGCTATTGCTGAAAGCAGCAGGGGAACTGATGAAAAATTACAAGGAAGAAGTCAAGGTACTCAGTACCTTCTTTTCCTGAGTCTTTATTAGCAAAACTGGCCATCAAGAAATGCAAGACTCAGACACTAGAAGGAAAGTCTGGAACAAGGAAGACTTACCCTCAGTGCATTAGGACCGGGTTAGAGAGCACTTAGACACATGACATACACAAATCCGTGGACTCCGGCATTTGGCGTCCACAAGTGCTGGCCAAGGAAATACCCAGAGAACACTGCTCAATGTGTCTTATCTCAATCCCTTCTGGAAACCATTTCCAAACACATGAAAGAAAAGCAGGTGATCAGGATTAACCAGCATGGATTTACAAATGCTTATCCAACCTGTTAGCTTACGACAGTACGGTGAAGCTGCCAGCTTCTCCAGAAGAGTGCTGTGGAACGATGTATCAAAGCCTTTATTGAAGTCCAGGTAGAAACATTCACCATTTTTCCCTCATCCACTAGGCAGGTCACCTGGTCATAAAAAGAGATAGGGTTGGTAAAGCAATATTTTTTGTTACTGTTTAATATTTTCATTGATGACCTGGATGATGGAACAGAGTGCACTCCCCGAGAGTTTTCAAATGATACAGAACTGGGAAAAGCTGCTCATATACAACATGATTGTGCTTCCATTTGGAGCACTTGCAACAGGCTGGACAGTTGGGCAGAGAATGATATGTTCAACAAAGGGAAGAGAAATCCATAACCCCAGTCCCTGGCTGAGCTGTGAGGCCAGCTGGCTGAAAAGAAGCTTTGCAGGGAAGGAGCTTGGGTCCTTCCCCTTTCAAGGGATGTTCATCTGTAGCATTCACAGGGAACTGGGTGCATGGCACAAGAGACTTGAGGCTGTGGGAGTAGGTTCAGGTTTGCCATGAGGAGCCCTGGAGGCCAGGCAGGATGGGGAAATGATGGTGACCACTTACAAACAAATAATCCTGCTAATAGGGTCTGCACTTGTTTTCTCTTCAAAGTCTCTTCTTTAAAACTGTGTTAATCAGTCATAAAACAGTTCCTCTCCAGACCCTAAATACAAAGTGTCATAGGTGGGGAAAAATGTCAAACAATGTCATTTTACTCTACTTCAGAAGATTTTTCTTGTTTTGGTTTTATTTTCAGGTGTGAAAATAAAGCCAATATGCTGTCATTTTTATGACACTGCATTCCTATCATAAGAAAAAAGTCACATTAATACAATAATTTCATTTTCCAGTTCACTGGCCCATAAAGTGGCTTATTGCACTTGGGTATTTAATACAAATCCAGAAAAGTATTTACTTTGATATATTTTAATTCTATCGAGAGTTGTGGTGACATTTTAACAATAAGAAGTAGCAAATGGGTTGTTTAGGCCATTAGATTTTTCCCTTCCAGATCAGCATTAAAATCCAGCTGAGGTGAGAACACATAATATCTAAAACAGTTTTTATCCAGGAGCTGAAGCATAATACTCTGTATAAGATTCCTATTTGGAAAAGCCCTGCTCCTTGGAAAGCCTAGGAGATACCATTGTTCCTGCAGATAGATGCTGAGTGGCCACATAGGGCTGGCAGGTGTCCTCCTTCGGTTCAGCTATAATCTTAAAATAATCTTAAAAACACCTTCCCACCACCCCCCCTTCCTTCCATATTGTCCCTCTTCCCTACCCCTGCCCCCAGTGGTGCAGGGAGACAGGAAATGAGGTTTATGGTCAGTTGTTTCTGCTGCTGCTCAGGGAGAGGAGTCATTCTGCTGTTACTGTGGGGGGTCCCTCCCACGGGAGACAGTCCTTGATGGACCTCTCCAGTGTCAGTCCATCCCACAGGCAACAGTTCTTCATGAAACTCCTCCATGGGGTGCAGTCCTTCATGAGTGAGCTGTATTGGTATGGGTGCCCCACAGGGCCCACAAGTCCTACCTGGGAAAAACCAGCTCCAGCATGGGTTTCCCTCTCCATGGGCTGCAGATCTCTGGCAGGACCCCACTCCATCCAGGGCCTCCTCCGGGATCACAGCCTCCTTCCTGCATCCACCTGCCCTGTTGCGAGTCTCCTACACAGGCTGCAGGGGGGTCTCTGCACCCCGATGGTCCCCCATGGGGTGCAGGGGCACAGTTGCCCCACCATGGGCTGCACCACGGGCTGCAGGGCCTCAGCTCTGGCACTTGGAGCACCCCCTGCCCCTCCTTCTGCATTGACCTTGGTGTCGGCATTGCTGTTTACATGTTCTCACTCCACTCTTCCCTGGATGGAATTTTCTCTGTGCAACATTCATCTGCTCTTAAGTATGTTATCACAGAGTCATTACTGTCACTCCTGATTGGCTTGGCCTTGGCCAGCAGCAGGAAGCTTTTCTAGGTATTCTGATTTACGGTCAGTCTCATTAAGAATTTGACTATTATTTGGCTGTGAATAGGTGTAAATCTGGCACAAGAAGAACTTCCAATCAGTCACTGTGTGTCCGACAGGGGCTGACAAAAATGATGTGTTCATATATACAAAACCAAAGAGCAAATCTCTGTATTCAATACAATGAGTATTTCTTCATATAGTTTTCAAAATGGGAGCAAACTTTCATGGGAAAGGTTTGAACTGGGAGGCTGAATGTGTAATGATCCAGACCTTCAGATACACTAGTCAATAGCATTGCTTAAAATTAAACCAGGAGAAAATCAAACAGGTAGCAGAACTGTGGCTCCCCTTCTTCTTCAGTTTTCATCTGTGTTGAAAAAAAGTCCATAAAACAAAAAAGAGTAATTTTTTTTTACTGCATTTATCCTGATTTTAAAATTTTTTAACTGCATAAATCAAGATTAGAGTGATTAATGAAACCAAAGATTATGCTTATTTAGAGTGCATGAAGAAAATGCTGCATTACAGATTTGCCAAACTGATCCTCCTTCCCCACTAAAACAAGTTCTTCTCTGCTGCATATGCTTTATACCCACTTGAATTTGAGAATGGATGTTCACCTCTTATTTACATTCTTTCCTTGCTGCTAGGCTCCATGGCCTTGCTGCATACCTCCACAAACAACTTCAAGTGACAGATGTTCTTGAGAGATGCATTCTGTGGAAAACCTAAGGTGAAACAAAGATCTAGAACTATTATGTGATATCTGATTGGACTTCCATTTTTACTTTGAAGAAAGTATTCTTTTATAATCTCACTTAAATTAATATTTTTATTCTAAGACTTTCTGCTTTTGATGTTATGAAGCAGTACATCTATCTTTACAGAAATTAACATCTCCTATTCTAATTCAACATTTGTCATATAGGCCATGCCACAAGAATTTTTGGAATTTATTTAACTTGCTAATAACTTAGATTCATTACTTTACTTTGGATTCATGTTTGTTGCAAAAGGTAAGTTGTTAGTCCAAAAAGGAATCAGATCACATATTTGAAGCATGAATGATCATTTTTCCTGGGGTAATAGGCTCCCTTTGGTGAAAGAAATTGCGAATTATCATTAGTTCATATGGCAGAAAATCGCAAATGCAAGAGAAAATAAATATATTCTTCCATTATTAGATCTTGAAATTGCCTATAAGGTTTGAGGGTCTAGGATA
Organism: Myiotriccus ornatus; assembly: GCA_036023395.1. Taxonomy (NCBI): domain Eukaryota; kingdom Metazoa; phylum Chordata; class Aves; order Passeriformes; family Tyrannidae; genus Myiotriccus; species Myiotriccus ornatus. The sequence goes on along the minus strand of JAYRBT010000093.1, from coordinate 43,499,929 downwards.
TAGTTGCTTATGAGTTGGCAGCTCTAGTCTATTTAATAGGGAGCTATTAATAGAACAGAGAAGTTAAACTATACAATCAGATCAATGATCTTGGTCAGCTGAGAAAAACCCTGCTCATTTCTGGCCCCTTATTTTATAATTGTCAATATCTTTGAGTGGTGAGTTTATCACTTTATTTTTTTTCTTATGAGACATAAGCATCTGTGATATTATAAACACCTGCTTCAAAAGTATCTTCAGAGAAGACTATAAGTATACTCAATTGCATAGAGCAAAAATCTGAGATCTGACTCATCAGATGTTGCAGGACAATAAGTAATATGGTTATTTTTCAATCAAATGAAGCTAAAATCTTTTTCCAAGAACAGAAAACTAAGCATGGCTGTAATACCCAACTCATCCAGGCAGAAATGCAGTAACACAGTGAAATTCTGTGGAATTCTGTTGGAAGGAAGATGTGGATAATTTTCACGAATTCACTTGTTATGTTGTTTGCTCATTTGTCTACTTGCTTTTTATCTTTTGTATTTTTGAAAACTGTACCAGGTACAACTCACAGACTAAAAAATTCTTCCCTTACTTGCCATATATGTAGACCCTTAGTCATGCCATTTTGGTCAGGAGATGTCCTTGCCTACCCTTAGTATCAAGTCTAATCCTTCGCTTTGCATAGTCAAGCCTTATTACTCCTGTTGACAGTGGATCCTTTGCTGAGGAACATGCCCTTCCTCTACAAAATGGAAATTAAATAAGGTATAAAAATAGTTCCCAGAATAATTCAGGTTGTAAAGGAACGAACTGTTTCTTAAATTAGAGATACTTTTCTTTCTCCCCGAACTTCCCCACAACAGTAAGTCAATAAAAGGCTTTGAGGTTTCACTTTGGACACAAAACAAAACACAAAGGAAAAACAAGAAAAAAAAAAGTTATTTCCTTGCTTTTTGTCACTATAGCTCTCACTTGCTCTGGTTATTTGTTTGCGGGTAAATTTTTACTTTGGGGTTTTATCCTTTTCATCTGATACACAGTTAAGTGGCCGTTCTTCCCTTGAAATGACTTGTTTTTTCCATGTTTACTTATCTGAATCTCATTTTAATTTGCAAAGTTACCCTGTTTTATGTCACATTTCATCTCCCTACATCTATTTACACTATGAAAGAATAGAACTTAATATTTAAAATAATATATAAAATGATCCTCCTAAAAAACCCCACAGCCAACAAAACAAACAGAAGGAGGAAAACAGAAAAGGGGAAAAAAAGTAGCGCAGGATCTGCAGGTATATTAAAAATAAATTTAGCGTGTTCTGTGTTTTTCTTAATGCTTTTTTATGCTCTATGCATTTGTGGGGTGGGGTGTCTTTTATTTCTTTATTTTCAGCCCTGTTATCAGTCCTATTTTCACTGAAGAGGTAAATTTCTATCACTTCAGTGAATCCAAAAGAAACAGCACCCTTGCCTGTCATTTCTCACAGAAAGAGATACACTCAACCTGTTTCCAGCTGTGTCATCTGCCAATCACAGCACTTACAACATGACTTACCTCTCATCTTTGTGAAATACCCTACCCTACTGAACTAGGAATAAATAGACTCCGTTCAGTTTGTCATGCTACATAGAGGATACTATTGCTATTTGAATTGGTCATCAAGTACAGTTTTTCAGATGATGATCATAAACTCTGTCTTCTGCTTAGATTACATTTTCTAGAAACGAGAAAAAAAAACACAACCCAAAAAAGCAGGCAGTCCCTTCCTATATGTGTCTGTGGAATATCTCTCCTATTTAGCTGATGAATGTTGCACTGGAAAGACAAGTATTTCACCTAATGCCGCATCTAGACAAGTGGTCATCCCTTGTTCAACCATGTAACCACATGTTCTTGGTCATATTTATCTAGTATCAGCCCAAAACATCACATACTTTTTTCGGTCTATGTAGCTAACATTATACTGATAGTTATGTGAATCACCAGCTTACGCTAAGAACCCATTAAAGGTTAGTTAAAGAAACCTGGAAGGATCTGATTTTAAAAACGCTGGTGCCTTCAAAAGTTTTGAAATAAGTGCTTGAAGTCAGCTATAAAAAAACTCATGCACTGAAAAATTCCCTGAAAATCTGAAAAATATCAATCTGTGTTTACAGACCCTATGTCAGAGTTTTGGATAAGAAATTCAAGTTCAGGTGTGTTAGGAATTACTCTTCCATGTTTCAGTGCTGCATTTTCATTATATTCAAGTACAGATATGCAAGACAAGCATGTCTTCCCTAATGTGGTTTTGGAAGAGTGAAAAGTCCCAATAGAGCATCAGTTCGGTGCAGATACTGTTGCTAGCTTCTCAAATTCCTGGATTATGCTACTCCTAGTTGTTACACATATGTGAATCAGAGATCAGAGCTTACCCATTGTGAAAAGCTATTTTGCATCCACATAAAAGAGCTTATTTCACAAATGAACAAGCCAAAGGTTTAGCTTATTTGAATATCTGAATGAGATCCAAAACAGGTTTAATTGAATATTCCTTTCACGCAGCTTTAGCCAACTAAGTTACTTAAATGAATTGATCCCATGAATAGCACTCCGTGTATATGGATACTTAATGAATGAACTGACAGAAGCCTTCAGCAGTGCCCTGCATAAAGTGGCAAGAGGGTGATGAAAGACTAATTTGTACCGTAACACACCACAGTTTAACAATGCAGCATATGGGTTGTGGAAGAAATACATAGAACTTATCTTTTATAAGCTGTCTTCTTTGTCTACTGACAAAGAAGTTGTCTTTGTCTACTGAGGGGACCAAGGTGCTGGCATTCCCATATTGATCATCCCCATGACATATAGATCCCCTTTCTTTCAGGCACACATTAAGTGGGATTTAAGAATAGTTTCTCATTCACTTACTGTCAGCACACTTCTGAGTTTGTCTTCCTCCAGATATTTGCAGTCCCCACCATGGAGCAGTGCAGCAGTGTCCCAGCCCAACAGACATTATTTTTGTGAGGGAGTGCGTGAAAATGCATTTCTGAAATTTTCTGCTCTCATCAATTTTGAGCATCTTCTTCTGTTTCTTTAGGTTAACTAGACTTCACAGACGATTGCAACTGATGAGCCTAAATAAATCCTTAATATTATTCAGCCTTGTGGAAGAAAGGAAAGTACTTTATAGCAGTACTGTTCTTCATACCATGTCATTCTCACCTTTTTGTGCTTGATACAAAATATATGGCATAAGATTTTATGTACTTTCAAAAGAGTGGCAAAACCAAAATATTTCTTTTTAACCTATGTGGTGGGTTGGCCTTGGCCAGCTGACAGACACTGAACTAGCTGCTCTGTCACTGCTTTTTCTCCAACAGGGCTGAGGGAGAAAATAAGATGAAAAAGCTCATGAGGCAAGGTAAATAGAGGGAGATAACTTGCCAATTGCACCATAGGCAAAACAAACACAACCTGTGGAAAATTAATTTAATTTATTGCTAATTTAAATAGCAAGAAACAAAGACAAATTAAACTAACCACCCGCACACACTCTTCCCCTGGATTTTCTTCCCCAGACTCAGCTTCACTCCCTCACTCCCAACTGCTTGAAATTCCTTCCCATCCTGTGAAGCCAGGAAGATGAGGAATGGAGTTTTGGGATTGGTATATAACTCTACGTCTCCTTTCTCCTCACACATTTCACCTGCTTCAACATCACTTCCCCACAGGCTGCAATCGCTTCTGGAAATACACCTGCTCCAGTGTGGAGTCCTCCAGAGGCTACAAGGTATATATCTGCTCCAGCATGGTTCTCTCCATGTGCTGCTGTGGAATCTCTGCTTTGGCACCGGGAGAGGAGCATGCTCTCGGGCACATAATGTGACTCTTGGGGATGGTCCTGTGCAGAGCGAAGGGTTGGAGTCCATGACACTTGTGGATTTCTTCCAACTCAGCATATTCTGTGATTCTGTGATCTCTTCCTCCCCCTCGTTCTTCACTGGCATTGGTGCTTACAGGATTGATTATTTTTGTGTTATTATTTTTGTCACTCCTCACTTTGATGGCTGGCATTTTGCCCTTTCTTAAACACATTTTCACAGAAGTGCTACTTTGCTGTGTCATGAAGTTGATGGCCTTAGCTATGTCTTTTATGGGTTCACTTTGGATCTCCCTCAAATGGCCTCTTCTGGCATGGAGCAGTCCTTGGCCTCTGATCAGAGAGGTCACTCCTGCAGCCCCCCACTGCCAGCCCCTGGACACACACACCCAAATTATCCTGATTGACTTTGTCTGTTGCATGCTGTCCTACTTTCAGCAGATGCAACAGCAGTCTCTTTTTTGAGAGAACATCAGTATACTCCTCCAGGAGACTATGTCTCTCTAAAACACAGGGACATCCTTGTGAGTACTCAGAAATGCTAACTATAAAAACAGATTTTTGACACAATTTTTTGAAGAATCAATAGCTTAATGTGAAGATGAAGTGGGACAGGCATATAAGCAGAACATGAACCCTGGAAAGATGTAGCTAAAAGTCTCTGAGTGTAAATACACTGTGTGGCTCTAGAAAGAACCAGCAATGTGAGCAAGAACTTTTGTTGGCTAATAGTTCAGACTTGCAAGCAACTTCTGTGTGTTTTACTTTGCTTCTCCTGTTAGGTTTTGTGCATTTACTGTAAATATAAAACTTCAAATTTAAAAAGGGCTTCTCTGTGTTTGCAGGTTCCCTTCTACTCTCTTTTCCTTTTAGCTCCTCGATCATGACATTTCTCCTTTGTAAATTCATGCTGACTACTCCCATCCACTTTCTTGTCCTTCATGTGTTAGGAAAAGTTTCTCAGGACTACCTGCCCCTTTAGTTTCTCAAAAATTGGTGTGAAGTTAATCAGTCTGTCAACCTCCTTTATACCCCATTTACATGTCTGTGCTCTGCTGGATTCCCACAGTGTGGAGAAGGCAAAAGCCTATCCTATGGTACACTCCACTGGTGACAGAAATAGAAATCTTTGTGTCATCTAACTGGCTTATGAAGTGGAACCACTTCCACAGATCAGTACAGTTTAGGGCAAGGACACTTGGAAATTAATCATATTGATCTTTCTTTTTCCATGACAGAAAATTAGAAGTTAGGGTGGAGAGGTTTTTTTGCTAGCTACCTATTTCGCCTTCCCTGTTGCAGTCTGCTGTGCCCAAGCCGGAGGTTACCACTCAGTAGTTGGAACTTGACAGCTCTCAGCTCCTGGTGACAGAAGTCTGAGCATAATGTGCCTTTATGGAGGCATGAATTTTCTAATGGAGGTATTCCATGCAACAAGCTTCCTCTTTCATTATAAATAGCTTGCTCGTGTGTTCTTTTATGCCTTCCCCTGAAACCATAAGAGAGATAGACATTTATTTCTTTCCTTTAAAGAAAAAAAATAAACACAAAGACTAAAAAGGAACATAATCAATGTATACATTTGGTGCACAAAATTCGGACCATGCAAGGAATGCTACACCCACAAAATCTGGGAAACACCAGATCGACATTGCTCTGGGAACTTGTTTGTCCAAAGCATTCTACAGTGAAAGAAAACAGTGCAGATGTTTTAATTAGGTAGTGTAAGACTTCAGCTTGCATTAGTCTTGAATTTAGCCTCTGGACATGGTTTTAACCCAGGCAAATACAAAAACCTATGGGTCATCAACTAATGCAAAAAATGCACCTCAAAGGAAATTGCTTTCAATTTTCTCTCTCATCTGAACAGGCACAAAGCCAGACAATGGCCAAAGAGCCACTGAACAAACCGCATCTAAAATACTAATTTTTCTGGAAGCCAAATAGCTTATGAGAACACAAATAGAAACACAAAAGGGAATGACAGGGCTGAAGCATGCCCCACTTCCTCACATTAATGAGACAAGAAATAATTTTTTTCTATCATAAAACTCTTTCTCCCACTGGAAAAACATTTTAATGAGGAATTGTGGCAAGTAGAATAGCAAATTCTGGACAGATGACAGGTTGAAAATTAGGAAAATTATTTCATTTGTATTTATAAAAACATATGGATCATTTTTGCAAGAAATGCATATAGAAATGTTAATACTGGATTAATTCTCAGAGGTAAGAGTAAAGATAGTATATAATCTGCCTAATATTATCTGGCACCACTAGCCTCACTTCCAATTGAATTAATAAGGAAAATGTAAATGTCTTTTGAGAAATCAAATTTGGTCAAGAGCTGGAGAAGATATCATATTTTCCTTTGTAAACACATCTCTCAGAACTAAGGAGAAAGGATAAAGTAAATGTTGTAGCAAAAAATGATGCCACTAAAATGTTCTGTTTAAACAGATCAAGTATCCAAAGAGAAAAATATGAATGACACAAGTTTTCTGAAAAGCTAAAAAAACTTAAATCATCTTCTAGTAACCATGTTAAGAACCACTGTGCTATGTTCATGTATATGTAGTAAGTATATATTTCTGTAGATAAACATGTATATATGTACGTATGAGTGAAGCTAGTCTAAGCTTATTTATTAAGAAATAGAAATGAGCGTTAAATAAAACATTCTTCAGTGGATCCTGATCAATGGCAGGTTGAATATGAGTCAGCAGTGCCCTGACAGCCAGGAGGGCCAACCATGTCCTGAGGGCACCAGCAAAGCATCGCCAGCTGGCTGAAGGAGGGGATTGTTCTGCTCTGCTCTGCACTGCGGTGGCCTCACCTTGAATATTGTGGAAGTTTTGGGCACCATAATGTAAGGAAGATATTAAGCTCTTAGAGAGTGTCCAAAGGAGGGCAACAAAGATGGTGAAGGGCCTTGAGGGGAAGCTATATGAGGAGAGGCTGAGGTCACTTGGTGTGTTCAACCTGGAGAAGAGGAGACTGAGGGGAGACCTCACTGCAGTCTGAAACTTCCTTGTGAGGGGAAGAGGAGAGGGAGGCACTGATCTCTTCTCTGTGGGTGACAAGTGTCAGGGCTTGAGGGAATCGTCTGAAATTGGTGTCAGGGGAGGTTTAGGTTGGGTATTAGAAAAAGGTTCTTCACCTACAGGATGGTTGGGGACTGGATCAAGTTCCCCATAGAAGCGGTCACAGCACCAAGACTGACAGAGTTCAAGAAGCACTTGGACAGTGCTCTCAGGCACATGGTGTGACTCTTGGAAATGGTCCCATTCAGGGATAGGAGTTGGACTTGATGATCATTGTGGGTCCCTTTCAACTCAGTGTATTCTGTGATTCTCACTTGTGGCACTCAAAAATGGAAAATGATATTGTGTGAGATATGAAACCTTGACTTAGAGAACTTCAAGTTCATATCTAAAATGCAGATTTTATGTCTCATACATAACTGGTTACAGTTGGAAGAGATCCATGGATGTCATCTGGTCCAACCCCACTGCTCATGGAGGATCACCATGAACATGTTGCCCAGGGCTGCATCCAGATGGCTTTTTTCTCTGGGCAACCTGTGCTAGGGAATCAGTCACTCCCATGGTGAAGAAGTGTTTCCTGATGTTCAGAGAGAACCTCCTGTGTTTCAGTTTGCACCTGTTGCCCAATTTCTTGGGTGCCCTGACACTTGCTGCATGAATCAGGTACTTACAGTGTAAAGCTAACCATGTCTACAAGAAGGGTGCAAACACAACTGAGTTGCTTCATGAATACCTTGAATGATGAACAGCTGCTCATAGGAATTGCATAAGATTTGAGAGGAAATTTCCAAAATTCATTTGACAACTTTACGTAGTTTTCCCTCTTTTTTACCCTTAGCTAGAAAGGCCCTTAGGTTGCTGCTAAGAAATGGCCTGATAATTAACATTGCCTACACTTGGGCAAAGAGAATGGTGGAAAAGTAAGTGACAGCTATCCCAGAAGACTCAGGAACTTATCAGTTT
>JAYRBT010000093.1:43454795-43492053 GCA_036023395.1 Myiotriccus ornatus | reverse complement strand
TGCAGCTTGTCAAAATCTGCACTCCCACTGTGAGATGTAGCTGACTTTTTAAAATTTGTTCTTAACATACCGACAGTATTGGACAGAACTGGAACAAAGAGCAGGGGAACAGCCTCTGAGAATTACTCTGTAGTAGTCTTGGTTTGAGTTAGACCTGCACTTTTGCTGCATTAGATATTAGGTACTACAGCATCTAAAACAGATGCCAGTTGAGTAGAATATTGAAGAAATTTAAATGTTGACTTAAAATACCAAGTAGGCAAATCAATATGTGCATAGAAAGGCAAATATTGCACACTTTGCAGGCAAAATACATGAATAGTATTTCAGTGTATCATAGGACTGTTAGAGAAAGGGCCACTGTGGACTGTGAGGTACAAATATAAAAAATGGAAGAGGGTGAGAAGCCTGTTATAATTTTATAATGAGTGAAGCCTTGTGTTTATGAGATTCTTTAGCTCTGCCATGGAGAATAGATACACCTGATTGCATCAGGTTTTTGGTTTAGTAGTAGTTTCTTCCAACTTTCCTGACTCATGGGAACCTCTAAGTGATTCACCAGTCATTGTATATCACTTAAGAGATCAGATCACACTCAGCTTCTGCTTCGTGGGAAATGTTCTAACATCCATTCTTCTTTACATCTTTTGCTCTTCTGGAAGATTTTGCATGCCTTTTAGAAGAAGTTATGTGATTTACTGTATATTCATGCAGGTCAAAGAACAAAGTGTTCATCAACTTTTTGAAACCACTTTATTCTAAGAATTGTCATAAAATCATCAAGTTATCTGGTTCACAGCTTCCTCCCCAGCTTCCTTTTTTCCCAGATTCTGATAGCCATTACCTGGTGCCAAGCTGAAAAACATTCATTATTTCTCTTTTTTGTTTGTTTCTCCTCTAATCTATTTAGTGTGGTCATACTAAGGTTGTCTTTTGTTGCTTATATTTCTTGTCTCCTCCCTTTGATAAAACAACTTTGTCCAGTAATAGTATCATATTACACTGATGAAGGAAGGAGGGATGAACTTTGTGAAGTTTGTATTAACAATAAATTTCACTGCCTTTACATTTTTTAAGGATTTATCTGAGCTTGTTGATCCTGAATTTACATTATTTGACTCTATCATTTCATGAAATAATAATTTAGTGCTATTTTATAGTGATCGATGAAGGTGCATGCTTATTGGCAAGTAAAATCTTTGCTCAAAGGAAATTTCTGTCAAAATAGCCAAAGTACATTGATATTAATCTCCCTCCTATAGCTATTAAAAGGAAGGCAAGGTCGAAATATAAATCATACTAGAGTGATGCCAGCAGCTACCTGGAGTGGATGCCATCAAGAGAATTTATTACATCTCCTCTTACTTTGAAAAAACAAACCAAACCAAACTAAAACAACATAAAAATCCAAGTGTGTAATTAACTATATGATGCTTCTGTGAGCAAATTTACTTATAGGCAGAAGCTTCTTCATAACATGAATGAGCTTTTAATGCCATTTGATAAAAAACTTACAAAAGCCTGTAATGCAAAAGCCAATCTAAACTTCTTCTGTACTATCTTCTGTAGAACAGATCATGTATATGTACAAAAGAATGCAACTTTCAGCAGTTCTTTTAGCCCTTTCAGAATTTACTCCTAGCAATTATGAAATTACCACAATCACACAAAATATTATTTACTTGTTTAAAAATATCAATTTTGTAATCAGGCAAAGGAGTATGTCCAGCTGGGTCCTCAGAACACATTGTCAAGAAATAGTAATGTAACAAAACACTTCTAAGGAATAAATTAACAGCATTTCTAATTCCAGTCAATCTCCATAATTTCAGTTTGAGTACTGTTAATTTTTAGAGACAAAAAATCTTGCCTGCACACAGAGTCTGTGTTCATTTTCCATTATTGTAAAGAGAACATGTATTGAGTCAGACATACACAGATTTTTAACACATTCTTAAAAAACTACCAGATATTCACCAAACATCTTTCATTTGGTATATTACTTATGTGACATTACTTAGCTAAAATCCTATTAATAAGGAGCTCAAAAATAGGAAACAAAAATCTTTCTTGAAGACAGGAATTTTTTTACTCAAGGATGACTAATTTATATTTATTTAGGAAATAATAATTTTAAACTTACTGAAAACAAAGCCCTGAAATGCATTCTCTTATCTTAAATGTATTTATATATGCACTTGACCTAAGCAGCAGCATGCAGGAAGGATAGTAGCTCTTGCACTTCTCTGAAGAGACCTTCTACTTTGGATGAATTCTGCGATTAGCCAGACCAACGCTGGTGGTACTTTCATGTGAGTAGCATGTGTAACAGTAATGTTTTAACAGTGTGCAGACTTGTACTTTTTCTACAGCATTTGCAAAAATTGAGTTTTAGTCAATTAATGTTGATATTGTTTATGCAGTGTTTGTTGCAATGTTTTCCCTCATACTTTATTATCTACAGTTTTTAGACAGTAACATTCTGTTTCCCATTTTGTAACTCATGAGCTTGACCATCTTGTTCTTTCCCTTGCCCATGCACAGGGTGTGCAGAAAAAGCTTCTCTGCAATTGGCTCTCCAGGAACACCAGCTGAAATTTCTGGTCAATGACAGCTTTGGAAGTAACAAAGGGTAATAAAAATCAGTAACCAAATGCTGTGGTTTGACCCCAGGCAGTAGCTAGGCTCCACATAGCCATTTACTCTCTTCACCCCTCAGTACGACGGGGAGAGCATCAGAGGGGTAAAAGTGAGAAAAATGGGTTGAGATAAAGACAGTTTAATATAGTTTAATATGTAAACTCGATGGTGTATGTGCAAGCAAAGTGAAATAAGAAATCCATTCACTGCTTCCCATCAGCAGGCAGATGTTTAGCCCTTTCCAAGAAAGCAAAGCACCACATGCAATGGCTATTTGAAAAGACCAATGCCTAACTCTGAACATCTACCTTTCTTCTTGCTTTATCCCGTTCTTTTATTGACAAACATTACATCATTTGGTATAGGTTTTGGTATAGGTTTTCCTTTTAGTCAGATGTCCCAGCTGTGTTGTCTCTCAACTTCTTGGGTAACCCCAGATTAATCACTGCCGGAGCAATGACCTCAACACCTTGAACCTCTGCCATAAGTAACACAGTGGTATGTTATCAACACTGTTTAGGTCACAAATCTAAAACATTGCATCATAAGAGCTGCTATGAAGAAAAAAACCTCAATCCCAGTCCAAACCACTACATTGAAAATAAACACTTATTTTTGGTATTGATTTTGAATATTGTCTTTACAACACAACCCCTACAGCCATCAAACCACAGTGAACTAAACTCAAACCACCCCAAAATTCCATCTGGAATATTACTTTCCGTACGTATATTAGAGCTAAATAGAGGTCCATATTTTACCTCATCTTCATCTGAGAGAGAACTCTACTTCACCATGCTGACAGGCTCCTTGGATGCCTATTCACTATATAAGATCTATTCTGCAGCCACATTCTACAAGGTAGCCAAATACACTTCTCCCTCTAGGCTGAGTATGTAGGTTTGGGTCTCAGCACTCTAGTTTTCTGCGTGGTGCTGTAAATTGGATATGAGTTCTCTAAAACTGTCAGGACTAAGTTCTAAAGGAAACAGCCAAAGAACAAGTATAAGCAATTGATGAAAATGGAATAGCAAACTTTTAGAGACAAAATGGAATAAAAGGAGTTCAAAAAGATGTGAACGTGTGAAAAGTTGATAAAATATTCTTTGGAAGTGTGGACTATTGAGAAGATGTCGTCTTGATAAGCATTTTATGTGTATGGAACAGAAGTACATGGTTTTATTGTTGTCCCTGAAATATAGCTGTTTTGTCACATCTGTGTTCAATGTGTAGTCAACATTAGTTACTATTTTTGCCGTTTTTGGTGTGCTTAATTTGAATTACCACAGTGCCTGAAGTAGATTCCTTGCAGTGGTAGCACAAGCTAGTTGGTTTGGTTTTAGTGTCACTGATGATGTTGATGTGCCTCATGAACTCAGAAATCCAATAGATGATGTTTTGTTTTCTTTTGCTGTATGGATGAGCACTTGCTGGCTGTTTGTAAAATGCCTACTAGGGTAGAAAGTTGGGCTCATACAACTCCTTGAGAACCTACCAGATTTCAAAAGCAAACTGGATTTTTGAAGACCAGAAGTATAGTAATTCTGATGTATTTTCAAATTATTTCCTCCAGTGAAGAAAATCTTATATTCTGTTTTCTTATTTTTATGTATGACAGAAGGAAACGCATTTCCAGGCAGTTTTGACATTAAGGATTTACATTCTAAATCCAATAAGGCTGTTGAATATATAATGAACTACTTTATTGGCAAAGAAAGGTTATTTGCTTGTTCCTGCTACAATAATAAAGACTTCTGCTGACAGAAGCAAGCTGAATGCATTTTGCGTTCAAAAGCATCCTATTTATAGTCTAGATGCAAAATGATTTCTATTCACTACAATGCCTCATTTGCAGGTTATCATTCTGCTTTCCTCTGAAAGCAAGTCAGCAGATGTTTCCTCCCATCTTGACTCATTGCATTAGTAATAGAAAAACATTTTGCATCCTACTATGGTCCTCTCCATAAGCAGAACTGGAGGACAGAACCAGCTTGTTTAAAATACAGGACAATGTATAGAAAAAATTCTCTTGAGTATCAGTACAGCTACATAATCCAAGTCCTTCAGGTTTTGAATCAAGTAACTTTCTAAACAGTTGCAGCAGCACAGCATTAACATTCCCTCCTGAAAAAAACTCCCAAAAAACAAACAGAATAAAATAGAGTAAAATAAACAAACAAAAATGGAGGAAAGTAAATAAAATAAAAATAAAATTAAATTTTGTCACAGGTCTTAAAATGAAAATTTGCTACAGCCTCAAACCCCAATCAGTGTTTTATTTCCTCATGCAAATTGAAAGAATAATAATAATAAAAAAAAATCACTGTTTCACACTTCTGACACTGCTTTAAAGATATTCTTTGACAATGCAAGTGATATTGATACCATTTGGTACCTTCTGTGGACATTTTTTGGCAATTTGATCCAGCGCTGTTATTGAAGTTTGATTATCTGAAACTTTCGTATTTCAAGGTTTTAAAATTAAAGGCTATTTCACAGAATGCAGTAACTCCAGATGCATCAAGATGCATCCTTTTTATGTTAAGTTTTATGGGAGAGGAAGTGATTTATCAGTCATAAATTGACTTACAGTACATCAGCAAATTTGCTGGTTATTTTCCTCAAAATTCCAAAGCCTCTGAAAAATCATTCAGGTTCATTCTTCCTATAAAACTGTTTAAGAGGAAAAAAAAAAAAAAAGGCCATGTTTGCATCTGGCATAAAAAGGACTCTTCAATTTCTATGAACATTTTTTCTGCTCCTTTCTTGACCAGTGATGGCTATAATGTTCTGTAGGCATCACTGGATACTGATCAGTTTGGTAATGAACTGTTTTGGACACTCTTTAATTAGCAATCTCTTTCTATACATTCCTTATTGGTACTTTTTCAGTGCTTTGTTTATCACATTACCAATAGCTCACTTCTGGCCTAAGCTCACACAGACCGGGAGAAGCAAGCAATGGGTAAAATCACAGATGGAAATCCTCTCTTGCCTTAGAATCAGGACTGATTCATATTGAGAGATACTAGTACAAATAAACACCAAAGGTTCTGGGAATCTGAGAATTGGGTCCAAATGATTGTAAAATATAGAAAAGATGTAAATGTTATTTTGTTTGAAAGTCTCTAGCTATTGCTTTGCTTTGAGATTAGTTAATCTCACATTTCAACAGCATTTCTAAACAGTAATGATTTCATGGTACATGACTTTTTTTTTCTGTATTAAGCATGAATTATAACTACTTCTGTTAAAATCCCATTAACTTAAAAGTTATTAAGCCATACACAGCCAAATATTTTTGTCAGTACTCATTTTCACACTTTATTTTGGTCCATGCTAGATGCACAGAACAGGAAAATCCAAAGAAGTCAATGCTGACATTAAAGGGTACCATCTAAAGCCACTCAGATAGTTAAAAGAAACCCTTACATAACACAGCTCTAAACCACCTTGCACACACTACGCAAAAAAGGTTCAAGCCAAAGGCAGCCTGCAATGCAGTAATTGTAAAACCCACAAAAGTAAGTGGAAAAACATTAATAAGCCTCTGTAAGAATACCAAGGCCTCACATTTACACTGTTATCACCATCTTAAAGTGGACATTAGGCTAAGAACAATACACGTTCTTAGAAATCAGCCTAATTTTAATGTCTTGCACACCCTTTCAGCACAGAGGATTCTTTATTAACATGTACTTAATCCTAATTACTAATAGACTGTATTCTCTTACAAAGTAATCTTGGAGACAGAACCTGCCTTCTTTCAAAACAAGCAGACAGAGCAAGACTTGTTTTCTTTGACTAAACTGCCATGCCATGCCCCTTGTAGCTTGCCTCAATACACTTGGCATGTTTATCTAAAACTTTTCCAGTGTGTTTAAAAACTTTCACAGTATTTGGATAGTAGCCTCATGGACCCATGTTTGCCCTCACTACACAAACAGAAATTGTTCAAAAGTCATGAAAATCTGCCACAATTTCAGTAACTGAGTTCTGACAAGTGACTTTGAATTTACCCCAGAACCTTCCAAATCTGCAGGAATTAAAAATTCACAATTTGCCTCATATACATGAATATTTTGCCCTCTTTGGGTTGCACCTTCAAATGGACAGAAATCTATTTTCTCAGTGTAATCATACATTTCTAAAGCACAAAGGGAAACTCCAGAGGCATGTAAAGTGTGATAATTTCAATTAAATTCATGAAGAATGAGAATTTATGCCAAAGAGTTTGCCTATGCTGGCTCAAAACTTGCTGCTGAAGATGATATATATTTGCTAACCCAAGAATGCATTTTCTACTGTCCAGCAGCTAGTTAAGAAGATTAATGACTGCTATGTAGCTCCAATTAAACTCCTTTATCACCAAGAGGGACCAAACAAGTTTTGATTTCATAAGTACTGCTTAAGAAAGAAGACCAGGGCTGCATAACACTGACATTTTATTAGAATTCATCTGTAACAAATGGAACCTGTGTCAGCAAAGAACTGATTTTCATACAGACTTTCTGTTGCCACCAATGTAACGAAGTAAGAAAATAAAAAGCACGCCTTTCATTCTGTAAAACATTTACGCGTACTACTAATTAGAGGTAATTGTATCTTTTTTAACAAGCCATTTTACAAGGTAATTTTTTAAAATTTTTCAGTCTATGCATCCAAAACAAGAGCAAAGAACACAAGTTTTTATTATCTTTGTAAAGACACTCCAAGCTTGAATGGCAAAGCCACATAATGGATGGTTATGATGAGACCTGCAGCCTTCTGATATCTGTGGAGTATCAGGGCACCAAGAAAAGAAAAAAAAAAAAAAAAAAGAGAAAAAAAAAGAGAAAAAAAGAAAAAAAAAGAAAAATGGGAAAGAATAAAAGGGAAAAAAAGCAGTTGCTTTTTTAAGTAATTGCAAACTTTTTTTTTCTTTTTACATGTTCTGTGTCATTTAAATACATACAAGTGGCTTTTATAAGCAGTTTCTTACAGATGGGTTCAAGTTATAACATCACTGGGCGTAGAATCAATAGGGCAGTGCATAGTACAAAGGTATATATAGAAAGTGCAAATCTCCTTAGAGGGCCACTCGTTCCCCCAGCCATCCTCTCCACTGTCTAACCACTCAATTTTTTAAAAAAGAGCTAAATTAAACTTCTGTATAAACTGTTTTTACATATTTTGTGGGTTTTTTCCCCCCTTGCAACTAATTACAAAATTAGACATAACTACACATACAAACGTAAATAATAGCACCGTATTGGTTATGTTGATGAAACCAATTTTAAGCTTGAAAATGTATGAGACATGTAGACAAAGATGTTCACAATTTAAATTAACTGTAGAATGCATATATAAGAATACAGAAAGTGGAATGCACATCAATGATGCTAAGAGTTATCTTAAGAAACACAAAACCTAAAAGGAGTATTTAGTTGTACAACAGTTTTCTTCACAAGTTGGTTCTGCTTTTTTGTATTTTTTTTTTTAATTTCCTCATTTTCTTTGGAGCTTGCAAGATGGTCTGCTAGGGAAAATGTGCTGATCCTTTTACAGATCCAGTATGCAAGAACCTTCCCTAGTCTATGTGTCCAAAATGACACTTTTTCTATTCTTGTGTTTTTCTGATTCCCTATACTTGAGTTGAAGAACATAACCACATTACAAAACCTGGCACTTCAGTAATTACTTTAAAGTATAAATCAAGAAAGAAGAAGAGAAAAAAACATAGTGCACATTCTTCTCTGGTTCAGATGTAAGTTATAGAATCTCATTCTGAGGTAGCCTTCTATAATACTTCTATTCTTATATATATATATATTTGTTTTGATTTTTTTGGTGTGGTTTTTTTTTTTTAATTATAAAAGTGCTCAAATTGCTGGAGTTTGGTCTTTCATATTTTTCTTTCCGCTAGCAGTGGGAAAATTGGAAGAAGAAGAAAAAATGTTGAGATCACATTGACAAGCCATGGCAATGCTCCTCTTTGAAACCCCAAAGAAAGAATTCCTTTGATATTCATGTACTGACAATGGCAGAACACACAATGGAAACCAAGGTCAATGTAAATGGCATCCTGTAAAGAGTCTCAAAAAGTACTTTTTGCTGTTTACAAAATTTTCCATTTTTCCTGGAAGAAAATCTACTGTCATTCTCCAATATGTCCTGGGGGCTCAGTCTTGCTAGCCTTACATGAACCTTCCCATTGAAAGAAATGGTTTGACTTTAGCAATCTGTTGACACAGGTGAATAAGCAGGACTTGGCCCAAAATAAATAAATAAAATAAAATAAAATAAAAAAAAAAAAAAGATGCACTGCTGATGTCAACTACTGCTACTGTACTGCTACATCTCTGCAATGATAACACTATAACCAGTGACACAGTGGGTTTTGAAAAGCCAACCAGAAACAGATTTTCAATTTGTGGGCTGGTCTGTTATTGAAAATATGGAAAGATAAAGGGCCTTGACTACCTATGTGTTTTGGGTTATCATTTATTACCATCCATACTTGATTAGAAACTGGAAATGCATATTTTTCAAAATTGTCTGGTACATGTATTAAAACATCTGAAACAAATAACAGAGATATAAACAAACTGAACTAAATACAAATGAAGGCTAACTTAAAGAAATGCTATTCAAAATAGGCATCAAATATAAGGCACTCTAAATGTAAAATTAAAATAAACCCCAGCATCCCCAAACAATGCTGTATGCCACAAAACGTTTGATTTCACAGAGCAATATGTGTTTGGCTTTGCCCTGTTACATAGGATAAATGTAAATTATATAGCGCACACTATAGACAGTATACTATTGAATACAATTTTAAAACATCTTAATACCTAGTATATTACAACATTCTCCCCTCCTAAAGGGATATGCACTGACCTTTCCCACATGCACACCTCCTACATTTAATAATATGATTTCTTATTGCACTATAGTGTTACAAATATTGAACTTCACTTGAAGCCTAAATCACATACTCTGTGTGCGTGTGTGCATGTGTGTGCATGTGTACGTGTGCATGTGTGTGTGTTCAAGTGGAAATGTGGACAGAAGTACTATCTGGGAGAGAGATGATGTTCAAATATCAATGATGTGCATTCCTCACTTCCCTTTGAAACAAAGGTTTATGGACCTTAAAAATGCAGAGATGATCAAATAGTAGTTTGATATAACTGTAGTTTGCTGAAGAGGTTTCCCAATGCTTTGATAAATCCAGGTATGTAAGAATTGGTATGTTTATGTGCATGTGTGTGAATATCTATCCATCTGTATCTCTGTAACTGTACAGAGTCAGACAAGGGTAGACAGTAATACATAACATATATATATATAAAAAGAGAGAGGGTGTGAGTGTGCATGTGCATATGTGTGCGTGTGTGTGTATGTGCTAGCAGCAACTTTATACTCTGCGCCTCCCTGTTGATTCCAAAAGAAAACATTTTGATTTAACTGATTACAATGAATATTTTCTTAAAGAAAAAAACACAAATAAAATGATAAAATTATTATCTAACAAGACTGTGGTACTGTAGGACTGCACAAAAATGTGCAAATTTTCAAAGTATTTAACATTTCTACAGCACGATATTACAGATAACAGTTCTACAGCTTAAAAAAAAATCTACATTATTTAAACAAAATATTAACAGTTATGCAACCTTTTCTTTAATTCACTTCATTGAATGATAAACTCTTGCTAAAAAAAGGAAAAAAGTTTACACAGTTAAAAATGAAGCACAGGTCAGCAGTATCTTTACAATACTAAAAAACTAAATCAAGGACTTTCTTTTTAAACATTCCCACATTTTCCCTAAAGTGTTATGATCAGCATTATGACGGGAAAGGGTGATGTTGAAGTAAAGAGTCCGTTTTGTTTGAGAAGCCAGGACCCAACCTTGCAACAAACATCTTGCACTGAACTGCAGTTCTCAAAACTCCTCTTTGCAAAAGCATGTAATCCTGAACAAGATGATAATTTTTTCTGATTAATTTCCTCTTCCCTTTGACTTCAACCAATGTCGAACCCTTGAGGTATCGTATCTGTAAATGAGATCCTTCAGACACCTCAGTGGTCAGGATTCTTTTATTATGGTTAGGTTATTAAACTGTGAATTCTTGGTCCACATGGAACAGTTGTTGTTGGGTGGGGTTTCTTTTTTGTTGTTTTTTTTTTGTTTTATATATCCCCAATATTTTTGTTCATTTTTTTAAATTTATTTTATATATCCCCAATAATTGCTCCTTAGCTAAGAGTTAAGAAGTACTTCTAAAGCACATTGTATGGCTCAGAAGCGGCTCTCCGGATCTTAAAGGGCCTGCAATAAAAATCCACAATGGGTTTTTATGTTGCATAGTGATCAAAGCTGCCCAGATATTCCAGTGCGGCTCGATAGCAGAACTGGTATTGATCCTGGAAAGAAAGATAGAAAACAAAAGCATCAAAAAGTCAGCTTTTTTTGGTTGGTTTTTAGTTTTCTACAACTAAGAGTGAATACTTTGTGGTTACAAACAACACACCACAGAGACATCTGCAGCTCAGCAATGTTCACTTGCTAACATCAACAGAAAACCATTGTGAGTTACAATAAATCAAGATAGACACTCATTTAATGCAATAAAATTTTCCACAGATTGCAACTTATTTTTGTGCAGAGACTATATACTCAACTACTGACTGTCTCTTATTCTGGATTAAAACAATATCAGCATAAAGCTTTCTTCAGATGGGAACATGCCAAGACGCTATCCCCCCATGTATTTAAGTAGCAAAATATTCAATTAATTCTACAGAAAATACAACATACTAAATGACAAAGTTCATCAGTCTTAATATGGAATGCTATATGGAAAACCATCAGATTAAAATTCATCTTAAGGAAGCAAAGGGAATCCCAGTCTTTCAGTTATACAGGCTTTGATGAAGATGTGAAGATACCTTAGGCCTGTGGCAAGAAAAGAGGCTAAAAGAGAAATATGCAGCTAAAGCACTTTATTCACATGAAACAGACTGCATTTCAACCTACACCTGGAAAAAGGGAGAATTTTAGTGTGGTAAGAAATCTGCTTATTCCTCTGATGAAACGAACATTTGGTTATTTTGTGTTTTTCTCACCTCCATGAAGCAGTTCTTTTGCACAGTGTTATGTTGCACAGTGTTATGTTGCACACTTACACTAAAAAATGGCACATCAGTGTCCTCATTTGCTACTGCCACTCAGGATTTAAATGGTAAAAGAGAAAAAAAAAGAAAAAAAAATAAAAGAAATTGCTCCAAGAAAAATATCAAGGACGCCTGCTTATTTATCTTATAATGCTGTGTATTAACCCTACATAGGTTGTACTTGATAAGATAGCAATAAAAATTCTTGTGGAGGACAGGAAACTAATCAGATATTTGTTTCACTGAGATGGTGTGATCACTAATTTTTCATTTCCGTTAGCTGGAATAGTTGGAACAGTGGCAGAATGCATTACACATACGCCTAAATTTTAAGCATATTTGTGGTCCTCCTGGAGTCCAAGTGCTTTGTTGAATAAGGATTAGATTTCCTGGCAGTTTATACCACTGAACAAGAGATTTGTTTTCCACATAATTCTGAAAGAAATGAGTATACAACACCTCTGCTTTCAGCAGTGGGGATGAAGGGCGCATACAGAAATAAGTCAAAGCAGGGGGAGGGAGAATATATTGCAGAATTGAACTTGGTATTTGTCAGGTAGGCTCAAAGAAGCATAGCTTTTCTGTACACTGTAGTTATTTCTTGGAGCTAATATGACAGAAAGCAGTCATTTTTCATTTTGCTTATCCAGAAAAATGATGATAATGGAAAAGAAATGGAATTAACTCTTCAGTTTGGTCACAGTGATTTACTTGGTAACTGACAAGATTAAAAACAAGTATCTGTATTTTTCATATAAGTTTTTATGAAGTTGTCTTTTTAAAAATAGAACTACTCAGCTTCTATTGAACAAGTTTAATTTTCTTATGGGAAAAGGTAAACTCTGGGGAACCATTTTAAATTTCAAAGACTGTAATTTAAAGGCCAGTGTCAATCAAATGATACTAAATAAATGTATGACCTAAAATGTCTCCCTTCCCTTGCCCTTTTTCTTGGTTTTGCTAACCTATTGCCTCTGGCTTAGTTCAGGTCTTCTGCTCAGAAATTAAAGTATAAATTAAGCACAACATTAACTGATAATGTTTAGGCATTCTTTATAATGTAACACAGGTAATCAGCTGATACTGCTTACCCCTTTCTTTATTTCTCTATGCCACTCTCATTAGCACAGAAATTATTTTATATATAGTTCTCCTGAACACAGAATTTATCATTATGATTTTCAGGCCAAACAGCCACTTGCTTGGTGACACAAAGTCAAGAAAAACATGAAAATAATAGAGCATCAGCCTGAAAACATGATCAACACCTAGCTCCCAGAATAACAACACGAAAAAAATCAGTGGATCTACCTGCAGAAATGATTTGCCACCTTCTTTATTACCACACATTTCTGCCAGGAAACAGTGTTCAAATAAAAATGGGTGATACTTCACAAATGGTTTTTCTCAACTACCACAATTTAGGATCCACTATTGAAATGATTTTTTTCTTCCCCAGCCTGCAGTAACTAGTGCTGTAACAGGAAACAGTCCTTGCAGTACCTTTAGGGCAGACTTTACCCCGTAGTCATAAGGTCATTATATGACTTCAGACACAAATGTAAGCACAGTTTATACAGTCTCAAACTGTGCATTTTTTTCATTTTGTAAATACTGCTCCTTTTCCCTCACTACTATATATGGATACTGTTTTGCTCACCTCTGTCTGTACCATGGCTGGCCGCTGCGTCCTTAACATTTTGACAGTCTGGAAGATGTCTACAACACCTTCATATCTCATTCTTTCTAATACAATGCTCAGGGTTATGAATACTCCAGTTCTTCCAACACCCGCACTGTTGCAATAAAGGAAAAAATAATAAAAGGAAAAAATGGATGTTAATTTACAGTTAATGCTGAAAGAACTGGCTGACAAATTATCTGTGGTTACAACACACCATATGTGCACAAATTTCTATATGGTGAAAGGCTCACTAAGCAAAATTCCACTGCAAATTACCACATTGTATTCAAAAGAATAACCGCGCTCAAGCAAACTTTATATGCTACTAAGTGTCTGACTCTCCAGTCTTCTTGCAAAGTGACTTGGTTTTTCATCCAGCTATACAATAACCAGTGCCTGCTGAAGTAAATGAGAACATTTGTTACCAATGACATATACTGGAACTGACAAGAGAAAAAGAAGCCAAAATGCATTTTACTGCTTGCTTTATTTTAACTTGTTCACATATACACTCTATTTTGCACATCTTCAGTGTGTTAATTTACCTCCTACTTCGAGTTAGAAATGGTGGATGTTCAATTAATATTGAACTTTTGCATGCACACTCCAACTCAATGCAATCTCAAGACAGCTTTCATTCAAGTCTGGCAGTTGATCTTTGCTTTCCAATACTGATACTCAGGTACCATGTCTGTCTATATTAGTCTTATCTTCTTCGAACATATATGGCTTGTTTGCTCTCTGTTCTGCCTTGAGTTTCTGCTACTAGCTTAAATCCTCGAGAAGTGATGGAAATTCTTGTAATCAATAGGGCCAATAGATGTCAGCTTTTAAAATTAAATAATCACTTATTAATAGAGATTACTCTTGGTCAAAGAGACAGATAACTGCACAGAAAACAAAGAAAGATTTTCCAAGTCTGAACTTCTATGGGTGAAAATTAAGCACCCTGTCATCTTGCTTTTGAAGTTAATAATTTCACAAGGTTTTCTCCAGTCAGACAAACTTGGGAAGCTGAATATTTATGAGACCTATTCACCAGACTGAAGAGCGGAAGAACATGAACAGAAGGTAAAACCTGAAGAACTCTGAATGTTCATATGAACTATGACAGAGATCCAGTGAATTCACGAATCTAGTGTGGAAATTTAATGTCCAAATTAATGTTATTTTAGTGTTTGGCCTAGATTAGTGTACTTTTAGGGCTAATAAACATATGTGATTGGATTTATCAATTTTGCATAGCCCCTGCACCTTCAGATTGCTGAAGCCAAAGGACAACTGACACAACACTTGAGAAAATACCATGCTGTCAGTGCTGATTTACCTCTATGGGATGACAGCAGGCCTGGACAACTAAAGCAATTAACAGTGTAAGCTCTCGTTTCCCTCATGATGTAAATTAGAAAGATAATATTTAAGAAACATCCTGAAAACCCCTGAAAATCGTGGGAACCTACTTGGACTTTACAGAGCTGACAACAGTGTGATCTAAACCAAGTAGCGCAGAATGACTAAACCAGAAGAATGAAGGCAGATTACTACTTTACATTCCACCTTGTTCCTGCTCCTACTACACTATTTAAAAATATTCAATAAAAAAGTATTATTTTCTTAATTGGTGAGAGGACTTCCAGACTCACATATTAGAAAAATTTTCATTGCTTTAAAGAAATTACTTAGAACTCTTTAATTCAGCAAAAGGAAGGAATTTATTTTTTGTCTTGCGTTCTTAAGAAATCCACAAGTATCTGGAGCTGCTACTTAACAAGAAAGTGAGACTAATATGGAAAGATCTCAATGCCTGAAAATCTTACTCAGCCTAGAGGGTGGTGCAAAACTAGTCATCAAATGTGACGTTTTCAGAAAAGCCTGTAGAAAACTGATCCTTTTCCCCTGAGATTGCCCAGCATATTTTAACACTGCAACAATTCCTATCAAAAAATGCTTAGGATTTCTAAAGAGTGAAGGCACTACTTCATTATGAGGTATGGTTAAAAAAGTTTAAACAGTTAGAAACCAAAGTTAGGATGCTTTAATTCGCCATGAGAAAGTATTGATATTTTTGTAAGAGAGAAGAGATTGTTGCTACAAATACATCTTGAATGCATTCTGGAAAAGGTTGGTCTTCCTCACTGTCCAGCTAAAAGCTGGAATAAGATGACTATAAGTATGTAATATTGGTTAAAGTGAAAATTTTGTTTCAAGGTGAACAGTCCTTTGCTCTCTTAAATATTTTTGATTATCTGACTAATGAGGTTAGAAATTTTTAAATTCAACACACTGACCTATTTCTAAAAATGCTAGAGAAGGGGAAAATTTAAAATTGTGGGTGGAAGAGGTTTACTGTGCAACAGAGAAAGCAAGCTTGTGAAAGCTGTAGTGAGGGAAGAAAACCAATAGGAAGTAGCACTAGCAGAGTTTTAATTCATTTTAAAACTCATCATGGTATAAACTGGAGGCATTATTACAGTAATTCTACAGAGACTAGGAAAGTGCAGGTATCCAGGGTCTTATGCTTCCTGAAAGAAACAAAAAAACCTACTAGTTTGCTAGGGACATCTATTTATGCAAGTTGACTAACGCTGACAACAGTGATCAGAATTACTAGTCCCTAAACTGTCATTACAATGATGATAATGACATTTAAAGACCAAACCCTGGTTAGTTACACCAGATTTGACTGTTTCTACCAAAGTCAATGGAAGAAATCTCCATAATTTTAGCATGAAAGATCACATCCATTTGGAAGGGATATATAACAAACTGCAAACAGTATTCATTGCAGTCACAAGTGGACAAGTTTGCATGGTACAAAGAACTTAGAAGAATAACATCACTTTGCTTTCTTATCTGCATAAAGCCACAAATACTGCTTATTACTCCTGTGCTCTCAAAACTCGTTAATGCTGAAGAATAAGGCTTATTCTTATCAGGGTTGTCCCTCATTTTCCCCTGTCAAATGAATCCCAACCACTGCTCTGCAATGCTATTCTCCTAGCAGTCCATAAAAATTTTAGGAACTTAAAAATAGTAGAATTCAAGTAGTCCAATACATTTATTATGTCAGTCTTTCAGATTAGGGGATCATAAATAACTCAACTTCTGTTTTTTTCTGACTTGGGAAGGACGAGAATCTCTCTCCCTCTGTACATTCAAAGACTCTAGGAAACTCATTCACTTTGTCTTTATGCTAGTATTGGGGCATTACTTGGCTTGCAGTAAGGACTTGGAACTTGTATCAGTATTTTGCATCTCTGTTATATAAATAATAATATTTAATCTACGAAAAATAATTTCATATTACAAAAATGACTATCTAAAATCCTAATGGAATTTATAGAAAACAATTTATTAAATAAGAGATAAAGGATAAAGATACTATTTTTGTCCATCTGCTATGGAGTCTAGAGAGAGTCTTACTTTCTTACTGTAAAGAAAATAAATAAAAAATATAAGAATATTATAAAGCCCACTCTGGATTATTCCTGCACACCCTGCAAGCTGTTTTCATCTGCATATCAACTGTAAAGGATTTGAGGGAAGTCATCACATCAAAAAATGAGCATTAAGTTCTGAAGTTAGAACGCATCAACCTAAACCTCAACGATTTTTTGACAGGCAAAGTTTCTAAACACCGATTTCTATTCCATTCCCTTTCTTGAGATAGCTACCATTTTTAATTGTCTCATCTTGATAGCTACTAATATGCTACTGAGGTGTAACTAGGTTGTTTGCGGGTAATAATCCCCACCAAAGTAACAGCCTCGCTTTTAATTTCCAGTGGAAAAAATATCAGATATAGCAGCCTGTGATAAGGCTCGTCCTATGCCTTCTGTGTGTAGCACTGACCAGATAGCTTTTATGCTGCATTAGCGACATTTATAAGTGAAGAAAAAATCATGTGCTTCCACATATTTCTGAAAGACATTTCTGTGCAAACGGAATATCACTGTTCCCATTTCGTAAAGCACTTCACTGTGTTTCTTTTTAGATCTTCTATCTGAGTACGTTTTCTGATAGTTCACCTCTGAAGTTCTGTTTAAATATACGCCTTTGTCAAAATCAGCAATCAGGTTTAGAAAAAAACTAAATCTGCTTATCAGTTTTTAGGCTTTGTTAACTTACCTGCAGTGAACAGAAATTGGTCCATCCTGACCAAATTGCTCTTTCGTTTTATGCACTTGGCCTATGAAGTCAATAAATCCTTCTCCAGACTTTGGCACTCCTTGTTCTGGCCAGTCAGTGAACTGGAACTGCCTCACTGTTCGGGACTGGCCATCCTTTAACAAAAGACAAAATAATGTATCACTAAAGTATACTGCAATGGGTTGAAGTCAGGCAGCCAATAATCACAAAGACAATCAAAAAAGCAAGGACATTGAGAGAAGCTGGGGAATGACTAAGATTAGATTAATGAAAACTCTTTTAATTGCAGGACTGGATGGTGCTTTTGTAAACACTGGCCTGGACATGTAGTTTCATTAATGGCATTGCACGGATTCCCTTCTCCATTGCGTAGGAGAGTTGTCTGACACTCTGTGTAAAAACCGTGTTTGAAGCTAAAGGCTTAAAAACCCCACCAGGTTATATGACTTTTCTGGTAAGTTATGTCTTGATTCTCGTGGACTGCAAATTCCTTTAAATACAAATCACTAGAATAAGGTCATCCAATCTGACTTTCCACTTCCTAGATGGCAGGAATATCTTTACTGATAACACTTGTTTAGTCATTGCCCTCCTTGCATATGGTATTTTAGCGGTATGTTGCTTTCCATGATGTGGACATTTCTCCCGGAAGAAGATGGGTCAAAACAAGCCAGTTGCTTAATAAACAATAAACTTCCCTTCAATAATTGTTAATTTAATTCACAAAACAGCTTAGAGTCAGTTAAAATTGGGAAGAAGGGCTTACTTTTTCAAAACAAGCCATCTGAAGCTCTTCATTCCCTGTGGTTGGGAATACCATTGCTCAAAACTGCAGAATACTGCAGCGTAGTTAATTTTTATATTGGGGCCACTGGAATTATTAAATGCTGACTTCCGCTGTATGTCTACTCAATGTGCAAAAAGTCAGGACACAGAAAAAACACAGTACAAATGGATAAACTGAATTTGTTCTGCATTTTCAAACACTGCGCATGATGATTTTGACACTGTCAATCTGCACAGCTGAAATACTTAAAAGCATGGGCATGTGGGCTACGGATGTTAACTGATGCCTCTGGACATCATGTTTCCTAAGCACTCACCCTGCCATGTCCTCAAAATGGTCTTCTATTAAGTGAAACTCATGAAAAATTGAAATTATTACTGGAGATTCCCCTCCCCAAAGCAACAAGATATGCTGGAGGCAAGAACAATCTTTCTCTTTTTTTCCCTCTACCACAAACAGTCAGCTACCACAGATCTTTGAAATGAAATAGAAGGGATTTTAAAAATAACCACAGGAAAATCCAATAGTTTGCTTTTATGTTTCCTCTGGTATTGTGGGTGTTTGCCTCCCAGGTCTCAGATGAATAAGGAAAACAGAAAAAGCATGTGTGTACCTCTGTGAGAGGACACACATACTGCTTACTTCCACTAGACCACTGTGACAATTCACTAGTCTATTTCTGTCACCACATAAAAAAAAATGAAATGTTTGAAAACATTCACCCAATTTGATTTCCTGTGGTCATCAACAAAAAGAACAATTATTTCCTTCCAAAATAGCATTTTCTTAATATAAAATTCTCTAATAATGGTCTCAGTGATCCCATTTTCCCCCAAGAAAAAATAATGAAATTACATCTTTCAGATAGCCTGAGGCACATGACATCAATTAATCAGGAAGACATAGCAACAGGTTCATTCCCTACAAAATAACCTACCATTCTTCTAAAGTAAAGAAAGAAAACCTGAAATTTTACTTACTCGCAACAAGATGGTTAAGTAGATGGGAACTCTTCAGCAATTTCTCACCCTGATAGGATTTATACTACAGTAACAGTAATTTTTTGGGGTTAGAAAAGGTAAGAAAGACACCACCTTACTTAAGTCCAGTCTGTCATTGGGAAGACCACACATTTCTATTTGATAAAAAGATTTAATGGCAAATATTTGGTTTTTGTGTGTGTCTAAATCAACTGTATTGGTGTGCTTTGTGATTTTAGTCACTCAGTATTCCAATACAAGTCTGTGAAATGACAATAACTTCTGTTAATTAAAGTATTTTAATGAGCAAAGAAGTAAAGTTATTTAGTCTATGTCTATAGCACTAAAGCACACTGGGAACTGATCTACAATTTCTTTCAGTTCCCTCTGCTACTGACATTATAAACAGCGCTGATTTCTTTTAATGAGATTTTTGCCAACAGCAGTCCAAATACAAATGCCAGATTTTATTAAAATGTTTACTTTCAAATATTGTGACAGTTTACACAGTTAGTTATCAAAATAAGTACTTTCAGATCCCTATGTGGCATAGAGGGCTTTTAATGTATAATCCTATTGATTGGCTGACCGTTTGGATTTCTTCTTGCTCCTCACAGGGGAGTATTGTCTTTTGATTAGGCTGTAGAATTTATAATACTCTCTTACAACCACCACTAATAGTTTAGCCTTAAATGAGACTGGCCTGCCATATTGACCTCTATAGTTTACAGAGAAAGTGAGTACAAAGCAGTCAGAAGCAGTAGATTGAAACAGTTACAGAGGTCAATTTCACTGTACAACAATTCACAGTTCAGTTTCAGAAATAACAGGGAATTCCACACCAGACACTTGCAGCTTACACCTACAAAGGCAACGTGCCTCATTTTTTAGGGAATAATTGGTCAGCTTGGCTCTGCCAGAGCATGGATGGTATTCTAACAGTATGGATGCACTTGGAGATGAAAGGGAGAGAGGATGATTACAACCACTGCAGCATTTACTCTTCTTTGAATGAAACAATTTAGTCAGATGATCTCAGTTACAGGGTGTGACAGCCACAAAAGCCAAACTATGGGAAAACTTTAATGTACATTTTAGTAAGTAGTTCCCACTTCTTTTGGTAAAGGAGCTATATTTTCTCAGACTATCTAGAAAATTTAGGATGGTACTGTCAGCTCACTAATGATTTTAACAAAACTTTTTAAATTTGAGGAGCAACAATATGTGATGATAAAATGTCACAATACAACTGTCAAGGTGCATATGTGCTTGATGTTTTAAAAAGAGTTGTACTAATATCAGGTAAAAACCTCCCTAATTCTGGTAAATTTAGTTATTTGACCCTTTCAGACGTTTTACTGCCTTGATAGTTGTAAGAAAACAGACTTTCTTAAATATCCTACTTCAATATAAACTCTAGAAAGAACTATCCAGAAATACATTCTATTTGCAGACACTTCAACTACAGCTGTGGTTTTTTGTTATAACTGTTATTTTGTGATCAGAGCTTGGTGAACTTTGTAACAAAATACCTTTTCATGATGAGCATGCTCTTCTCAGCATGAGACGGAACAGATTTTTAATAGATGATTTATGAAAACTGTCGGCATATTTGTAGTGAAATTAGCTTTTACTATCTCTGCTTACAAGTGTGCTTAAAGACTGATGCTAGGAGACTATTCTCCACTTTTGTGGTTCTCCATAAATAGGTTAGCGAAGCTATGAGTCATAGCCAGATCCTTACTAGATTTCAAACAGAATGAAAATCAGACCCAGAGTGTCTACAGTTTCTGTACAAAAAACCTACTCCTAAATCTCATTTGCCAAATAAAAAGGTTCATATGCTGAGTTGGTTAATGACAATACTATCCAATTTTACTTGATGCTTAAAAAGCAGCAGTCTGTCTAACTATGAGAATGTCTAATATTTTGGATGCTGACTGGCAACTCTTGAGTTGTCACTCATGTTATTCCTGGACAGTACATCCTGCTATTTTGATTTCCTACAGAACTGGAGGCTGACAGCATGTTTTCCTGCCCTACAGATTGAAGTGCTAGAAACGAAAAGCCTGAGAAATGCCAAACGTACATTAAAAGTTTATGTATGTTTAATCTTATATCAGTGTTCAGTTTTGGACTCAAGAATTCAGATTAAAAAATGCAGTATTAAAATGAGGATGCCAGGGTCACAGCTGCATGCATCTACTCTGCAGATAAAATAGAGTGCTGAAAATGAAATTATAATGTGCAAAGCTTGTCTTATGAATGTCATTTGCTCTGCAGTTTCAAAATCTCAGTGTATTAACCTTCATACTCACTCAACCTAGAGGGTGGTGCAAAACAACATATTTACTGCTGTAAGTAGCAGAAATTGTCCCCAGAAATGATCAACGGGGAAATGAGGAAAAAAAAGAAAATGGTCCTCAAATCATCTAATGTATTTTGGCACAAATAGTTGTTCAGAACTTTTCAAAGCTGTGCTGCCCAGATGCTAGATCTGAATGAAGTCAATTGTTCCCACGGAAAGATCCCATTTATTAATAATAACTTTTTCTGCTTTTGTTTTATTGTTTGTAGAAAGTACAAGGGCTTTTTTAATAACAACTAAAATTAAAAAAAAAAAAAGATATAGGGAAAGAGAGAAATGGACATTTTCTTTCAAACTTCTGGGAACAAGTGTAATGCTATGCCAACTTACCCTTGCATCTGTAACCTTGAATTCCCTCAGAATATACTGTGGCATGTTGTACTCTGCCATTGGATCTACGACAAAATACTGATATCTGGCTGAGCGCTCTGCAGGCCAGTATTGGTGGCATTTTTCCTACAAAATGACAAAGTATAATACATTTCCTGTTACTTGAGAGCACTACCATAAAGTGGTATAAACCTTTCCTTACTCAGTAAAGTGTAATATTAATGGCAAGTGCCATTAGTGAGAGGAACATAAGCTGCTCATGCTAGTGCAAACATTAAATTCCATACGTAGAGTAAAAGCTTATCTTTAATATTAGATTGCAGAGGCATTCTTTCTGGTCACTGTGTATCTGAACTTGTTTATACTTCTGCTCAGTTTTATTATCTATCAAGAGCTGTGCATAGCCTAATTTTCATTATAGATTCTTTTTCTTGATTTAAAGATTAAGACCCTTGTCAGCTTTCTTTCTTTTTTCCTGTTGAAGCAAGCTATCCCAGCCTCAGTCAAGACTCTATCTCTGCATCAACTAGCCATGTCCTGAATAATCTCTATCTCCTCAGATACATGGCCTAACTGAGATTTCACTTATTACATGGCAGCTTCATCTTGATGTCATCCTGTCCAAACAGTAAACTGCTTAGTTTTTTCCAGTACACAGAGTGTCAATGGAATGAGTTTATAACTCTAAACTGGGGGGTGAAACTTTATTTTTCAGCACAGAACATGCTTTCTTTTAACACTGTTATAAGGAGACCATGCAAAGGTGAAGTTTCCAAATAAGAATTAATCTTTCTTTTTCAGTAGACAGCTTTCTCTGCATGCTTTGGAATACTGGCATGCAGACTCAGTTGCTGAATTTCATTGTGTCCCACAACAAAATCCTGTGTCTCGTTTGTCTATTGCAACCTACCAAGAGATTGGAAAACCTTACAGTTAGTGACCAAGAAAGCTACTGATATTTCAACAGGGGAAGGAATCTAAGTTCTCTTTTTTAGACACTATCACCAATGAAATATTTTAATAAAAAGAACTGCTATAAACCAACATCATAGTAAAGGAATTTAGAGCAGTACTTACTCTGCCCATTTCTCGTAGCTTAGTGAGCATGACCACAATTGTAGAATTATGTTCCCAGAGCATTCTCCAGAAGTCTTCAGTTGTTTCTGCTAAAGGACCCTGTGTAGCTATGTAAGCTTTTTGTTGTCTGTGTTAAAAAAAATTAAATTAAGAATAATATTTTAATCAACAAATAAATGATGCACATGTCCTCTGTTTATATGTAAGAATTATCTAGGGGAAAAATGTATATAGTATTAATAACAAGCACATTAAAACCTTATTATGATTGTTTAATCAAACTACAGATTTTTATTTTTAGAACTTTGAGAGGAAAATTACTCTGTTAATATTATGATGTATGTCTTTATCATTATTATTTAAATTTTAATGCAACTCTAATTGCTCAATTTGGTGTGCTGTAAAAAGCACTTAAGAAACACTTAGTTGTGCTGGTTCATTTTGCAGAAATAACTGTCTAACAAGCTATTAAGTTTAGGAATTACAGGATCAAGCAGTTTCTTTATTAACTCCTCTTCAACAATCTGATGCCTCCAGCAAAAGTAAGGCAGGAAGAAAATTCGGGAATGGAGTGTACTACATTTCCAGGCCTTAATGTCCTACTAACGGAAGCTACTACCAAACTGTTAAAAAGCTCTGGATCAGCAGCTTCATGAGATGATGATCAATTCTTGTTCTCACTTCTTTCAATCAACAGAAACACCTCTCTGGATGACAGTGGGTGATTGATTCCTTACAGTTATGAACAGAGGCTCAGAAAATGATCTCTGTGGATATAGATACTCAGGCACACCTAAAGTGTCTTTGGGAAACTATACCACTTCTCCTTTATGCCTTCTTCTAGCAACTGCTTGAGTCAGCTGAGGGCATATTGCTCCAAGTTAGCATGAAGATGCTGATGGGATACACAACTACTTGTGCATGAAATGCTTTTGGTGGTTAGGTCAACTCTTGGCCAGTGTTCCAAGATTACAGGTTATAACCTCGACACACACAATCTGTCTCCTGTATGTTATTTCTATGTATCTTTTTAAGCAGAATAAGTGTGAGGAAACAGAGGTTCCAAATCATGAATCTGCTTAAAATCTCAGTATCTTTCAGCATATAAAGCATACTGGGAGTTCTCTGTGGTTTGAAGATAGCTAAAAATATAATGTTTAAGATTCTATGTAACTTACAGAATTTTTCTGTATTGCATGGGGTAAAAATCTAAACGTTTTATTAATATATAAAAAAACACCCAATCAAACATGGCAGGCATAGACAACTAACATCACATAAACAATTTTGTTAACTTTTAAAACAGTCCATATGAGAATACATCACTGTTAGTACCTGTATCCATCAATGAAACTGGCATTAATATAATCAGAGCCTTCTACTCCTCGGATAGGCTGCAAGCATACCCTTGTGGACTCATATGGCATAATATTGACAAGGCGATTTTTGAACTTATTACATGGAAGATTGGCACTGATGAATCTTGAAGTGTGAGCCTTAGAGCTGGCAAGACGCTGTTGAAAACAAATTAAGAGAATAAGGCCGTGTATAACAAAACAAATGACACTATCAGGTATTAATCCCTGCTCATTATCCATTAATGAGTAATTTCAATTTCAGTTGCTTACTTTTCCATACTCTATTGCATTACCTAAATCTTTGTAAAGCTTCTTTTAACACCTTATAAAAGTTCATGTCTGGTCCATTAATGCATAGAGACAAATTCCAGCATTAAACTACTACACAAACACACATTTCAAACTATAATAATGATAAAGGAACAGCAGGGTTAAATTACCCTCACTGAATGGTTCTTGTCTGGACAGCCATTGAAGATAGAATTGTATGTTTCAGAAAAAACTAATTTACTTCCTTATTTAAAATTTTAATCTGCCAATGTCTTTATCATTTTATTATATTACTGGATATATCTTCTGACTATTTTTTCTTCACATATTAACTAATAAATCTTTTTATATATTACTGGAAACAACTGCTGGAGAACAGAGAAGCTCTAGGTATTATAGCATTTGGTTTTGGTTACCCACAACATAAAATCCCAGTACCTTAAATTCCAGTTCCATTCCTGTGACATTCTCGCCTGTTTCTATCTGTGTCAGCTTCTGGATATATGCATACAGGTTTCTGGCTGGCACTTCGGTATTTCCACATGTCACTGCTTCCAGCAGTGCATCATGGATAAAGATGTATTGGTCCTCAGTTTGAACCATGTAATTCCTCTGTGCTCTCATTAGAGTTACGTGGCCATAAATATCTACAGTCTTTTCATGCTTTATTCGCTCTAACATGGCATCTATCACAATGAAACAGCCAGTCCGGCCGACTCCAGCACTAAAAGAAATGAACACAGGAGAGAGAACATGAAGGACTATTTCATTCACTGTGCTTACTTTTATGTCATTCAAGTTTTAAAGTTTTGTAACACTGATTTGAACTGCACATTTTTCTGAATGTGGACAAAAGATTTCATGAAAGACGTTGGTGCCCTGAAACAAGTAAACTCCTTAAACACCCATTACAAGCAATTGAGGACGTGGAATGCTTTTATATGAGATCTTTGCATTTTGTGGTTTCAGGCTTAGTTATAATAGAAATAGAACACATTGCAACACGTTCTAAAAATATATATTTTATAAAAATATATACTTTATAAAATATAAATTTCCATTTCTTAGAAGTGGAAATTACTGGAGATGATGAATGCTCTAAGAATTCAAACTTTATTTGTAGAATGATTTCTAACTCATTAAACATGCTATTCTGTTTACAGAGCAGAATTTGTAGGCAAACAATAATGTTACAGAAAACGATTCTTATATATTTCCATCATGTTTTGGAGGTAAACTTTCTACCCCTCTCCCAACTCTGCCAATGGGTCTCCTGTTAACACAGTTCTGTCCTCTGCTCTTTCACTTAGCCAGGACATACTGCTAGACCTTGCAATGCAGTCCCATGACTACCTAGTTGTGCTAGCCATGGGCTAGGGAAATCTACTGGCTGTTGGACACCAACTGTTCTAAATCAAATCAGATCGTCTTTTTGCAGCCATGTGCATGAGTGAACTTAAAAAACTTTTGCTTCAACTATTTGCATACATGTAACTATACAAAGCACAAGTCTCAAATGTGATGGGCTTTGTACATAATTTTTCTGTCCAGGATTATTACATCATGCCTGTAAGAATGAATGATAGTTTCTGGCCTTCTAAATGCTTAACTATTTTCAGTTAGTGACATGAAATGCAGTACGTAATACAGTAAACAACAGTTTATAAACCTTCGAGATCTTGACATTTGCTACGATGAGAATATTTAAGAACATCACAAACTGAAATTTTTTGAGAAGAAATAGAAAGAAACAAAAATTACTACAACTTGGCTTCTAGAGGACAATTATATAAAACCAAAAAATGTTCACATATTATCCTTAGCTATTAAATATCTTAAGTCCATCCTGAAATTGATAAGCAAGGTTAAACAATTATTTATTGCATGATACCTTAAGAATCTTTGCCAGTTACCAGCTAACTGCATTTACTTACAACTAAATCAGAAAGAAGTACAGAGTGGAAAGATAGTTTATCTCACACGAGGTTAGTCTTCTCAGATTGCCTATTTGCATATTGTTAATCATGTATTCCTACCACCAGTGAGTCTTCCAAGAAGCAGATTCTCTTAAAACAGCTGAGGACTTTTGCTAGGGCCAAATCCATCAATGTCAACTTTCTTACCTGCCACTCTGACAAGTATTAATCAATACTCTGTGTTTAAGAAAACTTACCAATCAGTGACATTCATCAATGGGAGTTGTAGAGAAGGAAAATAACAAAGAGAAACAAAATGATGGCTATCCTAAACAGTAGTTAATTAACTTGTGTAATTAAAGCTCTGCATTCCAGGAAAACTTGATGACATTAACATTGCTAATAATCAGGAAGAAAACCTCAAAAAATTATTGCACTATTGCTTTGGGTTTTTTTCTTACAATAACAATGATATCACCACAAGTAACATGTTTGTATGTCAGACTGGTTAATATCAAGTTTTAAATAATTTTTTAAATGATTGCTCTTCACATTCAGCTTTTATCAGCCTAAAAAGTGCTGGCCAAGTGAGAAATATTAAGGTATAACAGTGCAGATGTTCTCAGTAATCTTGAATATGGTTCTTTTTCCTATCATGTACTAATGAACTGCTGTTAAGGAACCATCCAGAACCACCCAGAACTGGATGTGCCATTTTTCAGATGAAGCATTAAAAAAATCACTCATACCTGCAGACCCCAACTGCAAAAGTCTACCCATTAAAAGGCTTGCACTTTCAGCTGGAAAAGGCAATTTTCAGTTCTTTTCATGTCTTGTATTATCATTTATATTTTTATTCTTCCAATGAGCAAATTCAAACAGGAATACTTACTACACAGTCTAGCACAGAAGATATTTTCTAGTTTACAGGTCTATGCAGAGTTTGTAAAGATCATGACACCAGACTCAAACACATTACTATGCAGTTATTTCATGATAAGGATAGAGGGGCTGACACCCTACATTTATTAAGGCTTTTGGCTTCACTGGGTTCATGACACACTTGTCTCTGGATCATTTTATCCAGCGAGATATTTTACTATTTTAAGGCATTCAGGACATTCCAATTCTGTCTGTTACAAATGAGCCGTGTGTCTACCAGACTACCCTTTCCACATAAAAATGGAATCAATGACATGAAGATTTCAACTTTTCCTCTTTGAAACATGCCTTCCCAATACCTTTTAACTCTAAATTACAATAGCTTATTATATAAAAGCCGGAAACGATCATATCTTTATCCCCTGTTTCTCCTTCTCTTCTATCACACAGACTTCTTAATATAGCCTGATTTACTGCTGGAAAGCCATGCAGTTTGGATTCTCACTAATAAATGACTGAAACAAAATCACTTAAAAAAAAAAAATCCCTCTGAACTGTCTGCTAACCATGATAATTCAGCTAATAAGAATCATTTCACAAATTAATTCTACCTTTGTTATTGACTTTCTTGCCCTTTTGGTTTGCCTCTTCTGGTGTTACTGTCAAACTTAGAACTTTAAAAAAATAACCTGTCATTTCAGCTAGTGAAAGGTACTGTTATGTTTGTAAGCTGAAAACCTAAGGAATATATTAAATAGGCATGCCTACTTGGAAACTGTTATTGCTTAAAATATTGTCATTTACATTATTGTAACATTTGTTTTCCATTTCTAAAAACATGACTGACTCAGTCCCATGAGCTGAAACATGCTTAATGTCCTGTGATGCAATACAGCTACAATTCACAAAAAGAAAAATGAAGAGGCATACGGGGGCCATTCTGCATTAAAATCACTGTATGAATGTGTTAAAGGTTGGCTTTTGTGATTAATTTGTAGCAGTTTAAATGATGACCCTTTACTGATATTTCAGTGGTTTGGCAAAGGAAGGCAGTGTAATTACCAGTATTCACAGATCATTTAATTGGAAGCAAAGACAGTAAAATGTGGACCAAAAATCATGTAGGACATTATTGACTCATATCAGGGGAAAATTTTATTGAATATTACTGTTTCAGATTGAATGAAGCTTGCATTTTTGAACTGAAAGTACCTAAAATTGCTTGTGATATGGGAAATATAAAAAGCCTGGATTTTATTATGGAACTTCATATGATTAACTAGATTCCAACCCCACAGAAATTCTGTAGTAGTTCCTACAAGAGCAATATTTTGATTATTTTCCCCTTTTTCTGTTAAGAAATTAGAACAGAATTGAAAATTACCCCTCTGACCAGGAAGCAGCAAAAAAAGCCCCTTATGAAGCCACTGAATATCCTTTTGAAAACACAAATCTGACTGAAATGCCATAAAGACCTTTGCAAAGAGATAAATTTAAATTTCACTTTAAAACAGACACTGGACTGCTTCAAGAATTCCGGTACTGGCTTGTAAGAGACCTTTGAGAACTGATCTGCAGTGACTTTTTTCTTCTCACTGTGGTTATGGTTGGATGCCAGCCAACAAGAATGGTATACAGAACCTTCTTAGATGTAATGCTTTGCCAAACAGAAGACTTTACCTGTATTTTCTTTATCCCTATGCTATGCATGGAGGCAATCACATTTGTCACTGTCACATACAAAACTTTTGAAAATGAACATGGAAAAAACAGAATGAAAAAAATCATGAAACAGGAAAATATTTCACTACAAGCCGATAAAGCTCAGTCTAGAACTAAGTTTTTTTAGATAGTGGGCCCTAGTTTTCTTAGATAGTGGCCAAAAGCACGGGTGGGTCAAACCAAAAGTCAGTCTCAGATCTTTCTTCCTTTACTGAGCTTTATGATGATTTTTCCTTACAGTCTGTACATTCTCAGAATTTTAATATTACCACAAATTCTTCAAATACAACTGCCCCAGATTTAAGCCTAATTTTTTGTAATATGTATTTGCAAAAGCGTAATAATATTCAGGAAGTAAATTTGTTCTTCCTTTAATCCTGAGTTCAGCCTTGGAGAGATCAAGCACAAGAAGCTGTTTTATGAGATTGTATCATGAACACAAACAAACAAACTCGCAAATATTAAAACACGGAGAATCAAAACTCCCAGAAATTTCTCTAACAAATCCATTGTACAGAGAACAATTGTTTGTTAAAATAACTGAAAAAGGTGAGTTTTCCATGCAGGCTAAAAACGTAGCATTAGTAATGTTCAACAAATCAAAAAGTTTTTTTAAGACACCCTTCTAACAATGACATTCCATTACAGCACTTCAAAAACTCTCACCAGACATAAATTAATGTTACATGGAGGAGGTGAAAGGAAATGACTATTCATCTTTTAATTGCAACAGAAGAAATAGGATCGTGAAACAGAATGATGAGAATTTAAAACAAACAGGAAGTAGTTTTTAAAGTAGTACATAATTAAATTATGAAACATTGTTACAGAATACCACATATGCCAAAAAGAAATTCACAGAGGAAAAGATCAGTTATGGGTTATTACCCAATAAGTTACAGACACAACATCCCTTGCAAAAATCCTTTTATTAGATTTTGCTGGGATTTGGATAGGCATTCTAAAAAAGTGCCTATCCAAAAGAACATTCTAGACATGTCCTGGGAGAGAAACTGAAATGTGCTGTCTAAATTTGGTCTCATGGTCCCACATACTTAGTAGAAGCAAGAACAAGCATTCCATTTCCTAGCTGCTATTTAGATCATCTAGAACTCTTCTTTTGAATCACTTCTTCTTTTTGAATCACACTTCTGCCTTCGCGTACCTGACACCTGTAGGAATACCACTATTTTTGATTTTCTTTCTCGATTTTGCTTTTTCTTTCTTAAAGGAGAAAGATTAACATAGACTACTCCTACCTGCTTCTTTCCTGAAATCATGAATTGTTGGTGAAAAAAATATTGATATTTTCTGCCTGTGTGATGGAATATAGCAGAAATTACTCAATATGACAACCAGAAAGTTCATAGACCTTAATTCATACCACTTATTCTTGTTATCATGGTTTCCCTTCAGAACTGACTGTTCACAATATATGCCATAATTCTGCTTTTCACAGAGGATTTTTACATATACATCTTTCTTAATCACTCTATCATCTTAATTCTTCAGTTACTCAGACATATAAAGAAATTAAAATAAACTGTATTGCCCTGTACTGTTTTATCTGAGCACAAGGATTTACTGTGATTTTTTATTTCAAATTAATTTAGTTCTCAGATACCATCCTTTTTTCCTACTTCTTTAAATACAAACATATATTCAGTGTACTCCATTCTGTATTTAGCATCAAAGAGTAACTATCTTAAATATAACTTATCTGTGATATTTGTTGTTTCGACATGTATTTTACATTCTTTGTACTGTACAATGCATTCACAACGCATTCCTGTCACTGTGTATTTCACTAAAGAAAGAAAGATCTAAAATGTACTGAAATAGAGTTTAGTGAAATAAAGTTTTAAAAAAAGAAAGTATTTTAAGGTTAATTAAAAAAAATAAATCTGTGACCTGTTACCTTCAATTAAAGACAGATCTATGCATGAACAGCTGTAGTAAACACAGGAAATTATACTTCTGGGTAATTTAGGAGAGGAAGTACACAGAGATGCTATTGTCAATAAATAAAAGTGAACACTAGAGCACAGCAGTGAAGTCAATGAACAGAAATTACACTAACAACTATTCGTTCCTTTTTTTGCAGTTCAACCTGTTTTGCATTCTCAGAGTGGAATGTTTTGAGGAGTTGCTTCATACTTTTGAGTATTTCTGTACTCTGATTACATTCTCATGCAGAAGAGCTATTAGCCTATCAGTGTGAGAAATAGAAGGTGAACTGATGCTATCTGAAAACGAATCAAAGAATGTGGGAAGAAATGTGTTTGGTACTACTGGATAACTGGAAGACCTTGAACGTATCTGCTGACCACTAAGGTGATTCGAAGTTTCAGAGTTCTCTGGAACCATCCCTGATTCTAGGTGTTTGTATAACTATTGTGGTCAATAATTGTTTCTTTTCTTAACACCAGCTGCCTTCAAGATTTTTTTTCTGTTTCCATTCTAGACTGACAGAACAGTGATGAGGTCCCAGATTGTCATCCAGACACAGTATTTCATCTGCTAAGTACAAACGAAAAAGAAGACCAGGATTCCTCAGTCCACACTAATTTTTTTTTTTTTTTGTGTGTGTGTGCATGTGGGGGTTTTTTTGTTTGTTTTTTTTTTCCCAGTACCAGTCACAATTCAAAGCCCTAAATCAACCTGTCTACAAATCCTTTTTTATTGTTTTCCCAACTGCTCCCTAGCCTTCCCCTACTTCGAAAACTTGGAAATAACCAGAAATTAGTCCTCAAGCTTGAAGCTGATACTACTTTAGTAGCAGCTCTACTGTTTTGGATCTCCATCTCAGAATGTCTCTTCCTTTTCAAGAGAGAATGGATATACCTAAAAGATAAATTCAGAGGATAAGACAAATGTGATGTTGCTACCTCTAGATCTGGTTTAAACTGAAACGGCTGCAATATGGTATTAATGTATTGAGATGTTATACAGTAGAAAATAGAGAAGAAAAAACACTGAGGCTTTTCTGATGAGCTCATATGAAGGACAGCACTGCTTCTTTAGACCAACTGGTGAAAAGAATAAATACCCTCTTTAGTATCTCTGACAATACTCCTCTGACAGCTGAAGAGCTTGGTCACTGGTACTCATTACAATGTTTCTTAACCCCTGCAGTCTTTATACCAACATGAATTCTCTGTAACTTAGTAGAAAATCAGGTTGTGAGAGGTTAATACTACTAAGCATTTCAGATTTCCTAATCACTACTTGTCATTTATAGGTTAGACACTAATCTCTTTCTTTTTTTTTCCCAGGATTACGACCAAAAATCATGGACAAGTTATAATGAAAATAATGGGAGTTCTGGTGTAAAAGTTTCAAAGTAGATGTAAAATGAGCTTGGATAATATTATGATATTGACTAAACATTAAAAACTATTTTTAAAATTCAGGTGACAAGAAAAATAGGCATCACAATGCAGGATTCACTTTGAAAAGCAGTCACTGACAAAATCTGATAATAAGTTATGAGACCCTGAAGTAAGTCTATAAAAGTACGAAAAATGAAGAAAGATTAATATTCAGGGCAGAATACTGACTGGAATGCCTCCATGAAAAGATAACAGGACTATTTTAAAAGCTGCATTTTACTTCTAGAGACACGGAGAGAGGATTTAAAGAGACTTTTATGCTGATTACTTTGATAAAAATACAGCCTGTTCAAAGTTAGCCAAACATGCCGGGTAGCCAAGCTGATGCAATGCATTCCAGTATACTCTGTGTCCACGGATATTCCAGAATTTAATGTAGGTACAGCTGGGAAATCTCAGATACAACCCTTTCCAGAACTCAGCTATTGGGTTATAAAAATATTTTCACATTTCCTGCAGATGGCTGGATTCTTTTCTTCACTCATAATTTTAATACAGAATTCATTACGGACAGCTGCTGGCTCTGATAGAACCTAACTGCTCTTTTACTAGACTCAGCTGCAAGCAGTCAGATTTCCTTTCCCTTTGTAGAGTATAATATATATAAACATGGGCGGGGAGAAAAATAACCAATTAACTAAATACATGTGGATAAAATGACTCACTAGGAGTGCTGATCAAATAACGTATCAAACTACAGCTTAGGTCAAAGGAAATTACAGGCCTTGTAGGACATGATAATACATATATATATGGAAATAATTATCAGCACCAACATATTTGTAATTTGAGATAACACATGGAAAAGGCATTACTTTTGTTAAAAAAATCTCACAGAAAATTATTGCATTTTAATAAGGGGCAGGTTATTTCACTGAGTGAAAAGTCATCAGTTTTCAGCAGACCTGCTCAACTGGAAACCATTTGTTGGCCAAATAGAAGTCAGGCCTCAGTACGTCCACTGGGCAACTTAGCAAGAAAATGTGGCATAATTATGGAATTATTTTTGCTGCCTTACCTACTAAAAAACCTTGGGGAATAGTTACTGTTATTCAGGCTACCAAAAAGGGTATGTCTCAAAGGAGGGACCAGAGGAAGCCAGCAAAAAGACTAGGGATGTCAGGATTCCCTTCCACCTCCGTCCACATGACAAGCATTGGAATGGATTAGAATACTTTGCTGTCCCAGTGTGCTAAGTTGGATGAACACAAAGAAAAGTTGTAGATATGTAAAACATGAAACACCATTAAATCATACATTTTTTTTCTCCTTTTATCCAAAGACATTTAGTGAAATGATGGGACATATGTTTAAAATAAAAGTAAAAAGAATCTTCTAAGGTAATGTGTGAAACTACATAGAGAAGGAAAAAAGGTGAAAGATAATAAATACTGCTTGGTTTTGTTATTTAAAATATATGTATAGTCATGAATATGAACAAAAAAGTATGCACCAGTTTCTCTAGGTAGTTAAAGGAATAAAGGGGAAAAGAATTGAAATTCTCATGAAGTGAGGCTCAATTAGTCACTAACTGTTTGCTACTAGAAGGAAACTTTA
This sequence comes from Myiotriccus ornatus, assembly GCA_036023395.1. Classification (NCBI taxonomy): domain Eukaryota; kingdom Metazoa; phylum Chordata; class Aves; order Passeriformes; family Tyrannidae; genus Myiotriccus; species Myiotriccus ornatus. The sequence goes on along the minus strand of JAYRBT010000093.1, from coordinate 43,457,778 downwards.
CTGAAATATTGTTGACATTGGAGTTTTGTACTTTTTCCTGAAATTTCTGACATTTGCCATTGTCAGAGACAGGATAGTGGCCTAGACAGACCGCTGATTCTATCTGGTAATAGCGTTCCCTATGTTCCTTTACAGATTTCTGACTGCTACCAGAGACAAATCGTACCCTATGCAGTCACAGCAGCTTTTTAGGATTTCAAAAGATAATCCAGCCCTAAATCACACCAGTGGGGGGTATAATCCCCTGAACCAAAGGCTAAGTGTTGACCAAAGATGGCTTTATACACATATGGCTGATTTAATCAAAGAGACCACAAGTTTATCATTTGAACCTGCATGAAGAAATACTGCTATTATCTGTTGTATGGTTTTGAATTTTAATCATGGTTCCAGTGATACTTTCTGTGTTTTAACGCTCATAAGCAATGGAAGCACATAGTCTACATACAGCTTCAGTTCAGGTTTTAGGAAAGGCTTGTTCTGCTGCGCAGAACTATTTTCTAACTGAAGACAAAACTTGAAAACAGATCAGCATCAGTTTGCTTTATATTTGAAATCTCATGGAGGATTTCTAGACAATATAGCATAGTATTTTCCTATCTCTAACAAAAAAAACCCAACCAAAACCACCAAAAAACCTATCAAGGTATTCTAATTTTAAAGGACTCTCCACGCTGCTGCATTAACAGCAGTATGGTAACTCTTGTCATGTTCATACTTACAGTTTTTCATATGTAATTACCTAATTTAAGAAAACAAACTAGAGACTTAAGCTAATAAAACCCAGTGTGGTGTTAAGTTAAAAAGGTATGAGTTGAGGAAGGTAATAGGCATCTTTGTAATCAAGATGATCTTAACTAATGACACTAAAATCTGAAACAGAGAACAAAAAATGCAGCACTACCCATCACCGGCTCTATCAGCACACAGATGATGGGACTCTGCTTTTTGTCTGTGTAATTGCATGAACATAGCCCAGTAATTGAGAGCTCTAGTGTGTCCAGCATAAAACAACCAACATCTTCAACTGTGAAGCTTCTAAAATCTAAATTTTCACAATCTTGAAAGCTTTTATGGTAAGAACATGAAGGCAAGACCCAATTCCTATTCATCTGTAATGCCACACTACACAATTATCAAGTAGTGTCTTGCTATGCTGATTTCTTCATCTAGCCTTTATGAACTTTTCTTCTTTCTCTTTTTCCAGTAGATTCTACAATTCCAACAACTAAATGAAGACAGAGAAAGCATGCAAAAATTTCTAAATCAAGAGAATGCAGTTCCACTTTCTTAAACAAAGATCAAGCTCCCAAGGTATCAAGCTCTGCATGCCTTGGTACCTTATTCTCTGTAAGGCACATGTTGAAACAAAATAACTTCTAAGAATAAAGTTATGCGCAGAAATGAAAAGAGTTCCAGTCAGTTACTCTGACTGCATGGTCAGAGTAACACAGACCATTAATATATATGGAATACAATGAAAAACACGGACTCATTACTATATTTTTTTACTAAGAGGAACTAAATACCCTAAGCAGGATCACCATTCTTTAAGATGAGATTCCAACAACAGTTTTATTCCTCTTTGCTTTTTATTAGTGAACAACAACTTTGAGAAAAAAAGTATTAATGAGATATACAGTTATCTACAGCTAACAGCTGGAGTGGAAATAGTGTTACTGAGCACAGTTTAATATACAGTAGCAACCCAGTAACTTCTGGATAAGGCATGTGGATAAAGCAGAGAAAGTTTGGATTATTTTTGATATTAAAATACCTGTCATACTAAAATGCTCGTACTATCCTGTACTCTCTCAAGATTTCAGCTGTTCAAGGAAGTAAAGAAAGGTAATGAGTTGCGCTCAGGATAGAGAAAGGGAAGGGATGAGGAAGATTTTAGTATTTTTCATCTTATTTGAGAGATTTCTGAACGTGAAATGGGAAGATTTTCCCCCTCACCGTGAAAAAGGATAGGCAGTCATCTGCAACCTACTCACAGCAAGGATTAGAAAATGAGCACTTTTAAGGCCTATGGCAAAAGCAGTAGGGAGGTTCAAATGATATAGAGATGAAGTAAAACAATTTACTGGAAAATCACAGCCTTTGATTTTTTTTCCCCCTTAAATGTTATCTTTTTTATTCTTAAACATTGAAAAAAATTAGGTAAGTATTCTGCTTTAAGAAACAGAGTATCACATTGTGTTCTGTTATTTTTTGAAAATTATCTTGTTTTTCACTGTGCTAACTGGTTATGTTAGTATAGTCAAACACAGATTAAATTAAAACAGTCAAATTCCTCCAAACATCCAAGTTTTTCCGTTTGCAATAGCAGCATTAACAGTACCTGCCAAAACTTCACAAAATGTCTTAAAGATATGCCCCTTGCTGCTGGTATTAAAAAGAAAGATTCAAACATATGGGATTGCACTAACATGTTAAGCTTTTAGATAGTGTTACTGAACCAACTACTAAAGTTTATGTGATGTTTTGAAAACACAGTGGCATAAAACTCCAAACACCCTCTGGTGCTGTTTCATTGTGATCTGATTAGCACCTGTTTGCCTGCACTAATCCAACTTCAAACAAAAATGCATGCTTTCCTTGCTATCATTAGACGCACATTACAGTCCCACCAATGCAGAATCCTAGGGGTTTAGCCTGCATTTTTTCATTAAAGAAACAATGTTTTCTAGATCAGCTCTGCAAACTAGGGCAAGTCATGCAGAGTCACCAGCAGGACCGAAGCATTACTCATCTTCTGTCCAAAGGGACTGAAAAGGTAGTCTTAAAATATAACAGTCTGCAAATGAAGAAAGCATCTAAATGCATCAAGTATTTCAACCACCACAGAAAAATCTTCAGACAACTTACTCTACATAAGCCAAGTCAAGATTTGAACACATTGTGTAAGGTACCTACAAATAGGATGGGATTGCTAAATTTCATTTGTGGTGGTTTTTTTTTTGGGGGGGGGGGGGGGGGG
>JAYRBT010000093.1:43437780-43449106 GCA_036023395.1 Myiotriccus ornatus | reverse complement strand
CTGCATCACATGTGCCAGAACTTTAGTTAATATTCTAGTATTAAATGGTTTTTCATAGTGAGAGCTCTGTATTAACTTACAAAACTCCATGTTATAAGGAAAACACATTCTGTAGAAGTCTCATTGTTCAGCACTGTTAGTAGGAAACAAGGGAGAAAAGTGGAAGGAGGGGAAGGGGAAAAAGGGATTGAGGAAATAAGGGAAAAAGGCATGAAGCAAAAGGAAGAAGGAGGGCAGGATGGCAGGAGGAAGAAAGTGATAGGAAGGAAGGAAGTAAGAAAGGAAGGAAGGAAGACAGGAAAGAAGGAAGGAAGGAAGACAGGAGGGGGAGGGAAAAAATTGCTAACCTTCCAATTTAAAAGTATACAGTAAGTATATATACCTTGTAAAGTGCAAATGTACGAACACAGTATGTTGCCAATTCAACAGTGTCTAAAAGGGTCACTTGGATTAGTCCGTAGGTTTCTGTGCCTCTGCTTGGCCAGTACTGATCGCACTTCACCTGTAGTGAAAAATATGTAACCATTTAATGCATTTAATACTGATATTCACTGTATAGCTGAGTGTATGTCATCACAGGTTTTAAAAGTATTTGGAGTTAGAATGGTCAACAACTGCTAAGGATCCAACACAAGAAATTTATTTTATCATCCATGAGAATTGCTCTTCTGGTGGTAGCTCTTACAATGGTTTTCTTCCATAGTGGGTATTTGGAAGTTCAGTGGGACAAGATAATTGAGAAATACTAATAAGCACAGACATACTAAAGAAAAAACCCAATTTATAGTATCTTCAAATATGACTTATATCTTCAGTAACTTGCCTTTCATAGTTGAGAATTTAATAACAGTATTAATTCCCTCAAGGTAGATGGATTTTTTTTTAATATTTGCCATATTTTACATTAGTTCACAAACATATAAGTTATTCCTTGGATGTTAATATTTAGTATGTATAGAAATATCTCAGTACAAACCTGATTTTTTTTGAGAAATAATTTCAGTGCACTGACAAATGAAAGGGCTGGAACAACTATTAAGTGCATTGTGAAAAAATAAAATTTCCTTCTCAGATCGGTGTTATGAAGGATATAAAAAAAAATTTGTTCACAGACATTTAAAAAGTATGGTTTGGTGGAGAGTTCATCCATAAAATTTTAAAAGACACAGGACATTTAATTCAGAGAAATCTTCATTTCAAAACACTGTAGTTTAGATTATTAACAAAATTAAATAATTCTGTATAAGATGATACATAAAAGAACTGTATGTTTATCATCATTGTTAATGCTCAATAATCCGTTTCAGTAAAAAATTGTATTTATGATGAAAGCTATTATGAAAATAGAAATGCTGAGCCCCTAAAAAAATCAGAAAATGTAGTAAAAAGTAGTACAGGAATCATATAATTGCAAATATTTTTCTTTAAGCGGCTGATAGGTGAAATTGGGACAGTCATTCTCTGTTCTACTTATAACAATACATTCTAATCAATTAGCCTTGCATACAGTACAGAAAAGAAGTTTAAACTGAGTCCAGCAATAACAAACTGCTTTTGTTTAGTAAATGCCTTCACTAATCACTCTAAGCCAGGCTCACACCAAATTAAATAAGAATACCCAAAATATAAGAAACAAGAGAAAAAAAAGGCAGAATATTGCACAGCATTTCCAATTAAAAAAAAAAAGAAAGTGAATTATCAAGAGAGAAACTGATTACTTCCCCAAAATCGAAAATTAAGATATGCATCTTTGAAACCCATGTGTTCTCCAGGTTTTTCATTCTGCAGTATACTCATTTCAAAAGACTCAGTATGCTTTCAAACTCCCCAGTCCCAAAATAGCTTTTGCTCACAGATCATTTTATTTTGAGGCTCACAGGTCACAGATCACTAAAGGTTCACAAATCAAGGTCTGAGAATGAATAATCTAGATAAGGAGGAGAAAAAATTCTAGCCACTGAAGCAGGTGATGAGAACTCATTAGTAGCAAAAAAACCCTGAAACAATTTTTTACAAGAAATTATAGCTTAATTCATAGATAAGGAATTGGAACAAAGTAACTACAGATGTTTATTGATACTGCGGTATTAAAAAATGGGATTAATAGTGCAAAAAATTCTATTATTAAGAGGATTTAAGTAATTACTTCCTTGTATAATTTACTGAAGTATTTCATGAATATTACTGATTTTCAAAATTCCTAATACTAAAGGAAGCCACTGTGGTCTTTGCAAATCAAACAGAAAAGTATACTTTGAACTGAGACATTTCAATATTGTTATAGTCAATCTAGTTTCACTTTAATACAGAAACAGTGTAACATGTCTATATTGGTTACCTGTATTTTAAACAAAAGAATATTTTCATTTATTATTTATTAATTCCATAAAATAAATGTTTTATGGAAAATGTTAATATATAATAACTGCAGTTTGTAATCTTAGAAATTACAGGCTTAGTGTAAACTTCTGACCAAACCTTTTTTTGTTTGAATGTTTTATTTTTTTAATTAATAACAATGGTAGAACACTTTTTGAACTTTTAATTAAAACAAGGAATAAATGTCTGGTTATGCCTTTGCATGCCTAAATATGAAGTCATCTTCTTTAAGATGCAATTCTCACATAAAAATTGTATGCTCATCGAAGCACTGCCAGCTTTCAGAAAGCATTCCTGAAAAATTAACCAGTTTCCAGTTTGCAAACAACAAAAATTAATCCGTCGAAAAGGAAAGAAAATACTTGTTTTATTTTGCATAGTTATCTAATGTTAAGCATATATTGAGACTTAGAAGCCTGTAGAAAATTGCTCCTTCTCAGTTAGGCTGGAAGAAATTAAATGTGCCTACTCCTTTTGGTGCAGATTTTGTTTGGTGGGTTTTTTTTGCTTTTAATGTGTTAGTTTATTTAACATAAACTTCAATCATGGTATAATTTTTCTAAAGTACTTTCTGTGAGAGTTAGCTGATGCAGAGGACTGCTGCTGGAAGCAGACGCTAGGTATTCAATCAGAAATATGGTTTGTAGACCAGTGTACCTATTATTTGAAAAGGGAAACTGATGAAAACAACTTTTTTAAAAAGAAAACCTGATTTCAGATTCACATGGATTTAACTTTCTGGAAGAGCACATGAAGCACAAGTTGACTGAACTGCATCTTCTATTCCTTTTGCCTATTGATTTTTCTTAGCACAAGAGATCTTCTTCAGAAGTGCGTCCTTATGTGTCTCCTACACACTTTTGCTATGTGATCATAAACCTTACATTCCCAATACTAACAATTTAGTCCAATTTATCTTTGTGAGAGATCAGAACAATCTTTTCTATTGGACTTCACTGGGGGCACAGAGCCAAATAATACAGGTTAATTGGTAAGATACTACTTTCTGAGACAGAGTTCTTATTAAATATTTTATCTTAAGATCCCAGTCTTCAGCAATTAAGTGGGAGAGATTCCATATTTTATTTTTTTCTTTTGAAAAAGATTCTCAGTCCCCTTGAGTAATCTAAAATTTAACACTAAATGTCAAAAAGTCAATTTTGAAATTATTTGCCAAATGTGTTTTTGGCTTAGATCTTTTGTCTGCATTTAATTTCTCTGTGGTAAGGGCAATTTCTTCCTCACTTGTGTACCTTGTTTGGAAAAAAAAAAATGTGGCAAGGTATGGTGATGATAACACAAGTCCTCCCCAGAAATACAGTTACAGTGTTTATTTATTTTCATATTTATTTTGTAATATACCTTTCATATTCTTCACCTTTCTTTTATACATGTAGCTCCCAGTTCCAAGAAGTGCTCTTTTTCCTAGCAGACTATATTTACCTGCACCCAGTGAGAGTTTTCTGTGCCTCCAACTGTACATGAGAATGGCTTTCGTTAGTAATTATATATTGTTCTCTTGCCTGCCACTAAAACGGCAAGAGGAATGAAACAGACACATGAGTGTGTAATAACTCACTGGTGATTTAAGAATGTTTTTTATAGAGAAATTAAATTACAGGTAATGACAAGCATATTACTACTTTCATTATATAATGATTATAGGTTGCACACTCCCAAAACTACAATATCTGAGATCAGAGTAGGTCTTCAAAGACTACTAAACATATTAACATTATCTTTTAAAATACCATAGTAGTAGATATAATTAGAATATAGAACTAACGATCGCCACATTCTCTTAACCTGCCCCTCAAACCTACACCTCTTTTCTTTCTCTACATTTCTTCCCCTCAGACCATGCAAATCCTTGCTGTTCATGGAAGTACAAGCATTCACTGAAAGCAAAGCTGTACGAAAATGTAAATGCTTCATTTCCCATTAAAAATTAGAAGCTTGAGACCTTTTCAGGCTTGAGGGGTTTAAGTAGCTACAGCATTCCTAAGAACATTCACGGATATTCACACTTCAACAAGTCACAGACACTAGAGAACGTGCTTCTATGCATCAACAGAGCTGAAGGAAGTGTATTTCCTTATGAACATATGAATACAAAGATTCCTGACGTTCAAGGGGAGAGAAATAATTTTCCAGTGTAAAGTTCCATCATTCAGGCTGAAAAGCCTCTTCAGGTCAGTTTTAACACACAAACCAGCCGTTACAGGCCATCTGAGATAATAAGGACAAAACACAGAACAGGAGAGAGACAGCAAACTAGTAACAGGCAGATTCAAACAGCACATTTCTTGCTGTAAGAACAGGCATATGAACTATGCTGAATTTGGAATACAAAATAACATGGTATGTAACAAACTTTCTGCTGTGGTTTTCTTACTACTAATAATACTTTTGCAGACAAAATTTTCTATAATATTTTGAGATGATTTTCCTTCAAAAATAAATGGTGTTCTCTACATTGTATCTCTAATGATGTTGAATGTATCTCTACAATGGTGTTGAATGATAACAATAATTACGCAATAAAAAAGGCAGTGCCAGTTGCTGGTAGTGGAAACTGCCTCAGATATTTCAGGTGATGTTCTGTCTCAAAAACAGGTATTACTCCAAAGCCATTTTCTGTTTTGCAACAATGCCTTGCCACCTAAAGATTATGCTGCTTTGAGTCTAAGGATCATAGACACTGACAACAGTATATGAGACTATAATGCAAAGATTAAAAAAAAAAAATCAATATACAGACACATTTTTAGATCTTATTTGAACAAGATTTGCTACACTGTCACTCATTGATTTCAGTATAACTCTAAACAACAGATTAAAATATAAACTCCTAGTTACAGATAAGGCAGAAAAGAAAACATTTTAAAGTTTTAGATTTTGGTCTTAATTACAGTAGCCTCAGAAAAAAACGTTCCAAACAGGATTTGGAGGCAACACAAATAACTCATAACAAACTTTAGTTCTCTACTAAGTCTTCAGATCCACCCTCTTACACCCTCACTTTCTGAAATTTCTGATATGATTAGTAGGCTAACAGTTAATACTGGAAGATAATTGATAATTAAAGAGATTACCCCCAGACTGTTTTCATTCTGATTCTTATGAAAAAGTGTGGTTAGGTTACTAAAACAAAAGGAAACAGATACTGAAAGGAATCATGGGCATATTTAAAAGTGTTCTCTATTTCATTTTCTTTGATACAAGCAAAGAATGGTTCAAAACTCTATTGCTGGTATTACTGTATGGTGCCCTTTTAGAGCTCTTCCTCAAAGCAGAGAAGGCAGGGTCTTAATGAATTCATTTTGAAGGATGAGTCTGTCAAACAGTTATGTTCAGCAAGATTTTACAAAAAGGTCTTGAAAAGGTTTATACGAATGGACGACTGTTATATGTCTTACCTCAAGCACAAAGCAAATGAACTAAGCAAATAAAGTAAAATTACAGAACTAGAATATAGATTTGACTAAACCACTTGCCTAGGGGAAAATAGTATTTTTTTGGAAAACTATCAGTTTAGCCTAACAGATAAGAGAAACCACGCCATTTACGAATACAGAGTAATAACACAATAAAATTTCTGTTTGCCTTTAAAAATACTTTTGGCAAATATTGCTATACCATTTCAGGTGTGTAAACTGGTGCAAACAGTTCTTGAAAACTTACAGTGGAATTGACTGCATGAAATATCCTAAGCAGTTTGCTTCATTCATGACATTATATTCTGGAAGTTCTTTAAGAGTTCAACATAAACAACCTTTTCTGCAAAGTTTACTTCTTCCTCCTAAAGCCCCACAGGAAGGGAAAATGGTTGATTGCCACGAAATTTTTATAACAGCCCTTCATATGCTGGAAGACTACTATGTTTTCCTTCCCTCTAACTTATAAAAAAACAATCAAAATCTTTCTGACTTTCCCAATAAATCAATTTTCCAATTTATGATCGTTATTGTTCTCTTCTGGATTCCTCTATATAAAAAATTTTTCACATGGGCCATTCATTCCCTAAGTCCTCAACTCCAAATGCATATAAGCTAAAATAACTAGACTTTCAGCCTATGCAGTGGTGTTACAGCAATTCTTTCACACAAAATTAACCCTGCCTATAGTATGGCATTTCCACAGCCATGAAGTCTGAGCTGTAACTGAGGCACCTCGTCACAGTACTTCCACCTGAAATGTGCTTAGAAAAAGGAACCTCTAAGCTTTATTGGATTAGATTCATACATGAATTAAGCACCTATGATTGACTGCATTTCAATGAGAGCTGAGCCTGTCCCTGCCCTTACGCCTCTGAGAATTCTTCCATAATAAACAATCACATGGTTGAGTTTTACAATTCTGACACAGCAACTGGGGACTCAACCTTGTATAATGGTGTAGGAATTCTTGGACTGTGGCAGTGGCATTCTGTTACAGTGAAAAAAATACATCAAAAACCTAAAAATTGTTATTTTATTTTTGTAAATCTGGTGAACACATGGTGTATTTGACTTTGGGTTTTCCTTTTGTTTTTTTCTTTGCCAATTCTCTCATTCATTCTTTGTCTGACTCATATCTTAACATGCTGAGAGCACTAAAGAAATAAAATAAAATTCTCACAGTACATTACTGATACAGAAGTCATTGGTTTGCCATTAAAATTAGGGAATGAACAATGACCAAAATGCACATTTAATTTGTCTTTAGTAAAACAATACAATTCAGTATGAAAAAATGCCATTTGCAACATGTCCTATCTGCTAATATGTGTGTTGACTGATATGTTAACTTACCAATTACCAGACAAAGAAATGCATAATTTTTCCAGTTGCTAAAAGGCATAGCTAAAATTTCTATTTCTGTTTTCCTATGTTTAAATACATATTTTGACAATTTTTTTTAAAAAACAGCACGTTTTTACACATTTGTGCTGCTAATATGAGACACCAGTAAAGTTTTTCTGCACAAATAAATTATATTTTGTTTAAATACAGTAGAATACAGGTGCACTTGGGAGCATGTTGATATATTCTGTAATGAATTGCTAAGTGCACCTAATGATGACTTTTCTACTCATATTAGTGAAAATGTCTTATTGGCACTTATTTTCAATGCAGCATTGTGACAAGTAATAGCTCCAGAATTACCCATCAAAACATACTTAGGAGGAGAGATCTGAAATTTTTCTGCTGCTAAAACTCTGCACAACAAATGCAAAACTACTTTCGTCAAAACCACATAGAACTCTACTGCACAGACTGTATGTGTCTGAAAGATCTACATGCATTTCACAGAGACAAGGAACCTACATTCTTAGTTTTCTTTGCTTATTATTTACTGTTGTGTCTATACTATTGCTTTGTCTTAGCTATGAAGCCAAGTACATTAGATACCAGTGTCTACTCTGCCATCAACAAATGGATTCACGAAAAATGTTACCAAGTTGTGCATTTGGTGTAGAAGTATTTAGGTTTCTTTCCACAGTTGCCTTTAAGTTGTCCTTGCCTGTATCAAGACTTAGAAATCTTTGGAGGCTAGAAGTTTGTTTCAAAGCTATTACCAAGGTACAATATGCTTTCCACCATACTTATGCAACTTGTTGGGGATTTTGTACTAGTTGTTGGGTTTTTGTACTAGTTGAATCTGAATAAAGCTTTCCTGATTTAACTTAGTATATAAAAAACCCTAAAAAACCCCCAACTAAACAAAGCAAATCCTTATTTTACTCCATTTTCAAGACATGCATCTGCTTGACATTTCTACCATCACCCAATCCCTGTTTTTCTTACACATGAATAGTCTATAAATCTTTAAAAAATTAGTCAAAACACTGAGATGGATTCTTCTGATTTGGGGAGACTCAGAACTGTTGCTTGATGCTTGGAACAACAGAAGTGCCTATTTAGCATTTCAGAAACAGCAGATAAAGTCCATCTGCTTTTTCTCATCACAGTGCCAGCTCTCCTGACTTCCTCAGGTATCAATGACCAGTTGAGAGAAGCTAATACAGAAAATGTTGTAATGAGGTTAAGGAGAGAGTTAAGTTTTTTCTGCCAGTTCCCAGACAACATAGCAAGTGTATTCAAAATACTGAATTATAAAGCAAAGAAGGCAAGGACTGAATTCACTTTCAAGTGGACAATCTACAACAGTATCCTACCCTGAAAAAGGAGACAGGATTAAATGTTTCCTGTTGGAGGCATTATTATCTTCTGCAATAAAGAGAGATTCCTCATCTGATTACTCATATAATTCACTAAAGTACACGAGTCCTTAAAACATTCAATTAAGAGGATCTAAAAAAAATCTAATCTGCACTGCTGGGGGCAGAGGGAAAGACAGAAGTGGGGATGACAGCACATTAAAGCTTTACATGCTTTACATATTTCCTTAGTGTAACACACAACTGCTTTTCTTAATATCTTGCAACCTTCGATATTTTTCTTTTATTTCAGTAAGATTAAACTTATATATGTGACAAATACGCTACCAACCCTGTTCCATGCACTGCCAGCATGTATAATCCTTTATGATAAAAATTATATTCATGGTAGATGAATGATGGGACTGACTTTCTCACTCTAGTCTGGTTTAGGTCAAGTGAAATTCAGGTGATGACATTTAATATGAAACCAACTATGTGTGAAAGGTTATAAGTGAAAGATCTTCTCTTTTCCTGCAGATTTCTTATAGGCAAACAAATGAATAATGAATTTACTGTAACATCTTCATTTGATCTACTCAGCTGTAAAATATGAACATTCTCAAAGCTGAAGTAACTCAGACATTTAAGACATGCTAATGAACCAAATTCATTTCTGCAGATGCAATTAAAATCCTCATCTTTATCTATGCAGTCCAGGTTAAAAAGGCTGATACCAGGCTGCAGGACTACAGATGAAAAAAAGCGAGCTAAACAGAAATTACGACATGGAGATGGAAAGCTGAAAGTCCCAGAGAGAAACGATCTTGCCTTGCAGCAGGAATAATGATCAGGCTGCCAAGACACAAAAGCAATCAAAATGGAATCAAAGGAAAAAGAGAAACAAAATTAGCAAAGTTCTTCATCTCTAATAATATGTAACACTGTTTATATTTCATGTTTGAAATCTCACTTGGTTTTCTGCTATAACAATATGATACATAAAAATGATAGCACAAGAAAAAAATAACAAAGAAATGCTGTCATCCTATTCTTTTCCAACACAGACGTTCCCACTGCCTCTTCAGCATCAATAATGTTAATTACATGTAGCTACTGTATTGGGAGAAGAGGTAACCCGTATCTACTGAGCTTCAGAATCTGAGATTGGAACTGAATTATGTACTGGATAGCTGTAATGCTCTGCACTGAGTGCAACAAAATCAACCTATGAACACAGAATGAGCTAAATTATGCACAAAAAATATGCAAACGTAAGCACTGAATACACAAGCAATCCACTGACTAGATTGTCTAGTTTCTCACTCCACTTAGGGAATGTATTGCTTCTGAATGTTAATCACTTCTGGAGGTGATTACTATTCTGATCAGTGTTTTTTTAGGGTGCAGTCAGCAAAGACTAGAGTTAGCTTAAAACTCTGCTAGGCAATTATTGGAGAGAATGCGAAGAATTTCGTTTAGTTACATTAAAATATCTTTCTAGACAGAGGCTGTCTGTGGCCTGCAGTATTAAGATAAACTTGCAAGTACTGAAGTATACCTTCTGCAATGGGCTGCTTATTAGGATCAGATTTTTTCTTCACACTGATGCTATTTAGCAGCAACTTTAAAGAAGTAATTAGTGAAGAAATGGGCAAAATTTCATTTGCTCATTTCCAAACAACAGACAGTTCCCAGACAAGACCTGCAGACTCAAGATAAAATTAAAAACTCTGTTAAAATTACCCACTGCTATATACTAATTGCCATCAAGTATGTACAGTCAGCGGTGTTAATGTAGGTTGAAGTTATATGTGGAAAGTGATTCTATAATTAGAATGCTATACATTGCTTGAACTGCAAAAAGCCTACACTATTTTTAGAAGTGGTGTAAAGGGTAAAAGAATAAATATATATGTGCTTTGATAAGCCTCCAGAAAGGAATAACTGCTGCCAAGAGGTTCAAGTTATGTAATCATTGTAATGAAATGTATCCAGCCATATGCAAAAGACATCAGTGCCAACACAGTACAGCATTAGGCTTTATGGTGTACTCTGCCTTGTTCCAAGCTTACAAATGCAAAACATTTTCATTTTGAAATGGAGCTCATCCATGAATTACTGAAATACCAACTATTATCCAGTTACCTCTGTAAGATACTTTTTACTGATTTAAAACCTTTCAGGATGATAAATCTCCTCTCCTCCTCCTTAATCTCTTTCTTTCTGAACTGTTCTTGGTTGTCTGTATTTACGACATTTTTTAACATTTTGCACAGTGCCTTAGATACGTTAGCCTTTTTTACCTTCCACCAGAAAGCAGCCTGTTTTCCACTTGCAGCTCCCGACCCCTTCACACAGGTTTCTAGGACAGTGTACCTTAGAATGCCTATAGCTGCATTTTTCCTGTGACATTCTTGTTTGTTATTCATCTCCTGCACTGACTTGCAAACCCTGGTACTGTTGTTACGGCAAGTTCCCAAGGGAACTGATCACCAGTAATTAACTGATATTAGAATCACCCCTTCTTTCTCCCCCTTTATGATTTCTACATTTGGTTGAAGCTTCTGGTTTATGCTATAGGAATCAGTAACGTGTTTGCAGAAAGCTCAGCAATGAACTGGCTGTGTAGCATCTTCCCTAGTTTATGTTCAACAACAGTGACAGCATCATGAGTAGTAATAACCCATGAGTGCATCATCACAGAAAATACAGTTACTGTGCAAAAAGTAGGATGGGGGAACCTCCTGCTCTACTGGAAAGGGTACTGAGGGCTGAATTCCAGTTTCACTTCCTGATTGGCTT
>JAYRBT010000093.1:43425468-43437764 GCA_036023395.1 Myiotriccus ornatus | reverse complement strand
TTCCTGTTTGGCTTCTGAGGAGGGTTTTTCCTTTTCTTTTTCTCCCCATCTTTCTCTTCTGCTTCTCTTATTTTTTTTTCCCTTCATTCCCTCCTCTCCAATAACATGCACTAATAGAACTGATGAACGTCACCAAATATGGACCCACTAGTATATCTTCATGCAACACACAGTGCTCTGTTACTACTCTTTCCATCACTTTCCTTATCACAAAATGAACAAACAAAAAACAAAACCTAAACTATTTTTTATTTCCATTTACCAATAGCACGTATTTTTTATAACACTTCTAATAATATTTCAATGTTATCTGTGGTTCTATTAGAACAGTACTCTTATGTTTTAGTGCTTTACTTTCCTGATTTTACTTTGCTCTGCAAAATTGAATTTGAAATACCACAGATAATTTTGTATTCTATTACTGCATATGCTGTTGTAGTTTTCCTAGCAACCAGCACGTGTTAAAAATCCTCACTGATCTTAGATAATGCTGAATCTATACCATATAAAACTGAAAACTGAATGCTGTTGACATACGTTACCTCCCTCATAACAGGGTGATAATATCACTCTTGTTACTACAAATGTAACACTTTTGGTCACTTACTAATATTTCCAGTATGACTAAAACCAAAAAGAACTCAAAATCACTGTGGATAAAGAAATTTCAATTTTTCCAAACTATAAAAAATTACTAAATAAGAGGCATGACCTCATAGTTTCACAATGGAATTATGATTTTTCCTATTTAAGTGATTTTCAGAGTAGAGACACTTTTAACTAGGGGTATCTGGGAAAAAAAAATCAGTTCTTATGCATATAAAGCAGGCAGGCAAACATACATGAAAGGAACAAAAATCTTACGTTAGTGATAACTTAGGTACAATATTATTACCCTTGCACATGCTTTCCTTACCCTGGACCTCTCCTCTAGTTTTGTCATCATGACGACAGTTGCACCTCGTTGTTCCCACATCATTCTCCAGAAGTCACCAAAGGTTTCTGGCAATGCCCCTTGTGTGGCTATATAAGCATTCTGCTTCCTGTATCCATCTATGTAGTTGGCATTGATATAGTCACTGCCCGGTATGCCTGCAAAGAGAGGAGAGTGAAAATACAAGGCAGCATTTCTGTGATCTCCTATTGTACAAAATCCCGTGATGCAGCTGGATCAGTGAATCTTAGCTTGCTGCATGCCAAGTAGCACATGGGTGTGCTTTCAAATGAGCGTATGCCATTTGTGGTGCTGAGAAGCATGATAGTCTCTCTGGGTATAACTATTCTTTGGAAACAAAAGACTCTGTCTGACAAGAAATATAAAAGAAGCCTGAAAATCTGTACCAGGTGGAGAGACCTGGGGGTTGAAACAGCAGCATGGAAAAGGTGGTCTGAAACTGCCTGCAGACACCCGGCAGTACGGCACTCATTGCCCGGAACATACAGGGAAGACTCTCCATCAGACACCCTGAGCAGGCTCCTTAAACCCTCCTGTTGAGCTCACTGCATTTTCTTGTATATACAGAAAAAAATTAATGTTGTCAGACTATTAATATCACTGCAACATTCATTTTTGCCCATTAAATGGGAAGATAATTCTGAGCTTTATCAAAACACATTAAGTAAGTCAGGTTTAAGAAACAGTGACATCTGCTATATGTTGTATGCACGACACAAAGACCTCTTCAAAACTGAGTAAGAATTAAATGCATGAAAAGAAGGTGGAATCCAGGACCTGTGTCCACACTGGATCTACGTCAATTGCTCAAGGCTCAGGTATTTTGGACAAGACTTACAGAGGGACTTTGATTGTGTCTAACGCACCCACGGGAAGCAGGCCAGTTCCTTTCTACAATGTTTTTAACTCAGGGTGTGCAGTACCATGCCTATACTGAGAGCAGGAACATGCTGCCTGCCAAGGTCAAGGAGGTATATTGGCTGCAGTGAAGATCACATTACTAGTCCGCACTAATAAGGCAGCCATGCTAATGGAAATGGACAAATATTCTCAGTCCACTGCTGAATTCAGCAGTGCAGTGTCCAGCTTTTAACTCACACTATGTGCGTGTTGGAAGATAAAGCATGGAAGGCATCAGTTTTTATGTCATAGCTGTATTTTTAACTGATGACCTGAGGAAGAAGAGATACTCCTGTGAGATCTCAGTGCAGGCTGGATGGCAAAGCAGTGTTACTACAGTGCTGGAACTCAAAAGTGTTCCCCAGAAGAGTTAGCTGAAATACAGATGTGTGCATCATAATAAAATAATACAAGAAGGTTTGTTAAAGTAATTGACAGAACCTACTTTTTTGAGTAGAAATGAATGATTTACATATACACAGTCAATCTGCTATCCCCAAGTCTACAACCAGAGGATTTGGTGCAGGTTTTCAAAAAAGATTCAAGGTGGTGATATCAGCTTCCTCACTTATTGCAAACTGCTTTCACTCCACACAGCTACAAAGTTGAGTTTCTTTGGCTATGAAACAGCATATATTATTAAAGATGTTTAAATAAGTGTTTCCCAAGCTTTTTGTCAGAAACCGAATCTTCAAATCTATCCTGATGCATTATCTTCTGTTGGCGATCCTAAACCAGAAATTATTGGAGCTGCATACTCCTGTCTTTCCTGAGAAGCAGTGACAATGGTAAACACATTTTGGAAAATAATTTGAATTTGAATGGAAAGCAGAGGTACCTCTTTAACTCTTCGATTGTTTTGTTGTTTTTCACTTCCATTTAAAGTGTTTCTACACGTACTTTGGGTAAGCTTAGTGTTTGATTCCACCAGTCACTTAGCAACGAACAAACTCATTGACTAAATGTGACACTAAGTTAATCCACCCGTAGTCTAACCTATAATTTTGCCTTTGCACCCAAAAAAGTTTCATATATGTTCTTGTTTTATCATTTATTATTCATATTTAAGCTTACATTTTAATTTGATTTTACTTTCTATACACAATTAAAAGAAAAACCTGACAAAATATTTCAGCAATGGAAAGATTTCATAACTTCAGGGGTGTAAGAGAGGCAGAAAATGGCACTCCTCAGAGAAGATGCAGGAATGGATGCAGAAAGACTGGCTGACTCTGATTCGAGCTGATTGAAAGTCTCTTCTGGGAGAAAAATAAAACAAAACAAAAAAAGGCTTTTAAACCTGCATGATCTGTAGCTGAAAACATGCCTTCCCTCCATGAAAGGCAGAAATTGGAGTTCAAAAGTATCAGTCTTGTAGACTTGAAGCTGTTTTAGATGAAACTTCTTACTGCAGATATTGGAACTAATGACTTAGAAAATACAACTGCTAGGCACAATACTGTATTTTCCTCCTTTATCAAGATAATAAAACCTTTCTTCACAAAACAGACGAGAAAGAAAAATGAAGTCAACAGGAGAAATCTACACCAACTGGGTGTAATTACCAAAGGAATGGAGAAAGCTGGTAAGAAATGTTTTCTGCATAAATTAGAATTATATTATGATGCCTGGTATCATACTTTGAAGCACATGTTATAAATAAAAGCCTAAGGAAAAAATTAAAATCAACACTTTGTAAAGTGGTTAAATGATCTTCTGGGAAACCTGTCCTCTGGAACTGATACTGCACAAACTCAGCATGAAAATTAAGCATGATAAACTCTTCAATAAAGAATAATCTTTACCAATCTTAGCAGCCACTCCTAGTACCTGATATTAAAAAAATCCAGAATGTCTAAAGTTTTAAATACTCTTTCTACTTACTATCTTGTATTAAATTTATTGATAAATCGTATTAAAATATATAACTTCTAAATGAAATACTAATTCTTTAAACTGGAATGAAGAGAAGCTTCCAGATTATACCGTTCCTGATTACAGATTCAAGTGAGAAAGAATTAAGATTAAGAATTACTAACAGTTGCAAAGAAGATTTCTTCCCATCTAGATTAAAGTGGATATTTTCACTCTGTTTTTCCACTTGACTGTTATAAAGAAGACCAAAAAAATCCTGTATGTCCTTTAGCCAGAAAAGTTACTTTACATGACAAGTCAGCTTCATGGCACATGAAGAGGATATAGCTAGGATACGGAAGTCCGTTTACCACAGGCTTTTAGCAACTGTTAGTGACTTAACTAATGCAGTTTTGGAAAAAAAACCTAGGTGCTATTCCAACACTTGCACTGAGAGAAGATTTTCATCAAGGGTTTATCTCTAGCAGAATACAGCACTCAATAGGGTTATATCTCTCTTGAGATAAGAGAACAGTAGGGTTCACAATGCTCAGCTCCATTGTCTCTCTCACACAGTATCTAGTAGGTATTTTCTTTATTCTCCATCTATTCTCATAGTCCCTTCAAGTATCATACACCTTTCTCAGTCTCTTTCCATCACTGTTATCATGCATGACCTCAGTTTCACATCCTGTTCCAAAATCCTTTTGTATTCTGTAATACCATTTCCCCACTCTCACTTCCTAACTCGCACTTTGCCACATGAGGTTTTGCTTCATCAGCTATGTCCCCAGTATGCAAAAACTTAAAGCCCTCTAGGGAAGGTGCCTTGTCATAAGAGGACTAATGAATTGTGTGCAGTTTAAAAATAACAAATTCAAAACCTGAGGATATGTAAGTATCTACACTGACCAAACATAAAAAATTATCAAAGGCAAATAAATTTAAATATTAAAATGTTATGTTCTGCAATGACTTTTCTGGCCATAACCTCATTCTGAGCTGAGAAAACTCAACAATTCTCTGTCAAGTCTAATAGTGCAAAAACAATGAAATGACAACAAATTTGACTGCAGCACAGTGAAATCCTACAAACCTTTGTTAGCTGCCATAGCTTGAAGGCAACATACCCACAAGCACAGCAGCAATTGCCATCATTACTTAAATTTGGGTTTCATAGTTAAGAGAGGTCAGTTGTTCTGTAAAAACATGGGTCAAGAAGGGGACAAAGCAACCAAATTCTTCCTTCAGTAATATTGATACGAACCTTACGTAAGTAATTGGCATCAGTGGGGTTTACTGTAGATTTAGAATGGCATACCTGAAGAATAAATTTAGGATAATCCTGACATTTACAAGTTTCTTGAAAGCAGAGACACAGTTCTGCACAAGAAGTCAGCTAAAGACCAAGCTTCTGAACCATAATTCTACTATAACTATTTTCTAGTAGCCTTTTCAACTATGGTGATGAATGACCAGAGTCTAAAATCTCCTTATTTAGTGAGACTGGAATCAAGCACAATGGGGAAAGAATCAGATGAGCAGGTGAGCACAAAAGACACTACAATTTTAAATATCTCAAGAGAAAAAAGCAGTTCAGATTTTACAGAGTAAGACTGAAAGATCAATGAAACAAAATTATTTATTCAATGCCACTAGAGTGCAAAACATTAAAAAACCTTGAATTGTATTGCTCCCCATTTATGCTGAAATGACAGTACATCTTACTATAACATAGGCTCATATCCACAAGGCTAACAATGTAAACCTCAGGAATAATTCACTTGATTTCCTGAAGACAGTTATAATCTTTAATACCTTTAATTAGACTTTGCATTTTATTCACAAAGTAAAATCAAATAATGAAATTATTTTAACCCTTTACAAAGACCTGCTACTGAACCACACTTCTCTTTCAAACAAATTAAACCATAAACTTTTGTTTCTGCACTGCTTCCTCAGGACACGTGCTCTTAGCTGTAAATAGTGTGAAGTAATAGGATTAAATTCTGTCATGCATCTTCCAGCATAAACAATTTGGAAAAATACAATGATGAACCCAAAATGCTTGATGAAGTTGTACTTACTGGTTTAAATCAATGATTGGTGTTTTGAACAATATTAGAGCAAAACTCTCTGTCACAGAATCACAGAATATTCCAAACTGGAAGGGACCCATAAGCATCATCAAGTCCAACTCCTGGCCCTGCACAGGACCATCCTCAAGGGTCACACCATGAGCCTGAGAGCATTGTCCAAACGCTTCTCTAATTCAGACACATCTCATGCTACGACCACTTCCCTGGGGAGCCTGTTCCAGTGGCCAATCACGCTCTCGAAGAAGAATCTCTTTCTAATATTTTCCAACATTTTTCTAATACTCAAACCAGAAATCAAAATCTAACATGACATCATCATACTGTGATTACTTTATAGCTGTCTGAAGATGGATTTAGTGATTCTTCAACTCTTTAAGACCAAGTAACACAGAAGTTAATAATCAAAGGAGTTCTGTTTTGAATAGAAATATTAAATTATACTCTAAATGATGCACTAAAAAGGCTGTTGAATGCCTCTACTAAAACAAAATTAAATGATTTCTTGATATCAAATTGGTTTGATATTTCCTTCAAAACCCAGTTACAATATGAGTGTGCACAGTAAACAGGTACTAAATCTTCATTTACTCATTCAAGAACAAAGCCACTGGATGTTTTCCTAAAGCTTTCCCCACTGGAAAGTATGGCTATGCATACGCTGTAGGGTGAATGGACATACAATTACTTTATAAGCATATATTATTAGCAGAAGGCAACTCAAATGCGATGTGAGAGCACAAATGATTTGTACAGTTCATGACTCTTCAGTAGATATTCAAGAATTTATATTGCCCAAAACAATTTCTAAACTCAAGGATGTTGGCCTGCGTACTCAAAGCTGATTTACTGGCAGTTGGTCACCAGAAAAATAAGAGTACTAGCAGCTTCTTGCTTTTTCTTTATTGACCATTTGCATTACAGTCAGACTTCTAGTGTTAGAAGCATATTAAAGTCACTAAATTTCATCAAACAAAAATTAAACTGCTGAAATATGATTTTTTTTTTTTTTTTTAAACTAGCATTAGGAAAATACATGCCACATGTAGCAGATTTTTAGTCTTGGACATTTCCTAAAAGAATTTGTAAAACTTTTAAAAATGCATAATGTTTAACCATTTTTTCCCCATTTTTATTTACTTCGAGGTTTAAGGTCACAGACCTAGATAATATTCTGTCATTATACTTTAAAAGTCTAAGTGTCCATCTCAGACACATCGTAAGACAGCACGATACAAGCAATCAGATTTCAAGAACATGGGAACAAAATTTCACAAAGTACAATTTTCTTTCAGGAGGAAAATCAATCCCTCCAGAGGGACATCTAATGTAATAAAATTTAAACAGTGGTGAAAAAAGTATTCCTGCAAGTGAGCAATGACGTGTGGAACTCCATGCTACACGTAATTAGAGAGGTCAAGAACTTAGTAGGGATTCAAAACCAGGTTTGAAGACGCAAAACAGGAGTGACGAAAGGTACCAAAATCAACCCTTTGAAAGTGTTACTAAACCTCGTATTTTAGAGCTAATGATATTTTTAACAACTTATTATCAATAGTCAGAAAGAAGTAATTTTAAGTCTCTGCTAATTGCATCTTAAGACTTTCTAGGAATCGCTTTTACTAGCTACAGAGTTGGGCAACTGTACAAAACTGGCCTTGTGTTCCATTCTAAAGTAGCAATCACAGCATTCCATGTTTGTGCAACACCATCGAGAGGCAAAATGACCATCAGTGTAAGATTACAGTTTGGCAGATGCTTAGTTTCTTGTTCACATATATTTGCTCTTAAACA
Source organism: Myiotriccus ornatus (assembly GCA_036023395.1). NCBI lineage: Eukaryota > Metazoa > Chordata > Aves > Passeriformes > Tyrannidae > Myiotriccus > Myiotriccus ornatus. The sequence continues at coordinate 43,430,165 of JAYRBT010000093.1, read as the reverse complement.
GGGACCAAGTGTCTAGATGTAGAATGGAGCTCTTCATCTTAGAAAGAGTACAGTTATTATGCAAACCTCACTAATATTAGTCTTCCCTTGGCCATCAAAGAAATGCAGATGAGGCCTGTATGTAAAATCTAACCAAATATTCTCCTATAATTATAATAAAATATAATGTCGTCCCAACTTAGGTCCTGATTAAGTTGTTTAGTAACATAGGTAAAGGAGAATATATTTTTAAAATCATTCATTTCCCTGGTAGCATGAAAACAAACACAGCTGTCAACTAGATAAGGTGCTGGGCAGACTGTATATTTTCATTATTTGGAATATTTACTTAAAAACTGAAAGAGAATTATTTATTACTAAATGATAAGACGAATGTATTAAACTTATGAAAGCATACACATAAAATTTCAGCTACAGAATCATGTAAAGTCCCAGGGGTAAAAAATGTTAAGAAGATAATTATCTAGAAAATTATTTCTGTTTTCAAGACCAATACAATTATCATTGCATAAAAAGGCGTTTAATACTTTATCTATATTGCTTCTTTCACCACCACCTAAAGACTGAAAAAATACTTTAATTCATGCAAATCACCAAATGGGCCAAAATCCCATTTGTGGTTTTGTATCTAACACTGATATTTCAAAAAGCTATAATTTTTTAATTTAAGGTCAACAATTTTTAAAGGAATAGAAATCTTAGCCTCATCATGATATTTCTTACTTTTAAAAAAGGGACTCAAACATTAGACTTTAACTGTATTTTGTCCTTGCTCCATAAAATACTCCTTCCCAGGTGCAATGTATTTTTTTCCATGTTTTTACTATCTCTTATTTAAAAACATACTGTAATGTACTCTAGATTTGATAATTTTAATTACTTTGATAACATTTTCTGTTTTGCCTCTTAAATGTTCTTCCCACTTTCTGAATATAATATTTTTTCTTTAAGGGAACCAAATTTCACTGGTCATTTACATAAAGGGGAAAATGGTAGAACTTCTTAAGCTCAGATGTGTGATACATAAATGAACAAATAAATTTCTCTGCATTTAGTTTTTTTCCTTCCTTTCTGTCCCACTTTATTACAATCCCCTTTTCAAACAAAATCCTTTGAAAGATTTGAGTCTTCTGTCAGTTAGACATAGGTCTGAGTTAAGCACTTTGTTCCAAAGAACTTTACATAACACTTCAGCAAGGCTGTCCAATTCTGTTCCTGGCCTATCCGGACCATGTATTTAGCCCTCCTCTCTGGACCACTGGATATAAGAGGATATATTTACTGAATTACATCACATATACTGCTAACTAAAGTACCTTCTCTTCAGTGTTGAGACAGTTTTACCAGGTAGTGGCAACTTTCTATACAGCTATATTCTTTTACAAGGCAACATGAAAAATTTAAGTGACATTGCAGAAAAATCTTGTCAGAACTGCTATATGAGCTTCAGAGGTGGAACGAACAGAAGAAGATTATCATATGGAAATTCTTCAAGGCAATCATTTAAATTCGCTAATACATTTGAGAAGCTCTTATCTCTGTTATCAAAGCCTATGGTATGCAGCTGCAATAAATGAGGGAAGATCTAAACTTCAATCAGTGGGATTGCCTTTTTCTTCACCAAGCAGCTAATATTAAAATGGATTATACCCATAAATCCAGTGTCTTCAGGTCGGGAGCAGCCAAAGGTAAGAAGCTGTTTAGAACTGTAAATTAAAACACCTTGCAGTTTAACTTGCAGCATGTTTTGATTGAAATAATTATGACCTTGAATACAGTTCCCTACATCATATGTATCTCGTGCAAGTCCTGTACAAGTTAACTAAAGGCAAATTTTATTTTCATTTAAATAATTTCACTTAAATATATAATTTTTTATATTTCAGTCATCATTAATATTTGACTGTCAACAACATAGAATAAAGTAAAAATCTGTCTTCAACTCAGCAAGCAGGTTAATGGAAAGGCAGAATTGGCAAAAAGTAAGAAATCCTCTGAATGTTTCCTGGTGCTTTAGCTCTTGAGAAAAGAGAGAGACAATATCAAGGGCTGACCACCTCTAACAGTTTGTTTAAGTTAAAACTGTCCAAGTTTTCGGAAAGCTTTTTGACAAAGAAAGAGAATATGAAGAACTCTCACTATACCTCACTGCCAATCTTTAATCAGCGAAATACTCAGGTTCCAACAATGTCTGCATGTGGGCATTCTTTTAAACACTCTTGTTTAACATTCCAATTGTAAATGAAAAAGAAAAAAAAAGTTTAAACAGAGAGTTTTCTTAAAATTGTCCCAGAGAACATAAAGTTGATTTTTTTCCCACAATGAGTTTTGACCACTAAAACTCAGTGAACAGATATGTTGATAAGACATCGTTCAACAAAACCCTCAATTCATGTATGTTCACTGCTACATTTGCTTTGCACTGTTAGTATAAGTAAACAGCAATATTAATTTACTTTAGACAACACATTGGCATATACACAGGGACCTGATGCAATCAGTGTTATATATGAAACCCTGTACATTTTAGTGTAAGTTCATACTTATATTACTGACAATAAGCATCAGAAAAGATTGTCATTATAGGAATTTACTGGAAGTACTTTAATTAGCACTTCTTTATATTACTATGTCACCATATTGATTAGTAAACTTATACTAGATTTTAGGAGTTAATTACTTTAATTTTAAAGGCCTCCTTACCTTCTATTGCTGAGAGTAGAACACGAGAATGGTCATATGCAATTACATTCGCGTATCTATTCTTTGGTTTGTTTACTTCCAGGTTAGAGTGTTCCCATGTGAACTGCTGACCGGGATCAATAGACTTCAAAAGAGAAAGAGAAGAAAAGGAAAGGAAAATTTCAGCTAAGGACTACACAACTGTTTTATTTATAATGATTACAAACTAAACTCCCACAGTTCACTCTGGAAATAATTTGCTTTTGAAAGAAAATTATTACTTCAGGACACATACTATATCCTGTTACCTAAAGCATTTCGTATTTATGCGCCTGAAGTTTCCATGAGGAATTTAAACCTTAAGATTTTAAAATCCAAGGCCTTCTCTTCAGAAAAGCAAGCTATCCATCTTTTTATCTTTTCACTCATTCTCACAAGTGAAGGGTTCTAGCATAACAGAGAATGAAAAAATGTCAGAAACCTCAGAAAAACTGGGATGATGGAATAAATATTTTTGCCTCTCCTTATTAGTAAGTGCTTGTTCAAAAATTTCAGTGTCCTGTTTACTAAATAAACTCCAAACATTCCTGAGTAAGTTTTCCAGAAGAAAAAAAAATGTTTCTGTTCTTTCATTTTGATGCCAGGCCAACACATGATACCAGTGTTGCTCAGAAAACCAACTGCTTATCATCCACAGACAACATGAAGCTTGTTTTTTATTTTCTTGAGTAATAAATAAGTAATCAATTCAGGCATATTTGAAATTTTAATGATCTCTTATTAATAAACACAACTATATGTTTCTAGATTCACTGTTTATTTGCTGTTTTCTTCATGTTCCAGGATGGAGTTACAGAAGCATGTCCCACACTCCTTCATCTTTTACCACTAGGGAAACTCTCCAGACCCTACTACTTTTACCTCTATGGTTGAGGTATATATGCAGCTAAGTAAATACAAAATAGGTAACAGATGGTACCTGCTGATGCATGCTATGGTAGAGGCTGTATGAAAGGTCATCTCTTAACTACGAAGTCATGAATAATCACCTGTTGTTTTACTTTCCCCTTCTGTAACCTTAATATTGTTTCATCATGTATAAGCCATTATGGCTTTAGGTTTATGCCCTTTGCTTAATCCTGGTAGGAACTGGCAGTGCCCTACGCGAGGCTGCTGTAAAGTATAAAACAAATGATGACACAGATAAGCCTAGATGGGCCAGTTCGCCAACACAATGTTCACTTTCCATGGGTAGACAGCAACATGGCACAATTCAGAAGATCCATACTGCCACTACAGCATCAAACCATTGTTGTTCCTGACTCCTATCAGGGTTACAACAGCTGCGAGGCCATTTCATATTAATGGAAATGAAATATGACCTGTAATCTATTAGAGTAGGTATTACTTGACAATGAGCATGTGCAAAATTGATTAATGTGATCTACTAGGACTTGTTCCTTATATTAATAATTACTATTTGGCCAGTCAGAAAACTGTTTCATTCTCATGCACATTTACATATTTTATATAACTTATTTATGTAACATTTAGAGAATGATTTTGCTTCTTTATTGAGATTATTCTAAAAAAAAAAAAAAAAAAAAAAAATTGCCTGGTTGCCTGAGAGAGAGGTTTTAGAGTATTCCAGCAATTCTGTTTAGGAAAACAAATACCTTAGGAAAACATGCATGTTATCCTAATAACCCTGACCCAATTCATTCTTGTACCAGTTACCACTTACTTGTCCTGAGTTTTATTTTCATTACAGACCTCTGGAGCTGGGCCTGGTTAAGTTTCCATGTGTAACCTAGTTATGGAGAGCAGAGGAGTGTGCTCATGCAGGCTCACCCTTTGCATACTGTTTTACCTATAGTATCTAAGGCAGAGAGTTTGGAAGCTCCTCCTTCAAAAGGAAATGAAATGGGACTGTATTAGAGGAACGAGGAACAAATTAACTGCTTGGGACCGTGATGAAGCCCATGAAAATTCTAGTTGTGGTTTGGATATGATTC
>JAYRBT010000093.1:43404712-43425458 GCA_036023395.1 Myiotriccus ornatus | reverse complement strand
GTGTATGGTACTAACAGTCCAAAAGGCATTATTAAATGCAGCTCTGTGAATGAATCTGATTTTTTAAACTTCTACACAAATTTTGCGCCCAAAAGGATTTTTTTTGTTTAAGAAATATTTGTGTTCCCTATCTGAGAAATTCGTGTGACTGTGCTTAACATATCTTAAAATGTCAATAGTATTGATATTATTAAGTTAGTATCTTTAGACTACTTAAAAGATTTACAAAACTGGGAATGAATACTTTTTTTGAGCCCTATTGTATTTTGTTCTCCTATAAAGGAACAAGAAACTATTCCCCAATTACTATTCTGCCACTTGAAGCACTTAAGTATAAACACAGCAACTTGGTCCAACAGTAGGGCTTCACTCTTCTCCAACAGAAATATTACTTTTTCTGACTAAAATGTGACATTCTTATTTATCAGTAAAGAAAATGGTAAAATTTTAGTTTGCAAAGTTTTATTTTCATTTTCTTACAATTTATTTTCATCACAGTAATGTTCTCCCATCCTCTGAGAAGGATGGCTAGTAGAATTTTGAAGCAGGCACTTCAAATTTAAGAACCTGAATATTTTTGTCTTTACTGCTAAGTGCTATTTATCTCATCTAAGGTATAGAGAAAGAATTTGGATGACATTTGCATCAATGCTGAGAAAATAAGTGTCCTACACATACACAGAACACCCAAGACATGTAATATACCTCTTTATCAGCTGACCAGCATTTCACCTACATCATACAACTCGAAAAGTAATATAATTTGCACAATTACTTCTCTCAGCACAACTCTCCCCTCTTTTCCTTTTTGAGTTAATGGAGGTAAATAAGGTAACTTGTGCAGAATATTTGCAGGCCAAGTTTTCAGAATTTTGGAAAGTAATCAGTGTGGATTCAGCTCAGAATTACAGTAATATTTTAGAAAATAAACATAGTAATTTCAAAATAAAAACAAGATGCTAACTATATACTACTGCATCATACTCTAAATATCTTTTAAAATAAAATCGACTATTTGACCAGGAATAATGCACATCTATAATATCTGTGACTACCTAGTTAGCATTTTTTTGAGAGGTATACAGGCCTCTCAAAATGCTATCTAAATGACAGTGCACCAACCCGGAATGAGGTACACTACTCTGCATTGTTCTAGATAGATAACTGAAAGGGACTATCTGTCTGATCTTTTAGGTTTTTACCTACATTCCAAAAGTATTATGGAAATTACTTCACAATATAAGATGCTACATGCACTTTCTCTTTCCATTTGATGAGAAAATACACTGGCTGGCTAACACACTGCTAGTTTTGAGCCTGGACTGCAGGACTCTGGCTTTACCTTATACAAAATAAGATGTACACAAAAAAATATATCTATTTGCAATTACAGCTACTTGAAAGAAGTAAGTTTGAGGGGCAGTTTTGCATATACAAACAAAATTAGGCAATCGCATTGATTATGGTCTAAGATACCCATTTTGAGAAACAGCTTCAGCTCTAAATTATACCCATTTTTCATGTGAATTTATAGATTATTAAGAATACTTTACATTTAAAGTTTAGCTCAGCTGTTCAGTATTATTCTTCCACTTTTCACTCCTTAATGTTTAAGCGATCTAAAACTACTCTTCAGTATCAAGAAAAATCCCAAACCTACACTTTGTATGATGTATGGCCACATGGTGTAATTCAATGATTAATATTTAGGTCTACATGCAGACATAATTAACATAAATTATCAAAAGCAGGCAAATGGATTGAACTTTAGTACTGCCTGTTCTTCTCACGAATCTGAACCACTCTGTGGCCTTACTATCCTCCCACAAAGCACCACTTTTGTAAAAAGAAAGTTAATCTGTACTTCCTCAGACTTAATAGCCATACTGGAACAAAGAGTTGAGTGGTATTGGCAGACACGTTTCAGAAGTGTGAAAGACCAATAACTCATGAATAACAAGTCCGTACTAACAGTTTTAATGAGTGCTTAAATGGTTTAATGGATGGCACTTTAATAGGATTTCTAGTATTTTCATTCTGAAAGCTTGCCTTCAATAAAGCTGTCATTAACAAACTGGATTTCTTCATAGCATAACTGTGAAGTATGGGTGCTTTGTGCAAAAGAAATAAAGATATCTGTAATACTGTTATTTTCCTCCTAAGCTTTGACAAATCTTTCAGCTATTGTGTTCTAAGTGGTTGCCTGTTGAAAAAAAATCTGATCTGTTAGTGGGAAAACACTGGAGCAATATTTACTAGTATAGTGCACCAACCATAAAATAGTTCATTGACTAATAATCATGGTAACCAAAAGGTGTTTCCAGAAGAATTTCAAACAAGCCCCCTCCAATAAAATGTACAGCTGCTCACTGTGAAGTTTTCCTTTACACCACTTAAACAAGAGGAAAATGTTCCCTGCTGTAACTGTGAGTGTTCCAGGAGTATATCTTGGTTCAGTACTGAGGAAGGAATTAGTACGACAAAATGCTACCACTTCTGGTGTAAGCTGGCACACGTCTGCCTGCTCTGGAACAGCGCTATAGTATACCAGCCAATTAGGAGCCAGCAGTTTTTGTGGAATGTAGGGATTGTGAGTTACTTCACAGGTTTCACAAACCCAGAGGAAGAAGGGAGCATGTCCTGTAAAGAATTTCCCAGCACTGTAGGTGCTGTGTTTGCAGCTTAAATTAAATCATCAAAGACCACTGGCTCACAGAGAAACCAAGTAGGGAAAGAAGAATGAAAAAGAAAAACTTGAGATGATGTCAATGCAAATAGCACAACTGGAGAAAGTACTCAGCTATGCATAAAAATAAGCAGTTTGACCCTCTTTTACCAATGTCAGCAGTTGTGATGAGAATTTCATACCACAGTTGATGAATTTATAATAGAGCACTATTGTATTATGCAGGGAGCTTGCTAATAGAATGAGATTTACATACTGCATTACCAAAACATGAATGTTAGATTAATACATGATCATGGCAACTTGCCAACTGGAATTATGGTTTTTAATCAAGACAGAGACTTTCCCATCACACTGCAAAGGCTATAATTTTCAAGAATATGGGGGAAAACCCACATATTTTGTACGGCTAAAACTTCTTTGGAACTCGAATATAAATTTGCATCCTGGATGCAAGAATAGTTAAAAATGCAGATAAGACATTTCCTGTTAACTTTCAAAGGAAAGTGACCCAACTGTTCAAGAGTAGCTAGAAATACAACTAAGGCTTTTGCCAAACTCCTCTCAAGAATAAAAGTATTTCCTGTACAGTATAAAGTGAATATTCTTACAACCAAATGCAATAATGTAAAACCTGATTCCAGTGGAATCAAACAATTTATATAAGCATATAACTAAAGTATACTTAAGGAGGAAAATAAGCATTATTTGAAAACAGGTTTGAAGGAGAGTGTCCTTTACAAAATGCTTTAAAAAACCTAGTTTTTAAAAATTAATCATATTGGTTTGTATTTCTTTGCCTCCAGTCTTAAACATAATCTGTTTATTCCCCACATGCAATTAAAATCCTTTGACCATGATATCATAACCAGTTGTGATAGAAATCATTTTGTGTTGAAAACAGAGGATTACACTCACCTTCAGGTAGGAAATAAGTATTGAGAGCAGAAGAATACCTGAGTAATGAAATAACTTGCTTAGTTTTAAAAATTTTTTGTGATGAGAGCATCTTGTTGTTTTATTATAGTGTATAAAATACAGTAATTCTTAAATACTAAACTTTGTAATTTTCTCATATGACATAGAGGTTGGACCTTAAATTTTCCACATATTTTTAAAGCTCTGTCAACATTTTCTTGTTAAAGGAAAGAGTAAAGGAGGGAAATTCTTCATTGATTCCTCCATTTTTCTCTGTAAGTCCCTAAAAATATTGCAAATTCATCTTTCTAAAAAGCCTCAAAAATTCAGTTTTACCTATAAGGATCTATACAGTCTAACCTTGAATAATTTTTCTTGTTATAAGAGAAGTAGACTACTTTTCTCTTCCTACACATATCACTGCCTTTGATTGAACAAAATAAAACTGATATTTATTACAGAATAGAATCACAGAATCATTAAGGTTGGAAAACACTTCTGGATCATTGAGTACAACCTTTGACCTTACCAACTGGATCACTGCACAGAGTGCCACGCCCAGTTGTTTCCTGAAGACCTCCAGTGATGGCGTCTCCACCACCTCCCTGATCAGCCTGTTCCAACACTTAACTACCCTTTCAATGAAAAAATTCTTTTTTATGTCCAGCACCGCTTGAGGCTATGTCCTCTTGTCCTGTTGCTAGCTGCTTGGGAGAAGAGGGCAACCCCCACCTTGCTACAACATATTCCAGACAGTTAATTGACTAATTAAACTGTCACTGTGGAATTCCTTGGCAAAATAGCATTAGGTATCAGACCAAAACACAACATCCTAATACATAACACCAGTTTTCTTCTATGTGATTATTTTAATTATATAAGCATAAACAAATGCTGTTATCCTAGTGAAGCACTCACAGCACTAAGGAAGGAGATAAAACACTACTCTAAATCTTGCCTAGCACCACTTCAGATTCCTGTTTTATGTCTTTAAAATTCTCTGTCATAACCATCCTGCTGGCCAGATAGTACCATAGGTGGAACTAAGCACCAAACAACCTAGGTGAATGCAATAGCACTGTGCTATTAATAAGAAAACTTTTCACTGTTCACTGACTACACAAATTGTTTCTCAATAAATGGAGCACATCCTACGAAAGTAAAGTTACAGAATACCAATAAATGATGTTTGTAACATTAGACAGGGGAAACTAATGTAAAGATAAACAACAGAAAACACATTTTTGCTAAAAATAAAATTGATTTTTGCACAAGTCACTATTATCTACAATGATATAGCAGATAAGTGCAGTTGTTTCTTTGGTAGAAAGTCATTCAGTGGATTATCTGTTCTTCCTGGACTTTCAAAGTGTATTATACTGATAGTAACTTTTATATTTGCTTCTACTATACAAGATTTACCGTGTTCTAGTATGCGATGTTTGTGTTGTTGCAGCTTGAGATACAAAAAGAGAAATATACCATATTCAGTAAACTGTTTTCTCATCACAAGTCCTACCAACTGACTTTGAAAAGCTACAATAAAACAATGTCAAAAGGCATTTTCATGTTTTCCAATACTCAGCGTTAAAGCAAAAGACTGTCTCTAATTTACTAAAGAAACCTGATGAGAGAAAACATTGAATTATGTAAAACTTATTGTAGCATTTGTTACCAGCGCATATGCACACACATCCACAGTAAATCATAAAATAACACATAGAGGCTGGTAGTGTAATTTTTCTGTTGCATCAACAGGTTTTCACACAAAAATAGTGTGAATTTAAATCTGCTTTCTTAAAGGTGTAAAACTGTAACTACAGGCCTCAGGTAAGAAATGTGAAATTATTTTACACAAGTCTCAGAAACCTACTTCGGAGGATTAGAGTTTCTGTTCTGTCTCACAGAAAGAAGTGATTTTACAAATACATTTAGTGTATCGCATAGAGTAGGCAGAGCATTAGTGTTCTTATTCAGTCTATCTCCGTGACCACTTCTTGTTTTTAAATTTCTGAAGCCTGAGTTAAGAAGGAGATACAATGTAAAGGTCAGACTCTTGTGAATACAGCTTTTTGCTCAGCAGCTGTTAAGTCCATATGGAGCCTTACATTACATAAAATCCCACTGAAACTGCCAAAGTCAGCAAATGCTTCATAATCATCAGCTGGGGTCAACCTTGTCTTTAAATTAGAGAACACAAAAGAACTGTGTGACATAAATGATATGTCATGTTAGCACAGTGAACCAACATTTTGTTTAGGCTTGGGGTCTGCAAGCTAAGAAAAAATTAATGATGGATTATGAAAAATTTATTTTGAAGTAACAGAACCATTTAATCCAACAGGTGAATTGAACGTTTTTTTAAATCTTGCAGCAGTCATAATTTTTCTGGTCCCTGTTGTCCCATAAAAACTGGTACTCAAGGTGAAGTTGTGGGAGAAATATAATGGAAGAAATCTCTACTGTTCTGATCATACACTGTGAGAGCTGGGATAGGAGATGCCCTGAAGAGACACTATTAAATAGTTTCCGAAAATTCGTAGAAAAAGAAACTCGTCCAGTTGATGACATCAAACCTCAAAAAATAATACATAGCTGGAAGGTGTTTTACACCAGAGAATACTCCCTTTACCAGATCATAGCAGTGAAGGAATTCTACTTTTTCCCTTCTCTTTTTTTTTTTCTTTTCTTCCTGAGAATATATAGTTTATACCATGCATATTGTTACTTACTTTTTTGCAATACTTCTTTCCCAACTTGCTGCATTACCCCAGATGTTCTTTGCAGAAACAGAGTGAAGGGGAATGTAGTTTGGACTTATTTCTTTAATGGCAATTTCAGATTATTTCTCAACTAGATTTCACATAGAACGACAGGAACATATTCTAAGAAATTAAAAAAGGGAAAAAAATATCCAACAACACAAAAAATCTCACACCAGGAACACCCTGTTTGTGAAGCTTTCTGTCAGAGGAATGAAGAACAGTGGGTTCATTTTGGGATTATCTGAAGAAAGCAATCCTGTCTTGTCTCATCCTTCACCTTCACAGACTGCAAGGAATTTAGAGGGTTGCATTAGAAGATGATGCCAGAGGGTATAAATCAGCAGAGGACACTCTTTTGGTAGTTATGAAGAGAGAGGTTTCTGTCTGCCTGAAGAGGAATTGGGAACAGGCAAAGAAGTGATACTCTTCCAAAAGGAGAAAGAAAAATTGAATTAAATTTTGATCATAAATTCTCATCAAAAATAAGTGGCTGGAATACGAGCAAGGATGGAAGAGAGGCAAGTATTTAAACAGTTCTGAAGAGCTGAAAAGGGAACTTAGAATATGAAAAGATGTGTTTGAGTTGTGAAACAAGTAATTCTCTTGAAGTGGCAACTGAAGTACGGTATGCTAAAAAATTAATATCCTTTTGAAATGGAGCTAACCTGAAAGAGGGCAAGAACTCAGCGTTCATCAGGAAACTGTTAATATAGGATTTTATTCTATGGTATTACAAAGTTGTCTTAAGAGCTGTTGCACACTATCAGTCTAATTGTGAAGAATTTCATCCATGCAATGTAAGCAAAAACTAAAATAAAATATTTGAATGCCAGGGAGGAAAGGGCATGATATAAAACAAAAAAAAAAATCATCAGTGGTAATCGATGAAAACTGTTTCCTTCCCTAAATGTGAATTAATTGTATTTGCTGGTGTCAATAAAGGTCAGCAGTTTCCTGCTGGATGTTACACCTTTACCTTCTGAAAATGAAAAATATCTCTTTTTCCTTCTGTGTCATCAGTTCAAATGTTATCTGAAGTAATAATAACTGAACAGTTACCATCTGTACCTATTTCTGCCTTGCAATCAAATAGTTGTTTTTTAGGGATGTTAGTGAGAACTGCTGCTGAAATAGAAGGTCTCAATCTCTGACCACAAATGTACCCACCAGCTCACTTGTGCTGGCACTAGAGCTCAAGCAGACATGTGGTGAGCTAGTTCAGGAAACTGATCCAACTGAAAACAGCAAAGAAAAATAAAACAATTAGTTTTCAGCTGAATCTATTTCCTGAGATAATCCTTGAACAGCTGCACATGTGCTACTGCCAAGACTGGCACAAGAGAGACAACAGGAATGCACAGCCAAGGCAGGGAGATGACTTACAGTCATCATCAAACTGCAGCCTTAGTTCACTGCCTAGACTAGACCATGAAACCAAATAGCAGTGCTTTTCACTAGTTCTGTTTCAAAATGGATGAATCTTTGACTAGGTGGAAATGAAGTGATATCTCTAAAGCTGGGATTTCAAAGATAAATGTTGAACCCTCTTGGGCAAAACAATATGAATGAAGCTTGATGTTGACCCACAGTTGCCCACATTTTAATTCAGATTGTTTGATCCTTCTGCTTCAGAATAAAAAAATAAAAGAAAAAAAAAAAGAAAAAGAAAGTGAAGAAAGTGAAAGCTCTCCTGTTTGCATAGAATAGAAAAACTTCTGGAGGGACAGATACTCAGAATTTAATGATTTAATGTATGTTGATAATGATGGTTATAAATCATTAAAATTAAATTCTCAAGATGATTTTAATGATTTAAATAATAAATACAAAATATAAACCACGTAAACTTTTAAGTTTTATTACAGCGTAAAAAGAACCATGTCATTTCCACATCACGTTCAAGATGTAGGGAAGCTGAATTGTTTATTTTCCTAGAAATTATACCACATTATCTGACTTGTAAAAAGAATTTCCTAGACGGAAAAAAAAAATAATTTGCCCATAGTACAAAGGAAATTATTTTCAAATTTGTACCAAAAGTTATCTTTTTTATGGTGAACATTCTGCTACACAAATTTTCCTTTCTGATTCTTTATATGTTACAATATATGTAACTTCCATATTTTCCTTTTGACATCTGATTATTTTTTTGAGCAGTCTTAAGGTCTTTCTGAACAGTGTCTTCAACTAAATAAGAAGCAATTGTAGTTCTTTATCACAGTATTTGGTATTACCTTTTACCATTTTCTGTCAAGACTTCTAAAATACAATGGAAACATATTTGGTTTCTGTGCTATGCAGTCACATGTTACTACGAAACCAACATGTGAAAGTCATCTTCAGTATTTTTTAATTGCATGGTCAGTGCCCGTATGAACCTTCAAATGCACAAATCTGCAGTCCCTAAAAATATAAGAGTAACACAAGCTTTTACTCCAGCATGCTAACGAGGTGTTGGAGGATTTTAAGAAAGGATTAGTGACACAACAGACTATAAACAAATACTGTGTCAGAGATCTCTCTGGGAGCTGTTAATCCTTGGATCACCAACATGATCGCCTATAGCTGATCGAAACAAACACTCTGTTACCGATGGTTCAGTGCATACTTCATCCACGTATTTTTGACATAGACAATATTTTGGCATTAAAGAAATAGCTATAATTTACTATAATGGATGGCTCTCTATGTCCCTTAAGCCACAAACTACTGATCTGAGAGGCTGGGACCCTCCACTATACCAATACTTTCATGCTCCACGGGTTACTAATAAGATGGCTTGTAAATGATTACTCTCTTCTAGTTAAATCCTTTCATGCTCTTACAGACCATCATTCACAATTTAACAAAGTGGTATTGTTGACAGATGGAAAGTACATGTCTTGAAACTGCTTCATTAGTAAAGACACCAGGCACTTGCAAATCCTTTCATTCCATGCAAAATTAATGCAGTGGACTGAACCCTCTTTGGAGCTTGCACTATATGTGTCCTGTCAACATTACAGAGGAAAATTCTGAAATAATCTAAGGATCTTTAAACTGCATGGAAGATGGGTGTTTGTGTGTATGAAAATAAGTAAGTGCTGTATCATTCACACACTACAAGTATATGCCCATGGAATCTGCCTGACATTCATCCTTATAAAAAGAGAACAGAATTTTATGAGCAAAGGAGCCACCTCACCAATGTAGTAATTTTACACAGCTTTTTATCATCCTTTTAGTATCATATAAACGTGGCACCATATCAGAGAAAAGTCTTGGGAAAGAGCAAATATGACCTTTAAAACAATTTGAATAATAGGAAAATGGGAGAAATTACCTCATACTCCTGTGAGAACTTCAAATTGTCATTTGCTTTCAATCTTTCAATGTGATCTGCAAGTTCCAAGATGGGTATTGGGGGGTGATTGGCCATACCTGTTGAACAAGAATGAGGAACAGAATTTAAAGTATACTACAGTGATAGCATTGCTCTAAAATTTAGAAAATGTAGTAGTTAGAATGTCTAGAAATGTGTAAGTAGTAAAGATGTCATATGTGAGAGAAGCAGGCAAATAGTTTGGTTACTCAAAGCAGGACATGCTCTGGATAGATGAGCTCTGAAGCCAAATTAAAAGAAGTCACCAAGCATATTCCCAAAGCTAACATTCCTAGTGTAGAGGAAAGAGTTACTGTGATATGAGTCAATGAGTTTAGCTAGGCATGGTAAAATGAGACACTGAGACCTGATGTCGACCTCTGCTTTGAGTAATGACTCTTAATGTCATTTCAAACTCCTTCTCCTGTACTGCATGAAATGGAAACTCGAATTAGATGAGAAAATGTGAGCTGAGAAACAGACACTGAAAGAACCCTAAAGGGGAAAGAACAGTGTTTTGACAGAAAACAAAGTGACTTATGCATAATCAAGAAAAACAAGCTTGAATAATGAAGGTTACCAGGGTAACCGGAGACACCTGAACCTGCAAAGGAAATGGTAAAAACCAAGGAAACCTCAAACCAACATAAAACTAACTTATAAAATAAAGTATAAAAAATGAAATGGAGAGCTTGAAGTTTAATAATAATGCATCAAGGTCTAGAAGACTATGTATTCTGACTAAATTAGAAATACTTCACTATTTTAAGAAATTTTGAGGTGACTGACATGCAACTATGAATGACTAGAATAACATGCACCAGTGCTTTTAGACAACAGTCACTGAAGACGACATTGGACATTAGACAATTAGAACTTCAAAAATGTTTTCACAAGTAGCAGATTGTAGAGGCAGGGGTTGTACAGTTTGGCTGGACATACATACTGACTGCACTAATACCTTAAAATATGCTTAATCTGAAACCCCATTTATCAACCCCTAAGAGTACCTACAATCTACTTCAGGTGTAAACATCTTTGTCCACTGATGAAAATGCTGAATGAAAAAGAAGAAGAAGAGCTGGGAATTGGAGACAGACATGGGTGTGTAAGGGTGTACAGGGACAGCAAGGCAAAAGAAAGACAGAAAAGATGTGGGGTCAACTAGAACAATCTGCCAGCTTAAGTTTTGACAGGCAAAAATTTGTAAACATATTTCACTCTATTAGTCTTCATGACCCTTCTCCAAAATGCTTACATTCTTCTCTCCGTGATTTATACTACCACACACCTAAAATGAAAGTGAGTTTTCAATGCCTCAGGGAAGAAATCAGAGCTGGCAAGAAAAAGTTAAGCTAGTGAACCCCAGGATCTCTTGAAATTACAAAGGAACACACTAATGACTCAAGGGGGCTCAAGCTGGAAGCCATGTTGCATAATGCAGTTTGCTTTGTCACCATGAATTTCAAGAGCATGCCTAAGACAGTTGACTTGCATTTCCTTTAAACATAGCTGAAAATGACCATGTGGTTACAACACAGTCACACTAGCATATTTTTCTTTTCTTTAATTTTGTTTTTAATTCTTGTTTTCTTTTTGATTCTTTGGCATTTCAGGTGTCATTCTAGAGTCCAAAATAATGTCCAACAGCACTGGCCCTAGTTCTTCTGACCCTATACATATATGTATTTTATATCATCTTCATAGCATGTCTGTGATGGTAAGACATATTTAAAGTAGATATTAAGGTAAGTCGTCAGTCAACTAACAAAGCTGAATATTTAGATACAATGGGGATATACCTTATAAATTTCAATAAAAAATTAGTCTCAGTATTAATTTATTTGATGCAGTTCTGCTTGTCTCCCATTTTCTTAGAAATTTCACTTAGGACTTGGCTACTCTCAAAACGAGTATGGGTGACAGTCATCTAATAATTACACTGATTGATCCAGATCAAGCACCCCTATGGAAAGTATGTGAGTGAAAAGGCACAGGAAAACTCTAGATTGATCCAGAAATGGAGGTGGACTGATGTACATCTAATACAGTGCTTGAACAGAGAAAATAATAGAGACAAAGATGTTTAGACCTTTTCGAGCGAATCGTGGGAGAGAGTTATTATCATATAAGGACTGAGTGGTAGTTTGGCTAGAGAGGGAGGACACAGAGCCAATCAGGGAGGCGTAGGGGACTGAATTACTGCTCAAAGCTGTAAAAAGTAAAAGCCAATTGGAAATGGGAAACAAATTAGTAACAGCAGTAGATCATCATAATCAATCAATCTTGTACATACAGGCACTTCAGACATGCACAAAATAGCGTCTGGAAACTGTACGAAGATGTTTAGAGGTGCAGTTACCCTACTGTAAACATAAAGGACATAAACCCAACGAGTATGAGAGTTGTTCGTCACACTATGAACCTGACTAAATCACCAGCATCAGGAACACAAATCACAATAATTAGCTTATTGTGAAGGAATATTTTTTTAAGGATGATGAACACCCATTCTTTTTTTAAACTACTTTTGTTTAGGTGCTTCTCCATATTTCACTTGGCCTTCCCAAGGAGAGATTTCACATTAAATACTTTGTGCAAAAATGAAATTTGAAAAAAACCTTTCTTTTCTAAGGCAAAAAGAGGAACTACTTTCAACTTCAGAAACCGACAAATTTTAACTGCATATCAACCCTTTCTTGGACATTGAATAACTTTCCTCAAATAGTATTTTGCAGTTAAATTATGAAGTGAAGTAATTGCATTTGGTATATTTTCATATTTTAAATACGTAAAATGAGATGATAAAAGTAGCTATTTTTTAAAAGAATTGCTGGAGGACTTTTGTTATGTAATTAGTCTGTGAATCATAACAATATGCTATGAATGAACTTTTTAAGATCTCATCATATTTCGTGCAAAAGCATGAGGCTCTTACTGAGCTTAATGTGAACAGCAAGTGTAGAACTTGATTCACAGATCCCACTCAAAACACAGCTAATCTCATTTCTGTGGCTACAAATAAGAAAATACACTTATTTGATGACACACTTCCACATCAATCAACATATGTTATGACAACA
The DNA here is from genome assembly GCA_036023395.1 of Myiotriccus ornatus. Taxonomy (NCBI): domain Eukaryota; kingdom Metazoa; phylum Chordata; class Aves; order Passeriformes; family Tyrannidae; genus Myiotriccus; species Myiotriccus ornatus. The sequence goes on along the minus strand of JAYRBT010000093.1, from coordinate 43,412,645 downwards.
CAAAAACTTAAAGACAAAATACAGCTAAATTACAACAGATCCTGTGACATGCTAAAAAGTCAAAAGAAATACCATGCTGTAAACATGCTTTCAAATTTTCTTTTAAATAGGATATCTCTTTTATAAAAAAGAGATAGAAACACCTGAAAACTCAAACAAAAAGAAAACTCCCAAAACCACCACATGCAAAACACAGCTGAAATTGTATCCATTAGAAGCTCCTACTTCCGTATTTGGTAGAAGACAGGGAAATGTGATTGATCTTATGCAGCTTAGTAGTAACCCCTTCATATATATTAAATAGGAATTTATTATTTGATTACAGTGTAGAATTAGCTTCTGGTTAATCTGTGGTAAAGATGTGACTAAGGAACATGAAATAGCATTTGTGCCACAATTAAAGGAAAATCTAAGAGAGTAAGGTCAGAATTCATCTGCATATCAACAGACGTTAGACCTGTTAATTATATTCCTTTATCCCACTGAAACAAGTTGGTGTTTTGGGGCTTGTCACTAGTTCATTAAATTAGGATTTTGTTTGTTGTCAGGGTTTTATGATAAGGGCTTTTAGAAACATTTACAAAACACATTTATTTACCAACTGTAGGTTGACATACCAACAATAAACAAGAATAAAGTTAGAAATAAAACAAAGCATATCTGCTAGTATATGGACTACAATCTAGATAAACTGAAAATGTGATACATTATTGTCACAGAAATTTCTTTAGGAATTAGTGGCATTTTAAGTCCATATTGAGTTAACAGTCTGTGATTTTACAAACTGATTTCTTGCATCCTCATTTTTATTTAGCAACACAGAACGCCCTTTCACATACCAATCTCCGGTGATTAAGGTATTGTCCCTTTATAGAAAAATGAAGGAATCAGTAACAGTGGTTATTGTTACTGATAGTTATCCTTATAAAAAAAGACAGAAAGAAATACCTACTTAAAATTCAGACATGGAAAACAGAAAAAATGAAAGACGACCCTGATTTAGTAGAAATTCAGCATCCACGAAAATTTAGCAAGAATGTCTTTAGTATTTATGACAAAAAAATTACTGTTACCTCCAAATTTCTTTTTCCTAAAGTCAGAGCTAGGCCAGAGTTTGAACTTAAAAAAATAAATTTACAAGACAAACTCTAGAGAAATACATTATTCTGCAACAACTATTCTAAGATAGTTTCCAGTGCACATATAATATGTCACTTTTATTCCAGAAGATTTTATGTTCTCCAAAACTAGATCAATTATTCTGGAATGAAAATAGTTTCTGCTCTGCTCTATCAAAGACTAAGCTGTAACGAGCAGCCTTAGGATCAGCTTAGCCCACAGCAGGAGCACCAGCTCTGAGTGAGGTATAAAAGTCACCTACAGTGAGAAAAGTAGAAACCTAGTTTTCAGATCCTGATCTAAAAATGTTAAATTCAATAACATGTTGCAAAACTATGGGCTAAAATCCAGGAAAGAAAAAAGGATTACTCTTTGGAGGAGAATTTTCAAGTTCATCTCGTGGCTAAGCAGATTTTAGTTGCCTCTAGGTTTGAAAGCAATGAAGTGGGATATCAGAGAAGTGCCATTTCCACATGAAGCCTATGCCTCTTTAAGGTGGCTAAATCCTCCATGTGGACAAGTTCATATGATGAGCCATATGTACAATTGCTCACTATAAGAAAGCACTTCCAGTCTAGTTTTGCCATGGAGACAAAGGAACTATTTCCTTCAGCATTGTCGTGATTCTCATAAACAGATATCATGTGGATAAACTATGGGAAGAAATTTCCTGCTATCTTGCAAAGCAGGTGACTAAATCCAGACACCAATTTTTCTACCTTCTGTTATTTGTACACCTTTATTCTGGGCATGCTTTACACTTTTACTGCTTTATCTTGGAAATAAGTTTGTGGAACTTCCTTAGCAACTCAAGGCATAACTGTTTAGTGAGCACTTATCTAATTAAAAAACCAGTCTTTAACTTAGAGCTGTAATAATTCTATTTATTTTTTCTTGTGTTTCAAAGCTTCTTATTAGTTCATAAGATATAATGAGATAATTGTTTAATTGGCACCCAATTACACAAATTACTTATAAGTGTGACACATTTTATAGTTAAATGAGGATAAAAAAACCTAGTCACTTTTGAAGATGATTCAATTTAGTTCTCTGGCTGATTGGCAGATTGAAGTCTTTGCCTGAGCCTTGGGTCTCTCAGAACCCAATCAAACCACTTAATTTCAGTTAATTTTCTTCTGCAAAACTGGGCTTCTTTATTTGATGTAACCTTTTGTGAGGGTTTAATTACTAGCCCTTGCTTACCTTTACTCTCTCATGTGGCATAGGGACTTCTAAAATTTGTGCACAGGTTAATGATTTTAATAGGAAACTTGTAGAATGGTAAGAACGTGATGGAATTTTCCTCAGCTACTCCAGTTATGGAAGAATAACAGACTTAAAAATGAAATCCTACTGAAAGACTGGGTATTTTCGTGTTTACTCAAAGAGAACTTGGCACAGCTGTGACCCACTCGCTGGCATATGGGCTTATCTAACACATACACATTTTTGGATAACACATATGGACACGGGATCTTGCTCTTAGATATAGAACTGTGGGCTATTCCAAATGTTACTCCATCCAGCAAGGAGGGAAGCCAGACATGAATTTGATCCTTCCTGGACAAGGTAAGGTAGGAAACTCTTTAGGTAAGTACTAGATTAGTGAAGGACGTAGTTCTGTATTGACAGGACAATAAAAAGTGAAAGGAAAGCAAGACATTCACTGTGCTGGTAGTTTTTACTGTGCAATTTTACAACATTGTCATGCTGAATTGACAATTTTATGAGAAGTACAACATAATTGTGCCTAAAACATTATCTAAATATCATCAAAGATAAAATATTGGTTTCCCATATTTTTTTTTTTCCCAAAAATTTATACCTAATCACCTGTACTGGGAGTAATTTATCCATGCGGTTAGAAATTCAAATTTAGCCCAGGGGTTTCACTTTGAAATCGTTTTGATAGCTATATCTTATCAGATCTTTTCTTACAGAAAATAAATGATTGACAGTATTTTTGGAAAGAGGCTGTTTAGAATCTTTCAAAGTACTAAAGTTTATGACAATCCAGAATTTTATAGGAGTGTCTCATTCACCTCTCCCAGTGAAAACTGCAGTTTAGATATGCCAATGTAATTTAAAATTTTCTTTAACACTGCTGTACTTTGTGGGTTCATTATAAACTTTTTTTTCCCCTTCCACTGGAAGCAACCAGTCTCCCTGGAAAGCTCCAAGCATGCTTTCATAATCCAAAGAAATAAACCACTATAATAAAAAATACATCAAATCATCTATCCTGATGCTTTTTTACTGACTTTGCATACATTGGTTTTTAAAGTACATTCACTACTCTGTCACTTATTTTATCTACAGGCAACACTGAGAAATGGTAAAATCTTACACAATAGATAAGGCCATTGTATGAGGGTGACTGGAGATGTCTCGGTAAAAGGAACCCAACACATAACCGCATCAGCCCCAATCTCTTCTCTCAGTTGCCTACTTTTGAAGAATCCCACTGAACATGCAGCCTTTCTGTAGTTTCCCTATGTTGGTCTTGAAAGTTTTTTATTGCATGTTATTTGATGGTGTGTTGCTGGTTAAAGCTGGAAAAATATTTCAGTAGGATTTAAATATCTAAGTTAAATTTACCCACATTTTAATTAAATGGTAGCCTTAATTGAAGTTAATGTGAGTTAAGTGATGTTCTGCTTTTACTAGTACAAGAACTGTATCTCAATTTCACTGTGACTAAGTTTACATATTAAGAACACGTTAATTAGCAAGTGTTACAGAGCAAAACAAATCTACTGGGGTCAGAAATTTCTCCTTGATATTTGGTTGTGTACTGAGTAATATAATGGCCTGACCTGTTCCTTGGGTTCTTAGGTGGTACAATAGTAGGTAAAAAGATCATAATTCGATGTCTGTACTGTATTTTAAATAATAATTGTAATTCTCCATTCCATGAAAAGGTTTACAGCAAAAAATAAGAGTTTATAGTAGAAATGGATTGCAAATGTTCTGCTCAACTAGCCTCAAAGAAAACTGCAAACTTCCCAGACAAAGTATAGCCCTGCAAGGAAAAGTATGCTTTCAGTCCTCTCCAGTTCTTTTCAGATCAATGAGGTGGAATTACAGTGTCTATGAGTGCCACAATTTCTGCCATTTATTAGTAACTTTACATCCTAAATGTAAATTTAGAATTTATTACAATAAATTATTTTATATATTAAATTGTTAGCACTTGGCAGCAGGGTTTTTTTTGCCCTCATTTTATTTTAATGATGATGAATATTAAAGGGATAGGTAATACTACACATGTAAATAAACAGAGAGCAGAAAATTATGTTTATATACCTAGTTATTATTCCATTCTTTATTGGATGCAGAGGGAAACACAGTGTCAAAGGATGAGGAAAAGGCTGAGGTAATTAATGCTTTCTTTGCCTCAGTCTTTATTAACCACACCAATTATTCTGCAGGTACACAGCCCCCTGAGCTGAGAGACAGGGATGGGGAGCAGAATTAAGACCCCATTATCTAGGAGAAACTGGCCAGAGACCTGCAACTCCACTTAGACACACACAGCTGTGGGGGACTGGATAGGATACACCCAAGGGTACCAACGGATTTGACTGAATTATTCACTGAGCCTCCTTCCCTCATGTACCAGCAGTCCCGTCTAATTGGGGATGTTCCAGATGACTAAAGGTTTCCAAATGGGATGTCCATATACAAGAAGGGTGGGAAGGAGCATTTGGGGAACTACAGGCCTGTCAGTATGACCTTGGTGCTGGGGAAGGTCAACAAGCAGACCATCCTGACATCCTGGCCTTTATCAGCAGTGGTGTGGTCAGCAGGACCGGTGCAGTGATTGTACCCCCCGTACTTAGCACTGGTGAGCCCACACCTCGAGTACTCTGTCCAGCTGAGCACCACCTCACTACAAGAAAGACACTGAAGTGCTGGAGTGTGTCTAGAGAAGGGTGACAAAGCTGGTGAAGGGTCTGAACCAAAAGTCTTATGAGAAGCATCTCAGGGAGCTGGGGTTATTTAGCCTGGAGAAAAAGAAGCTGAGGGGAGACCTTATAGCTCTCTCAACTTTCTGAACGGAGGTTATAGCAAGTTGGGGGTCAGTCTCTTCTCCCAGGTGACAAGTGATAGGGAAAGAGGAAATGGCCCTAAGTTTTGATGGGTAGGTTCAGAACTGAATATTAGGAAATACTTCTTCACTGAAAGGGTAGTCAGGTGTTGAAACAGACTGCCCAGGAAAGTGGTGAAATGACTGGCCCTGGAGTGTTCAAAAAATGCGTGGATGTGGCACTTTGGGTCGTGGTTTATTGCTGAACATAGAAGTGCTTGATTAATGGTTGGACTCCTTGATCTTATAGATCTTTTCCAAACAAAATGATTTTGTGATTCTATTAAGCCATCCACTCAGCATATAACTGTATACAAATAATGACTTGTTTTAGGCATAAGCCAGACTTTAGGAACCATATTTCTTCTTCTCATGTTTCAAAGATTTGTATGTATACTTCTATACTTTATTGCTGTAAAAACCTTTAAAACTTTCATGAAATTCCTGAGTAACAGACGAAAACTTTACTCAGGAACAATAAGCCTACATTCAGATTGCAGTCTCAGAAGGACAGTTGTGAATAAAAACTTTCAATCATTTCCACTTACTGCACTTAAGTTCATATTATAGAGAGGTCCCAGAGCATGTCAACAAGATTCCCACATTGAGATGAAACTGAATTAGAAGATGTGCTCCTGAAACACATCTAATTTGCACCAGCGGCTAAGAGCATTCAGTGTACTGGAACAGATTAAAGAAAAACAAGGCTGGGGTAAAACTCAGGCCTCCAGACTCTTCCCTTTCTACTAGTGCCATGTGCATGCAGTGTGGGTCTTTAGCCCACATTCATTACTCTGCAGATCCACTCCTGCTGGGGCAACATTATCTTAATATAATCACTGAATTTAGAAATGAGATCTGCAAGTTCACTTAACTCTTTAGCATGTCAAGTTCTGAGGCTAATCTCTCAGCATCTCAAGCCCTTAATTTCCTGCTTTTATGAGCTTTTATTTTTTGTTATTAATGTAGAGAAGTTGGACAAACACAAAGCTCATGAAGATTCTGCACACAATTAGCATTAGACTTGGACTGTGTGCAAACACACTGTAACAGACAACACATTTATCGGAATACAACATGATCAAAATAAAGCCAATTTAAGTAAAAGTTGACTCCTAAAATGTGGTAAAATTCAATACTAAGTATTTATCTCCTGGTGATTCTTGACTATCTTGACAGCTTTAAGAAAACAGTGTTTCATTAAAAAAAATCATTTAATAAAGTATTTGGCTGTGTGTTGCTTCTAACCTTGGAACTAGTGATGTTAATATACTCCCTTAACTACAACATATGACCTTATCTTCAAAGACAAGACCATTTATCTAGTTAGTATTTCCTTTCTGTGTTTTACATTTGCAATTCAGTGAAATTGACAAGGATGTTAATAGATTACCCAATTAAGTAGTAGATAAGAAAGAAGCTTATTAACAAGAATTTGCTGTATTGTTAATAAATAGAGGGATATACATGTCCCAATAACATTTTCTAGCATTGTTAGGTTTAACATGGAATTTTAGCACATAAAACACATCCATACAGCATATGTGTCTTTGGGCTCTTTTTTACATAAATTCAAGTTGTGTTTCATGCAGGATTTTTCTTTAAATAAAGAAATTTAAGAATTATTTTGAAAGCCAACACAGAAATACACTGTGCAAAACCTCATAAGTGATCAAAACATATTTTTATAAACAAAGAATCTTTCTTTTCTGTAACAGCACCAGTAATCAGCTTGTGATCACAGAGCTCTCTGTAAGTTATTGTCTCTTACCCGGAGTTTGAAAGTTAAGGCGTCGCAGCTCCACTGGATCTGTGGGATGGTGAGAAGGGACCTCCTTGCTGTTGGGTATGCTGCTCTTTCTGGAATCAGATTCAGCCCTCTTCCTGCATGGAGAAGGTGGATACACATAAACAGAAGATAGACATGTTAGCTTGACGAAGGTGCCTGAGCATTTAATCCTCATTTTCTGAAGGCAAGATGTTTGTTTCTGAAAGGCTATTCCATCCAATGCAAAGGTAAAACAATTATGCATGGTGGGTAGGGCATCTACAATTTGCGATGGCAAAATCAATCTAAATGTATTAATGCAAGAGAGAAAATAACCACATTTTGTCTTGGACTGATCCTCCACTATATCCTTCTGGTCACCGGATACTTTAGCTTTATAACACTAAACTTATAAAAATTCACAGTATTTTAAAAGCTATCTAGCTATACTTTTACTAAAAAGTAGCCAACTCGTGAACGTGTAACTAGAAATTAATACCCCGTTATTATCATTAAATATTTCATATTTTATACACATGTATAAAAAATAACTTGTATTTTGAAAGTATTTTTAATGTGAGAAAAAACAGTACAGAAGACACCTATCCCAGAAGACACCTATTCTTTTCACTTTCTAAGAATCAAAAATTTGCTCTGTTTCCTCTCATCTCTGTAAGAGCTGAACTACACAATCTTCATTTGTCTTACCTCACTTACATATATTCATGGCTCAGATTCTGTATGAGTGTTTCTAATTAAACTAAGACTTTCACTGCAATTATAGTACTCATGTCAATCTGTCCAAAACAAGATGAGAAAGAAAGGAGGGAGGAAGACAGGGAAAGAGCAAAAGAGGGAGAGAGGGAGGGAGGAAGGAAAGGAGGGAGGAAGGAAAGGAGAGAGGGAGAGAGGGATGGAGGGAGGAAGGAAGGAGAGAAGGGGAGAGGCGAAGGAGG
>JAYRBT010000093.1:43391121-43404612 GCA_036023395.1 Myiotriccus ornatus | reverse complement strand
CGAAGGAAGGAAGCAATCAAGCTTGTGTATGTTGTCCTATCTCTAGAGAGAAGCAGAGTCCACATGTGTTCCGACTGACTTTTCTGGTACAATGGACTCCGATTATTTGTCTGTATAATTTTCTGATGTGGAGACATGGAGAACTATGCTACATGAAGAACATCTACTACTCTGCATTTTTATACAGAAAGTGGAATTCTTCTTCACTAGCCCTCTGTTGACTCCTGAATGAAAACACAACCTGGCTGATTCTCTATGTAATACAAAATGAAGAAGCAAACAGAGGAAGAGTTACTTTGTGAAAAGAGAGCTGAGGTTATTTTAAGGTTAATGATAGCAAAATCTTTCCCAGGTACCCAATGTTTAACATAACACTATTCTTTTATTTTTTTCCTAATTGACTCACAATGCTAAATCTGCTGTTATTCCAGTTGATTTCTTGCTGTTCTTGAAATCATGAACACCTGGTAACATACAAGATTTCAAAGGCTATGCAAATGAGTCAAACAGCAACATTGTTGCAGGTATTCTTTGAAAGTCACTAGTCCTATGGTTTTATTGAAAATAGTAAAAGGTTTTTTACTGCAAAAACACTCCATCTGTTCTCTGGTAAATACCTAACACATGCATTAATCTCTCTGTAGTGAAGTGATAAAAATTTACGCCTGATTCTTCTGGTTTTAGTCTTTTTTAAGATAAAATATTATGGATAAACTCATTTGAAATTCCTTTCTTTTGATTTTGACTCCTACCACTGTAGCACAATGCCTTAGTGCTCTTTCTTCTTATGCAAAGATGTGTAATGTAACTTTCAAGAAGTCTTTTAATCTATATTTCCTTCTCCTTAAGTCTAGGAGTCTTAAGTCTCTTTAAGTCCTTCAAACTGTCCAGAGACAAGCTTCATTTACCTTTTTTCCAACTGGAAGTCAGTAGTGGGAAACAAAATTTCACATTAATCTACTCAAAGCACTAAAAGTTCTTCTAATCATGTATCTGAATATTTTGAATACTTCTAGGATAATAGAACAGTTTATTATTTGTATTATTCTCAGGATCATTCTGGATGTTGGTGGGTTTTTTATGTTTCCAGCCTATAAAGTCATTGTAATTCTTTCAGATTACGCAATGATTTTGAGATAAGTGGGAAAAAAAATCCAGAGAGGACAAGAGATCACTGTATCATTTTCACTTGTAGAACTGTAAGTCAGCACTGAATCTATGGGGATGGAGCATTACAGAGATTGAGAGGCTAACACTTCAACCACAACAATGCATCCCTTAAAGAACTTTGGTTATAGCAAAAAAACACTGATTCACCTTCAGGAAAATGCAAATAAAACCATATAAACATTGTATAGCTGTGCTATGTCTTGAAAATGTAGTCCATGGAGACACAAGAAAAAGAGCAGGGAAACTTCGCTGCTTGTATTACACTATTTTTCAGTGCTGTAAATAACATAGCAAGTCTTACATAGCCTTCATTTTGACAGATTACTGTCTACATTCACTTAAGATTGACAGATGCTTTGTCTTAGATCATTATCATGATAACTTTCTTTTTCTCTTTTTTTTCTCCTTTTCTGTAATAAATGAAGAGTGATTACTTTTTGCTTCTCACCTGTCAGGTTTACTGTTCCATTTTAATGCAGCAAAGAGGGGAGAAAAGGTGAAATATTAGTTGATCAGCAGCACAGAGGATAAGAATGAAAATAGGAGATATAAGAAATGTTGACTTAAAGATATATAACTAAACAAAATTAAGAAATGAGAGCTCATCAAAATATTTAATGCTTGGGAATCACAGAATTAATGGAGGACACAAGGTCATGTCCAAAGTGAATATTCTGAAAAATACACCTCTCTTGGACACTATTTGCGAAGAAATGAGACTTCAAATTTTAGTCAGTGAGACAATAGAGAATGGGTCGCTACTTTGACCCATCAAAGTAATGTTAACATTACATTGAAAAATTACATCTCATTAAGATGTAGTTTCCTCTTAAATTCTAGAGAGAAGAGAGATGAAAGGAGGTAGGAGAGGAAAAATGGAAGTGGAGAGCAGAGTAGAATGGGAAGGAGAGAAAGGGAGAAGAAAAGGGAGAGAAAAGCAAGTGAAGAACAAGGTTAAATACATGAGATACATAAGAATTGTACTAAATTTTAAAAAGAATATATAGAAATGAGGACTTTTAAAATTATTTTACAAAACCAAGTAATAAAATAACAAGAAATTTTTAACAGTACCCTGGAAAGTAAGGTAACCATAATTTTTTTTCTAGTGAAGTATTACATACCTTTTTAGATTTAGAAGGAATGTCACCTACTAGAAGTCTACAGCAATCTGCACAGATCTGTAGTGATCTATGATCTAGATCAGGTAAACAGGGAAAATAATTTATCTCCCATCAAAATGTTCTACTATACATACACACTGTAAATACAGTGTTTATCTTTCTGTGTGTTGATCATAATAAACAGGGGTTGTACAAACTTTTAATAGCTTGTTGTCTGCTATGACCAGATTACACATGCTATGAAAAAGTCTTTAGAATTCTTCATCATCATTTAGGATTCCCTGATTTTAATTTCTGTGTTTTTTTTTAATATCTAGGGTTTTTTTTCTGTCAGAAAGCATGTTTAGCTTCTAAGTCAAACAGATCAAGATCCAGCAGGTGACCAGCAGGTCAAGGGATATGATTCTGCCCCTCTACATTTGTGAGATCCCACCTGAAGTGCTGCATCCAGCTTTGGGGTCATCAATCCCAACTACCTGTTGTTGTGTGTGCAGAGAAGGGGCACAAAACTGGTCAGAAGGATGGAACACTTCTCTATGAGGAAAGGCTGAGAAAATTGGCACTGTTGAGCCTGGAGAAGAGAAGGCTTTGGGGAAACTTTACTGCTGCCTTCTAGTACTTAAAGAGTGCTCATAAGAAGATGGGGACAGCCTATGTAGGAGTAATGATAGGACAAGGGGTAATGGTTTTAAACTGAAAGAGAGTAGATTCCGATTAGCTAGTGGGAAGAAATTTGGTGAAATACTGGCACAGGTTGCCTAAAGAGGTGGCATATACCTCATCCCTGGATATATTCAATGCCTAGATGGACAGGGCTCTGAGCAAACTGACCTAGTTGAAGATGCTCATTGCAGGGTGTTGGACTAGATAGCTCTTAAAGGTCCTTTCCAACCCTACCTATTCTATGATTCTACGACACTATGATTCAGAGTGGCAAAGTGCACTATGTTCAAAAGATTCAAGCTTAGGCTTCAGGCTTCTGAACCAAATCAGAAAGCTGCACTTTATAAAAGCAACAACACAAAGTCTGTCAAGATGGCTTGAACTTCTCTTCCTCACAAATGAAAAGATCTAGAATGAGGAACATTTTTTGCTCCATCAGTGGAAGACTGAAATTAGAGAATTTGTAATTTCTTAAAAACATAAATTCACATGTTTAAAGAAATAAATTCCTAACCCCCAAAAAACAGATGATAGGATTCTTCATGGGGACAGGCACTCTTCTTTCTACTTTGTCCATTTCTGAGATACACTGAACAATTTATTGAGCTTTTTAACATTCACTGATTGATTTCCTAATCACCCAAATCCTATGTAATTGAATATGTATCACACACTTAAAAGTGAATTGAAAGGATTCACTGCAGATTTGCCTAGACTGTAGGTTGCAGCAAGGTAATATTTTATCAAAATCAACTTGAAATATAAACTGTGACTCAAATAGCCATCATAATAGTTAGGCATTTCTTTTAGGGTACACACCCTCTCTCTAGCTAGGTAGGTATTTGCCTTTATTTGAGATTTTAGCTATAAATCTTACTATGATGTATAATATACTTCAAGTTTGAATGAGCAAAGGAAAATAACTGAAAAGGAAATTTAGTTAATGTGCTTGGATCTCTAAATTTTATTATTTAAATTTATGTCCAATAGATTGAAAGATCTGCTCCAAAATAAGTGTCTCCTTTCACTATGACTGCATGGTGGTTTCATGGTTTCACTGCTGCAAGGGCAGAGAACACTGAACTAGCTAGTGGCCAAGTCAGTTCCATTTGCCAAGACATATTCAACTGTAACTCAGGAAAAAATAATTTTTACTGTGAGGATAGTGGAACACAGAACAGGCTGACCAGAAAGGCTGTTGAGTTTCCATTCTTAGCTACATTATCTCTTGCTTGGACATCCCTCTGAGCAAGCTGCTGTAGCTGGCCATGCTCTGAGCAGTGCTGGGATGAGGCAAACTCCAGAGGTGTGACCCTTTGGTTCTGTGAAACTGTGAGCTCTTCTGCACATAGTACATTACTTGGCCTCATTATTGTTGGCTATTATATCGCTACGATATCTGATGATACGAAAAGGTACTCTTCAGTATTTTCCCCATCTATTACTGTTACTTACTGAGCTGCAAGGACCTTTTGTCCATATTGTAATACATGATCCAAAAAAATTTCTATGAAATATCTCTGCTTTTAGATTGTAAGACTAAATGAAGGGGCAATAACCTTGATACAAGTTACCAACAAATAATGAGGTCAAACATGCACTGCTTGTCTTTGGGATTGTTATATATGCTTCAAACCAACCAACCCAACTCATCCACACTACTTCTGACAGTGTCTGTTTTTAAGAGGGGCAAGACTTCTCCACCTAAAGTGATTCTTTTAGAAAGTCATTCTTTCTCTATGATTGAAATTAAAATATAAAAGTAGTATTATTAATCATGAGCTTAGTGGTCCGTTCATAAAGGCTTCTATGGACAAAGTGAATTAAGCATAGTTGACCCTTATTTGAATTACTATCATTTGCACTTCAAAAGACACGGTCATTTCTTGGTTGTCCTCTTTGCACTGCACATCCTTCAATGACATCTTCTTTTTAACATCTTTTGCATGTTTGTTCACGTATTATTTATTAGACTGATGCCCTCTATCCTTTGTTTTTCCTCATTACCATACTTCTTGCACCTATACCCCACCTGTATTCTACAAATATACTGTAAAATTTCCTGTATCCATGAAAATTTCTTGTTTTCCTGGAGGTTTTTTTTTGCTTATTTTTTCCATCAAACTCCTGTAGCCACAGTAAACCCATTTAACTCAGAAATTAAATTTCACTGCTTTCTCAAAATAGTATGCTAAATATCCCAAGTTTTTTGTCTAGTTGTTGCTTTTCTACAGTCAGTAAGTCTATCAAAATCTAGCAGTTAGCTTGCATCCAGTTGAGTACTCTTGAAAAACATATCCAATTATATACTTCTTTTTTACAGTAATGAAAAGTTCATAGAGGACCATAGACTGCTAAAACTGCAGTCAAAATTTCTCAGAGGTAATTTGGCAAATCAGTGCAGTTTAATAAATTAGATTAAATAGCTGAAAATAGAAAAATAAATAAATACATATGGACATTTGCCCGAACAGTTCTAGTACAAACAGTAAATAACAGATGGAAAGCATGTCCCCCACTTTCAGTGAATGACAATCTCTTCACAATATTGACAAGCAAATTTTACCTGCTTGTATGTAGAATATGCCTACTATTTTTTATTTGGTAACAGATTTTAAGATTTTTATTATGGTTCCATAAATGTAAGTAATATTTCTAGAAGCATGTGCACATCTGCTTTATGTGCCGTTGTTTGGATTTTTTTGTAGTATGAGAGATTTACTCTCAATAATTCAAAATAATCAGGAAAAAGGAGTATTTCACTTTTAGCACAACTCTAATGACTGGTTTTTGAAGTGACAGACAGACATAAACAGAGGTTCACTGGTTGCTAACCAGTTAGATTGGCTGAAGCACTGTGCACTAACAGAAACCATCAGGAGACATAGTATTTGAAAGCAACAGACCATGTGTTATGCTGCTGTACGATTACAGCCCTAAAAACACTCTATAAATACATGTCTATTTGGAACCCAAAGCTCAAGTTAACTCTAGACCGGTTATTTACTGCTGAAGAGGGAATTCCTTCCGAAACCTGAAGCCAGTTCTATACGTGCAATTTCAGAGGTATTTGACCAGAGACACTTAGGGTGGGAAGACTACCCAGGCTAGCAGAATTTAAATATTTATATTCAAGTGACAGCATCATAGCTGTTAATTCTAGAGCACATACTCCATATAATGAAATTATTCTTAGTGCACCACCTCCCCAGAGTTTTATAGCATTTTTATGGCAATCTGTAATTATATCAACATATTTCAAAAATGTATTAGAAACAAAATCTAAACATTAAAATAAACTTTTTTGTTTGATTCTTTTGTTGATTCACCCCTGTGAATTCATTTACAGTGTAAAAAGCTACTACATATAAATTATGGCATCATACAGAGTTTACACTATGTTGTAAGGTAGTGGGTATAATAACAAAACTACATCTGTGTCATAGACTGTGAAAGAAGAATAAGTGAAATTTGATCGCATTGCAAGATTAGTAGAAAAATGCTATTCAATGTCTCTTTAATTTCTCAGTTAAAAGCTTAAAATTCATATAGATACACTGGCAAATTGAGGCCAACTGTCAAAAGTAAAAACTCAAATTACTTGAGTGGAGATGAGAATCACATTTAACATCAAGCTGAATGTAACCCCTAATGTATTACTATTATACATCTAAAAACAAGTTTTGAAAAGTCAAATGTGCCAATTCCATACATATTTATATGCAGCACATATTTATTTTCTTTGCATACAGATGGCTTTGCATATAGATGTATGCAAAGTGGAAAAAACATCTAATGTAGAAGTGTTAATATGTCATCAGCAGAAAAATGTACCTGCACACCTGTAATTATTGGAAACTTACAATCAAAAATTTCTGCAATAATCTGGAAACCATTAAAAAATATCGAAATATCCCGAAGCAATGACAGTTACTACGGCAGCACAAAAATATAATGTGGAACAGTATTACAAAATGACCAACATGTCAGGAAGTTATATACCTAGCAAGAAAACTAAAAGGTAAATTTACCTTTTATAAAGAAGTATAGCAATAACAATGCAGATGATAAACACCACTGCAAGAACTGGTCCAACAACCCAAATCAAGCCTTCTTCCTCATCTGTAATTGGTTGGGGATCAAGATCCATTGACACAACAGGATCAGAATATGGGCTGGTTGCGTACATGGTCTATAAAAATAAAAATATTTCTTACTTAATCATCGAAGGAGTGCATTTAAAATATTAACTATGCTAGATCTAAAATAAATGTATAGAAGACAATGATGCAATGAACACAACAAAGCGGAAATGCTCTTTTTCTTGAAGTCAGGCAGCATATAAACTTGCATATTAAATGGTGTTTTGTTATTACTCTCTTTATTTTGTGTTCCACATATTAGCAGTGATTTGCAGACAATTTATGTCCTTCCAGAAGACTTTGCAACTTAAGCAGAGAATGAAGAAATGAACTATTAGGACAAATACAACCCACTGGTTACACATTTTTGGTTTTTGTTTTAGTTTCACACTGGCTTAACACTATTTCTTCCTGCATGATATGAAAGAGTACTTCCAACAGAACAAAACTACTATAGGTAAAAATAAAGGGGACTGAATGTAGAAGGTTCTTGGAAAAGGTTCTTATGGCAATAGTATGGTATATTTTGACAGTCAAAAACTGTCTGATAGGGTATTCTTATTCAAGGTGGAAACAACTTGAATTTAAGAATGGAAAACAGGGGAAGTCACTATAGAGTACGAAGGGAAGCTAAACACTCGGTCTTTCATAGGTATAAAACTTGAATTATGAACCAACAGAGGCTGTCGAAAATCTTTGCTTTACTGGATGGCGTAAAGCAACTGGCCCAGGAAAAGACCTGTGATAACAGAATTTTTTTTTTTTAACTCTGCTGTGCCCTGAGATGTTTGATCTACGACTGAGTGCAGAGTTAAAATTACAGACAGGAGAGGCTGAGTAGCCAGGCTGCTAAAACTCCATCATTCAAACAACTCTGAGTTTGTACAATTTTGTGTTTGGTGGAGTGTCTCCATTAACACTAAACTAGGATTTGAACTACAGCTCCTGCAAAGGACTTAAAAGCTTAATTCAGCAGTAGATTAGAAATGTCAGCTAATATAGAATAAGATAACTGGGAGAAGAGATTAGCTTCCATTTACATGTTTGCACTATATTCTGAAAGATGCCCTAAGCCAGGACAAGTGTTATCAAAGGAAACATGGTTTTTACACTTCATTTGGCCTTGTTTTGGGCTCTGGGCTATGACAGTGTCTGGGTTTGAGACAGGATGAGGAATGGCAAAGCTGAGCCACTTACAGTAGCTGGTAAGGAGCTACCACCCATGCCAGCAATCTCCAGTTATGTCACAGTCACTAAACCTGGCACCTGGCACTAAAACACTCCAGTGTTTTAAGTCTGTGGTCATTGTTTGGAAATTGGGGGCTCTTCATGTTCCATTCCTGAAACACCCAAACTGACTGATATTTTTTTCCTAGTTTCAGTATTCTCAAAAGATAGAACAAATCCCATTGCTACAGGAAGAAACTCTTTATTTAGCCTCTTTCTTTGGAGCAGGTAGTAAAAATGCCCAGAAAAAGATGCAAAGGGATATTGAGGGCAACAGTATAAGCACTAACTACTTTTTCTCCAATAACCAGGATTTTGCTTTTAATTTTCGTCCTACCTGTATTAATGAATAATTTAAACTCATTTATTATTTTTACAAATTTATTTTATTTTTCCTCCCTCTTAACGACATGCTTAATATGCTTAAGATTTTAATCATAAGCTCTCTCAGCTTCCACTTTATCAAGTTAAACAAATTCAGACCTTCCCACATGCTCTTTTAATTCAAATAGTCCATTCTACCAATCAACAGGGAAATTTTGTGTTCTCTGAAGGAGAAATCTTATGTATGATGTAACATTTGAAAATCAGGAAAAATATCCCTTTCAAGTTGCAACTCATACACCAGTGGGATTTACAGTCCTAGAAGAAAACCAGATATACTGAGAGTGGATAAACTGGAGCATTGAAAATTGAATTTCACTCACTGTTAAAAACTATTCACACTCTGCGTGTACCTTATGCTACTCAGTCATAAACATTTCAGATGGCATGTTAAAGCAGTTATTAAGCATACTGTAGGCTTAGTAATGCCTTCTGAAATCTTCAAGAGTAGGACCTTAGATAGATTTTGCCATATGAGCCTTTTCAGCTGTCAAACCTATTTTTTCCTGATTTTTATCCTCATTTCTTGCTAACAAAACAATAAATTTAGGTCATTTATATGAAATGACTAATGCCTCAATTAATATAAAAAACCCAAGAAACCATACTTTGTTTTGAAAATACCAATTTTACTATAGGTGATCTCTGACACACAGATTTATGGCTACCTAACTTTATGGTTAAAAGTTGTCTATCTTCTCCAGTTTGAACCTTTTGGATGCAACACCTTCAGAATTATCAGTCTATTCAGCCCCTGTCAAAAAGCAAAAATTGAACTTTTGACTTATGTCAGAGCTTACAGGAGGCACCTACTTTATTTTCAAATGAAGCTATTTATTCAAAAGTATTGAAAGTGGAACTACTTCCTCATTGTGTTTAAGCAGGCAAATTCCATTGATGGCAAGAAAGCAATTATAACATCACACAGTAGAAGCTTTGACTGGAATTCAGAATATTGATGTTGTAGTTTCAAGTGGTTGAACCTGCAAATGTACCTGTCAGGTTTAGTTACCCATTAGAAATTTTAAGTATTATACATTGTATGTTAAAATGTTAATGTGGATTGCATCTTCTTTCAATAGTCCTATTTATGTCTGTTCTTTTAACAGATTACACGCAGTAGGTTAACTCATGCATAAAGGGACATAACTACCAAATGAATTAAGTAAAGAGGAATGACAGCTCATTATTTAAATCACCTCAAGAATTTTCCTTATTATTGAATTATTTTCTAACTTCGTAACAATTTACAGATGAAGTTGTTATGGAATGACTGTAACTGAAGAGGGTAGCTGTGCATGTCTCTGGTTCAGTGAATCTTTCCAAGAATCCTCTGTATCCTACACCATTATTCGATGGCAGGCAAGAGAGGAACTCCTTTAAATACACTGAGAAAGATGTTGCTGTGAAGTTCATGCCTCAGATCCTGTGTCCATGGTCACAAATAGAAGAGCATGTAATTTGCAAAGGATCACAACATAGCTGATAAAAGGTGATCCTTAGGTTTCAGTTATACACAGAAGTAATGTACACAGGTGCAACCAGAATAGAAAACTTTAAGGAATTATTTGTGACTAGGAAAGGAAATAATTTCTTTAAAGATGCTCTTACATATAACGCAAAAAACAAACAAACAAACAAAACCATAAAAAAATATCTCGGGAAACTGAATAAGCATTGAAAAATGTTTTCATGATCATGGAAAGGTAGTTTTGAGATTGAAAAACATTAACTAACTTACAGATTCTGAGTGTTCCATTACAGCCAAGACAAAGAAGACATATTCTTGACCACTCTGCAGTTGCTTATTCTCAAATCCACCATAATGCTTCTTATCCCCCAACGTGAATTCCGTAGGAAGAACTTCAAAGTGAGCTGCAATATATGGCTTTAATTCAACTTCCCGCCCAAGACGAATGCTTCTGCGTTTCCTAGCTATCTCCTTAAGGAGCTTTAGAATGAAGGGAAAGGAGAGAGAGAAAGAGGAAGCATGAACAGAAAGATAACTGTAAACAATTTTAATGTAACTTATTGACAATGTAATGAGAAAATTTAAAGCATGACCAGGAACTACAAAAATAAATTTAACCACATTTCATGGGATGTACCAGTATCACTAAATCAATTCTTGCAAAAGCTTCCAATTTCTTGTCATTCTTTTTAAGGTAAGATACTAGGAGGCAATTGCACTGCCCAGACTACAAACATAAGACAATTTTCAGTGATATTGTTGTGTCTGGGGCAGGGTAAGGGCATGGGAGGAAGGAAAGGAAAAGAAAGCAATATACCTTCTCTGAGGACATATACATACACACATCATATTACATATTTAATATACACATATATATTTTATATATATATTTAATATATACATATTAAGTCAGTCACAGAACAGAATGGTAGCATTATTTATGTTGGAAAAGACCTTTAAGACTGAGTCTAGCCATTAACCTCACACTGCCAAGACCACCATTAAACCATGTCCCTAATAACTACACCTTTTTGAATACCTCCAGGGATGGTGACTCAATCACTTCTTCTGATAAACAAAGCTAAAATTTACATCAGTACATTTCTGACAAGATTAGATGCTAGGCTCAAACTTGGAAAACATATACTAACTAATGAAGGAACTTAAGCTCTGGTGGTACAACCTATTAATGAATTACTTACTAAATCAGACAAATGCTTCTTCAATACCTTTTATCATTTTAGATACACTGGTATTCCACAAAAATTAATATGATTACAAGGAGTCTGAACTTTTCCTGTGTGGTAAGTGATGACTTCTAAGGCCTCTTTACAGTTTCCCTCACTTTTCACTTATGAAACTTATTCAATATCCTGTAGTCTCAGACTTCAATCACAAATTATTCTAAGGTCACATAGTTGTTTTAGCCTTTTTAGCACAGAAGCAGAAAGAGATAAATAAAAAAGTATATTAAAATCTAATCTTAACTATATACATATTCATTTCAAAGAATATGTTTTATTAGATAAGCTCTGTCTTGATTCAGCCTCTTCTTCAGTGTTAGGCCACAGCTTAACTAACACATCTTTTTGACTTCCCCACATGGGATCTTGTACTTTGCAATTACACAATTAACAATTCCAATGCATGTAAAACAACATACTATTCACTCTGCTACTGAGAAAGACACTTTTAATACTGATTACTTTAACACCCCTTCTCACTGACTTCAATATTTCAAACATGGCCTACAGATAGACATGGAAGCAAGCCGTACTGCTTGAATCCAAACTTTCTTAACTAACACTGAGGGCATTTGGAAGTTACACTTCAAGGACCTATGCAGTCAACTGCTTTCCAGCTCTAAGGCTGAGTCCGTTCCCTGTTGTAGAGATTTTACATTCATTTAACTCTATCAATTTTCAATGCTATGACACAAAAGCTGGTACACTGCAATGGATCCCCTGAGCAAAAAAAGAACTAGCCATAATTTGAGAATAGAAACCATTATTCATTACTCAAGGACACTATCACAATCAGCAGTCCATATTTCTCTTTCATTCTTCCTAAACAGTTTAATGAGCAGCTAGAGTCAATTTGTGTCGTATAAAAATGAGGGCAGTAGAGAACTGTAATATTGAAAAGATTTCTATTTAGTTACTTTATTGAAGGTGACTCTCACATCTGTTGGTAGCTTCCTATGCCCCAGGTAGAGTTGCTAAATGCAGAACATGAGGCAGAGACTAATCAAAGTTTGTTCCAGGTTAGATCAGACCTTGTAAGATCTGCTGAGGGAAGCACCCTGAAAAGGTGTTCTCTACAGGAAGCCATGTTTTATAAGGGTAATAATGCTATGCAGAGGGCTGAGCACTGGCCATCCTGAAGTCCGCTGAAACATGAAGCTAAATATTCAAGCAATAACAGTGTTATGCTGTCTGGAAATCAGGAGCCACAAATAAGGTAGTACTAGTACATGGCTTGTGCTATCCCTGAAGATAACAGATATTTTCATTTATAGGTACTGTTTCCACTGGAATTTAAATTTACTTGTGTGGCTAACTCAAATTCTTTATCATATGTTTCCAGATTACACCGTATTTACAATTTAGATTTTAAGTAACTCATAATAAATGTCAAAATACTGCAGGAAGTCTGAAATCAAAATTAGATTGAGATTGAGAGGGGAAGAAAAATGTTTGATCTTGATTATTTCTCTTTGAAATAGTAACAGAAAATGCATATAATTTGAAGAAAAATCAATGCTGAAGTATAGTATTACAGTGATCAGAAAGTGAACTTTGGCTATGAATGCTAAAAGTTAATTAGGTTGAGTCAAACAAAATTTGTTAAACTTTCTCGACGCTGGTTATTCACCACCAAAGGCCAGCTAAACTTATGTGTGTTTATCTGGCCTCATTCATATTTCATATATAAAATGGGGTTGTTGCCAAATATCATTATTTGCTCATATATCTCCTGTTGTCCTTTATACACAGATTTCCATAAAATTACTGAATTCATTTAAAATTTAACATGCATACCTTTATTTAGGTTTTACTGCTTACAAATCTAAAGTAATCCTCCTAGGTAATACTTACTGAAAATCATACTTTTTCTACTTCATTTCTTTGCATGACATGTCTATTTAAAGTCACTAGATCTCACGATATTTAGAAGAAAATGAAATTTTGAGTAAAAAAGGACTGTATTTTTAATAATTTTTTTTTTTCAGATACATAACATCTTGTCCATTATCTGCTCTAACACTATGCATCTTTCTTAGTTTCTTTCAGAACTGAGGTTCAAGGAA
>JAYRBT010000093.1:43339444-43381828 GCA_036023395.1 Myiotriccus ornatus | reverse complement strand
TCAGGCGATAACCCTGCAGCGGGCCAAACGTTTCCACAGGAGGATGCCACTGAATTAGAGCCGTGTTCATCTGTGTGTGGCTAATAACAAGTCGAGGTTTGCCTGGAACTGTAGCACAATGTTATTTACAGATGATAAATAGAAACAAAATTACATGTACAATTCTTGAGGCTAGTTTTAGCCGGAATAGGGATATATTTTCTCTTCCCCCACTCTTAGCTCCACTGTCTTATGGAAGAAATAATGTCTGCCTCCCACACTATTAAGTCATACAATATAATGAACTGCAACAGTAGAGATGTTTACTGCTTTTTTGTCTTCTTCCCTTACCATTATTTCTAAATACAGAGAACATTCAGAGACACAGGACCTAGGAACACAAATCAAGAAGTAAAAATTTCAAGCAGACTTCTTACGAGTGGTTCTGTCTCAGTTACAAATCCTTTCTTGAAAAAAAAACCCCTTGTCATAAGTTTTATTAATTTAATCCAAGGCATTTCCTGTAAATAGGGGAATAACTAATTATAATAATAGTAGTAATAATAATAGTGAAGAAATTACAGGTTTCTAAATATAACATAATTTTTAATATTGATAGTTAAAATGTAGTAAAAGGGAAGTCAGAATAACTTTCTTCTCAAGAATCATTGCTACATATGATAGAACCCTATAGTTCTACTTTCCATATAAAAGTCACCTCCAGCATGGGCTGTTTCACCTTGAAGAGGTAGCACAGTCTGACATTTAATTTTTTGATTGGCTTGGCTTATGGTTTATTTTCCAGCATGGTCTTGATGCACATGAACTGGATTTCTTCTGAAGAAGATTAAACTGGTAGCTCTTCTTAACCTGCACACCAAATACACTCACATTCTTAATCAGGACCCATTGGTCCAAACTGTTGATTTGTCTTTCAGAGAAGTTCAGACTGCAACTGTGGCAAGGACATTCAGCCTAGAGGATTGAGTTAGTCTTAATAGAGGCAGAAATCCCATTACACAACTTATACAGCGTACATTTTCGGAGTTTCAATATCAATTGCTCTCATTTACTGTTCCTATTTAATTGAGCAATTAATTTTAATTTATTCACATCCATTTATATACAATTCATTTATATTTTCATTACTATTTCTATTTCAACATAGTCTGTTTCTATTACAGTGACTTATTTGATACTGAAACACACCCATAACTATTTAGAAATTTGGTACTCATTGTGTACCAATGCCTGACAGGTCAAGAGACTAGAAAACTTTGGGAGTAGTAGGGCACTGATAACGTTAAGTCTTCAATGAAGACTAATTAGCTTCATCTGCATTTGAAGCCTTCCCACATGAATGTAACTGCTGCACTGTGAGCTCTGGTTCCTGCATTTAAACACTTCAATAGATTTTATTACTCATCTTCAGTTCTTAGGCACCCAGCAAATCAGATTTTTATTGTCAGAAGTTCTGACTACTATCCCATAATGAATTAGGAATAAGGTGGGAAGAATGGCGTGCCTTGAAGAAAATTCTGCATTTAGTAAGCTCCTTTCTCATTACATCTGTCATAAATCATGACATTGCTTCTAATTTCATAAGAATTATAGATAGGTTTTATAAATTTTCCAAATACCCTTAATTTTAAATCTCTAGTTAATTTGGCAGCATTATTCCCATGAATCTTATGAATTTTTTCCCACACTTTCTGGTGTGTAAAGAATATGTATCTGATTAGTTCTGAGTTTTCCTCACTGATAATTACAAGCCTTTATGGAACAAATAAAAGGCTGGGAAGGTCTTTTGCATGCCACGTTTTTCACTGCATTATAACTACTATTGACACAAATGTAGCACAGGAAAGAATAGAAGAACTCACACAAAAAGAATAAAAAACCCTTTTGGCCCTCTAGAGGAGAGACTGCTTGAAGGTATTACTAAATTATTTTTGTGATAAATTGCCTTTTTTTTTTTGTGGCAGATGTCATAATTAGAGCTGCTTTTTAACCTTTCTGGTAACTATAGAAAAAGAAAGAAATTACTGCTTGACCTTGATCATAATGGAGAACTAATAAAGCTTACTTATGCAATAAAATACCACGTGACTAAATTGGTATATAATAATAGTCTTTTTTTTTTTTTTTAAACCATATAACCTATCTGATGATGCAAAGTGGATAAATTTCTTTTTATTTCCAGACAGCTTTCAGTTGACATTTAGTTTTAGTATGATCACTTGTGACTATTACAGTCTTTTAGGATGAACAGCAGGATTCTATGCAGTCCTATATATGGTTGTGTAACGAAATAGCTCTACCTAGAAACTTCTGATAAAAACCTGAATTTTCCATGAGCCCAAAAGAAGAGAGATTGTCCGTAAAAAAAATAATTCTCTGATCTAGTGAAATCCTCTTCCAATGCTACACAGCAAGACATCCCACACATACCCCTTTGCCACAGACATTACAGTTGCAATGGCATGCCATTGCTAGTAGTAGCTTATACAAGCTGCCTTTGCCAAATTACCTGAAGTAATTTGTTTCTGTTAGCTGCTATAAAGTACAACACTGCCTCAACATAAATTTTCTCCTTTTAGCTGAAATCTGTATTTCAAGACTGCTGTCCAGCATAAGACCAAATACCAGATGGACAAGCTATTGCACTTAGATTCTTAAACTACTGTGACACAGAAATTAAAGGTCTGATTAAAAACTTCATAAAAATTGTATGATATCACTGTCTAGGAAGTCTTCATTTTTATCAAGGTCTTATTAATCACACATTTTTGCCCCAAGTAATTTAAAATTTTTAAGTACTTCGATTTAGAAATGTTCAGTAACATTTTTCCTTCCATCTGATTTCAGTAACAAGGTAAGGAAATTGAATATAAGACAAAATACACACTTTGAAATGAAAATAGCATCCAGTGGCTTTACTAATAACTGACCTACTGTACTGTAGGCTTACTTATATTTGATGAATTTTTCCTGTCTAAAAATGTAAATTAAGCTTTTATATTAGTAACTGGACATAGCTAAATAGTTAACTTATTATCTGAATAGCCTACAGATCACAAGCTTATCCAGTAAATGTTCAGACATCTATTCTCTTCTCATATCTCCTATGGATATAATCTCACTCATTCCAATACATCTGACCTCAAACTTTAAAAGTTAGACTAGAAAGTCAGACCCTGTATGTGCTTTATTATTGTATTTAAATAGCACCTTTTTAGAAAAAAAAGAAATCAAATGGAAACTCAAAGAGAATAGGAGGACCTATAATCCCTTGGTATAAATGCATCATTCCTTCACTTATG
Source organism: Myiotriccus ornatus (assembly GCA_036023395.1). Taxonomy (NCBI): domain Eukaryota; kingdom Metazoa; phylum Chordata; class Aves; order Passeriformes; family Tyrannidae; genus Myiotriccus; species Myiotriccus ornatus. Next base: position 43,378,526 of record JAYRBT010000093.1, on the reverse strand, counting down.
TGATGTATTCTCATAGAAAGACAGTGAGCAAGAAACTCTTGGGACTAACTATATTTAATATCTTCTTTTGCAAAAAGCTGCATATGAATTTTCCTTACAAAAAGAGCTCAACCAAAGCAAGCTGTACCACCCAGTGAATAGATGTCCATACAATCTGGTATATACAAAGCAGCAAAATGGCATCTAGCTGTTATCCTACATACCAAGAACAGACATTACTTTTCCAAAGGGTTAAGCAAACAGCAAGAACAATGTATATGTATTACATGCCTCTGATTTTCAACTGCTCTTCAGTCACTCAGGTTTATATGGGATATCGGATTTGTCCTGTCTTTTTAGAGTAGGAGCATTAGCGAGATCTTGGAAGGGTAAAACATGAATAGTCAATAAGGATTAAATGCAGTGAAGCATTAAATTTTGCAAGCATGTTTCCATACCCTATGTTTATGTCTCAAAACTAATCAAATTATAATTTATATAATTGTGTTTATTTAAACTGGGAACCAAACTTAAAAAAGAATAATGGAGCAAGTGCCTTTTTCTTAAATCAAGTTCAAATGCAAGCAAGAAGTATAAATAATCTTTTTTACCCTGACTATGAGAATCCAGGAAAGATAGGCAATTAGAGGGTAAGTTTCAGCACTAGCCAAGAGCAATGACTACAAGGTATTCTAAAATCTGAAATGAAACTATATTGTATATCTAGTCATCAGGACCGAGATTTTTCCAAAATCAGACAAGGATATACGTGTTTTTCATATTAATACAGGATGTGTTCTACATTCAGTGATGGTTTTAAAAATGGAGTCAGTCACTGTAAATACAAATACATATGCCTTTTGGACTTTATCTATTAGCATAAACAATACCTTGTTATTAAGAGAGCTTGTAATGGAGCTACACATGATTGTTATGGAATATTCTTAATGGCTGAACTACAAGCCCGTTAAAATGAACACCATACGTACAGAATGGAATAACTGTAGGTCAACATCACACTAAAGCTGTGGTGGCATCTATTGGTTAAGCTGCGCCACAGTGAAGCAAATAACTTTAAGTTAAAAAAAAATAAAATCGTTTCTCATCTAAAAGCAATTTGGTTCATCCCATCAGTGCTAACCTGCTGAATTGGTTATGCAGTCAGATATCCACCATCTAGTACCACTGTGATCAAACACAGACTGAACACAGTGGCTTCGTGTATTTTGCCTCAGCTTGTGCCTTAAATTATCCATGAATCTGTATGGGTTTTGGGGTTTTACAGGATCAACTTTCATTTTATTTTCCAATTCTCTGCTTTAATAATCACATTCTTCTGAGATAACTTGTGACTATCATGGAGATAGTTTCTTTCAATGTTTTTACTGCTCTCATGAAGGAAAACAGGAAAGCCCTTCACAAATTTTTCAAATATCCTTCTCAGCTCTGAATTTCTATTATTCCCTCTCCAAGAAGACACCAATCATAATGGAAGAGTTACTAAAAACTATAAAGTGGTCTCATCTTGAATTGAGAGGGATAAAGGGTTCCATTTTTATCTAAATAAATGAAAGGCCAAATACTGAAACATAAAATGCTATGTCCTAGAAACACTTTTCACACAACAGGAGACTTCTGAATAATAGGAGCAACACACTAGCAGAAAAAGTCAAAGAATTCGCTTAGAGATTAATGTGTGCATAAATATTACCTGCACCAGTAGTAGATACGAGCTTGGGCTTGCTGCGTGCTCCATCCCCTTTCGTTGTATAGGCTGTCACAGTGAAAGAGTATGTAGTTTCAGGCTGAAGCCCAGAAATTATCATTTCCTAAGATGAAACAGAACAAGAAAAATGAATGAAAAATAGATTGTCTGCCAAGAGAGTATGGAATCCTTCAGAAACCCCCCTTTATATTACACACAGTGTATGTATTTGAGCTACTGGCTGTGATAGCAAACATTTACTGTTCTGTGTGAAATACTTCATAATGCAAAACGTGTCACTCACTTAAGCAATAAAAGACAGCACACATCCAAATAATATGCCTCAGGTACTTAAAAGAAGAAGGCCAAAGGCTTAGTGGTGTGAACAGTCTTCTGAAATATCTTGCATAAGCCGTACTACTGACATTGTGAAATGCATGCATATGTAGATATGAGAAACTCGGTTTCACTTAGTCATTCACAGGGTATCACTGACATAGTTCTACGGTGCCTAGTAAGAAAAGTGTTGCATTTATATCCACACTCTGTCAGTAGGGATGGTTTAGCTGAACAAGGAAGCCTTATTACTTTCTTTGCACCCCGTGTCACTGGTTGGACTATGCCTCTAAATATCTCAAAGGACTTCAGAAACGACTCCCTCTTCAGCTCTAAAAGAATTACCTCAAACAGCATTAAAAATCTGGTCAGAGGATACATCTGATGGCCCTCAAATAAACAACAACAGCAGCTACAAAACAAATAGCTCTTCAGCTAGTACAAATGACCAGCAACAAAATCAAACTGCAAGTATCAAAGCATGGGGGGATCCTTTTCACACATGGGTGTGCACACACACATATACACAAACAGAAGATGGTGAAGGGTGAACTACCAGAAATGCGCTAAACTTATGTCATGCTATAAGGGCAATAAGAGGACTAAGTCTTGAAATGCATTATATAAATAAACTTTATATGCAAATATAAAGGGACAGGATTTGGAGAGAACTGACTGGCTTTAAGTTCCCAACTTCTAGCCTGTAAGCACTGGATTACTCCTTTGCATTTCCAGATGCCTGAATGAATTTACACTAAACTTCAATGCTGCCAGAGAGATGGTGTATTTATGAACCTAGAATAAATAGCAAATGTGCAATCACACATCCCTCAGATGCAGCAGCTATGGAAAGTTACCACAAAAATTATGGGTTAGACTATTCCTAGTATATGAATTTCTCAAGACAGTGGGTATGAGGTTACTAAAAGATGTAATTAGAATTCAACATTGTATTTACAATCAGTTATTGCCAATATGGAGAAAACAAGGTAATGATTAGAATGAGTGGGCAAACCAGCTCCAATAAAAAATTACTACCAAAAAATTCCCTCCCTAGACTCTCAGAATTGAATTGACCCTTAAGGCCAAAATCAGTAAGACAGACTTCACATCTTTCATAAGGGAATTGCACCTGATATTAAAGAATTAAACTAAAAGGCATAAAAACTCCCCAACCCAATGCAGTGATGAAGATATTAGTCTAACATAAAACAACCAGTTCTTCATGGTGGAAGAGATATGACTGCATGTTTAGAAGTGTGACTTGGATACAGCAAACCCTATTACTCAGGCATAAAAGTGCATGGCATCTGGCTTTTCTGATAGCATACATTTTACCCAAAAGAAAGCACAACTGACTTCAACTTTCAGTTACACAAAAAACCTGTTAACCTGAAAATGAATATTGAAAAATACAAGGATTGGTATGCAACTCTGAACCACTTCTGTTTTATTTTTCTAACACCTTACAAAGAAGAAATTGTGAAGCAAACTTAGTGACAGCCATCAAAAAGATGAAAACACAAACCAGTGCTGTACATTTTGGCATCATGATAAACCTCAGAATAAGCAAGCAACAGTAACCCTCTCTGCCTGGGAAATAAACAAAGAAACCCAAAACAAACAAACAAAAAACCCCAAAACAAACCAAAAAAGCATCATAAAAGAAAACCTTTGATGTTAGGAGCATGCGTTTGTGCAAGTGACAAAAAACCAAAACCAAAACCAAACACAAAAAATACCCCAAAGAAAGCTCAAGAAATTAGAACGATGCTACAAGCAAACAAGCAAGAAAAAGAAAATCCCAAACCAAACCCACAATGTTTTTCTGCCCACTCAAAAACTACTTACATGTTCAGTAGTATCATCATATTCCCACTGATTTAGAGTAAATGAAGTTGAAGGGAAAAACAAAAGAAATAAGGAGATTTGTAGCCCAGTTGAGATAAAGTTTTCTTCTTAATAGTAAAATAAATATGAAAGGTGTCTCAAAAAATCATTTACAGTTTGAATTAACATGGAATTTGATTAATGAAATCAGGCTGGACATTCTTAATTCTGTTTCTGCTTTCCCTAAAAACCAGCTACTTATCTTTCCTTGACAAATGAAGGAAGTAATGAATCCTCTCGTATCATGTAGTTATTATTTTATAATAGTTTGTTTTAAAAGTTACCAAGGCAGAATTAAAGGCTACCTGGATTAGTTAATCAAGTTACCAGGCTATATGCTTCAGTTTCCTAAAATAATGCAATGCATTATTTAAATTAATACTAGGATTTTTAAGTCCTGAAACCTAACCCCACTGATATTTTACCCTCAGGGTCTTCACACCTGCACAAGCCCTGATTTAATGCATAACAGAAGTAGGATAGGCGGGAAGGAGCAGTAGGAAGAGAAAGTAGTTGACTATCCAACATGAAACAATGGCAAACAGGCAGATCAAAGCCAAACTTGACAAAGAAGAAATACAACTTTTGCCTTTATGATATTTGGGCTCAAATATCTCACCTAGTCTCCAGTTACTAACTTTCTAGTGTTTAAAACTGTTTAAAACTCAGAGGTTGAAAGTAAAAATTTGTGCAAGGAAGGGGAGAACCAGAGCACACTAGCATGTCCTTTTCCACCTTCTCTCCCTTTTCCGTTTCCCTTCCCACTTCTTGACCCACTTTCATCCTTCTCTCCACTGAATTGCAAAATAGTTAAATAAGTACTGTCAGGTAAAACTGCAACAAAGACGTCCAGGCATAGAGACAGTATTTTGAGAAAAGGATCATCAACAAATTGCAGGTGTAGGAAACTATTCTTAAAAAAGGTCTCTGCAGAACTGAAATTTAGAACTAAGACTGGGAGGGAAAAAAAAAGCAACACCCCCATATATTTACTCCCATAAAATACTTAAGAAACAGATGTAACTCTTTAATTTAGGCTGATAATTTCTATTAATTTCCAGTCAATCCAGTCATAAGCCATGGGCTAGGAGTGAGACGTGTGTACTTGATAATAGTTTCAACATAGGATGACTCCTCTAGCACCAGAAGCTTTGGAAATCTTAAGTTATACAGAACACTTGCATCAATCAATAAAATCCTAGTTTCAGAAGCTTTTTAAACTTGATGTTTTCATCACCTCATTATCTCATCATCTCATAAATTTTGCAATATAAATAACCACATGCCTAAGCTCCTCGTTTTATTACAGTTATGATATGAATAACGAAAAGTATAAATACTCAGTGGTTTTCTAAAGTTGCATTAAGAAAATTCATTTCTTGTGGGATGTGTGGTGAGGTGCATACAAGCTAATCACACAAACACTGTAATAATAGGCTAACACAGGCTTCTAATGATTTTATGCTCTCCACTGAAACAATGAAATAGCAGATGGGTGGAACAGGCCACACACAATTTACTACACTGAATGTGACCTGTGTCAGATCACCCTGATGCTTTAAAACTTCAAAGCATAGGTACAGGGTGTCCATCACTCTCTAGGTTTAGGGGAACCCGAAAATGACACATCTCAGCATTTAGTTGTAGACCAGTAGAGAAAAAGGTGCCTAGGTTTGGCCCAAGAACCTTTAAAAGTAAGCATTCTAAAAAAAGTTTTTAAAATAGAAACAGAAAATGTTAGCTGGTAGGCTGATAAATAGAAAGAAAAAAAACCCACACACAAACAACACAAGATGGCTCTGGATAGCCCTCTGGCACATTAAATGTCTTCACCGTGACCTAGAAAAGAACATTCAGTACTCAAATTACCTGTGCATCAGCCAGCATGATGTCCTTCAGCATGGGTTGACCCTTTGGCTCTCCATTTTCCATCCTCACGTAGTGAACCTGGTATCCTCGGATCTGACCATGCTGCTTATTGGGCACAGGTGAGCGCCATGACACTTTAACAGCAGTGGAGTTGACAGCCTCTACCTCGACTTTGCGAGGAGGACCACTAGGAACTGGAACAACATCATTGGACAGAAGAGAATTACAGGCACCTCTCCCACCCATGGCTTTTTTCTTTTTCTTAAAAAAGGGCAGACTCACTATGTTTTCTTTGAAGAATACAAAACATTCAACAAATGAAACTGCTCAACCAATCTGCTCTACCTTTCAGTGAAAAGATCAAAAAACATGACTGATGCAAAAAATGGAAGAAAAAGGAGTATTAGAGAAATAGAAAAACATGTAAAAATGTACAAAAGCCAAGGAAGATGCTTTGAGATTCAAAGCATTATAGTACAAAGAGATATTTTAATCACTGAAATAATACTACTACAATAACAACAACAAAACCACAAAAGATTTCAAAAAGTTTCTCTTGTTTTTGTTTACCAAGTTCTATGTTTTGTTTTGTTTTAATTTTTTTTCCTCAGTAGTATAAAAAGGAGGCTGATAACAAGGCTGTCTTCTGTCACTTTCAAGAATGGAAGAAAAGAAAATGTGTGAAGCATCAGTTTCCAGATCAAAAAACAAAACAAAAAAAATCCAACCAAAAAAAAATCAACCCCCCAAAAAGCCAAATCAAAAAGCACAATATGGAAGAAAAAATCAGTTAAAAAAAAACCCAAACCCCCCCAAAAAAACGAAGAAAACAAAACCTGAAAAGAAGTTTATAGACATAAGTGTTTAAAAATATCAATGATGGTAAAATCAAAAAAAAGGCAGAAAGTTTTTTCCCTGAGAGTTATTTTTATGGTCAAGGAGGAGCAAGAAGGATACGCAGGGGCAAAAAGGAGCAGCAAATTCATGTCACTCACAAAAACAGTGCTTTCTGATAAAAAAATACAAAAATATAAAAAATAAAAATGGTGTAGAAAGGACAAGTCTTTGATTAAAAAGCCCAAAAGGGTGATAATATCTGATTATATTTGGTAAAAAAGAGGAGCATAAAAAAATTACTGTTTATCCTACACAAAAGACAGCAGATCGACAGAGAGTCATAGAGGTGCAAACTGATGTAGTGGAGGCAACATACCATCTTCATCTGTCCGAATCAATACTGCTAAGCTCTCTGGGCCAGGTCCAACATCAGTGTGAGCAGTCACAGATATCCGGTACTCAGTCCATTTTTCCAGCTGTTCCAAAAGGTACTGGGTACTGTCCGAGGAAATTCCCAAAATTTCATGGGGCTTGACATCTTCTCCATCAATCGCAATGTACTTGATGGAGTATTCAGTGATAATGCCGTTCTGTTTTTCCACCGGTGGAGGTTTCCAACTTACCAAAATGCTAGTGGAGCTGGGGCTTGTGCAACTAATGTCTTGAGGAGGAGCTGATGGCTCTAATTTCAGTAGTGGGTTAAAGGAGGATTTGAGTGGAAGGATAGGAGTGATTGAAAAAAATGAACAAAAGAAAAAATAAAAATAAATAAAAGACAACCAAATGAAAATAATAAAGAAACAAAAAAAAAGTAGAAACTTAAAAAAGCAAAACGTCAGATAATCATATGTACCTTGGCTTATTAACATGAGAAAACTGAAAATGAAGAGACCAACTAAATGGTGAAAAAGGATGTAGGGGAAATATATGAAAATGAAGCCTCAAAATAATATTACCTACCTGTAATTAAAATTCTTCTTCAAATAAACAAAAATGTAACACTTTTATGACTACTGATCTATTTTTATAATCATCGCAATTAGTGCAAGCTATAACCTTTTAAATGACACGTGACACATATTTACTTACAAATTTGGACATATCCCCTTCAAGTGGCTTTACTTTCCTTGAGAAAAAAAATCTCTTTTAACAGAAATCCTAAAAACTTGCAGTAATTGCTAGAAATTGCACCATAGATTGCCATTTTTGCAGCCTTTCCACTCTCCTAAACAATTTTTTTTTTAAATAACAGAGTCTGCCTGACACAAGTCAACTATAAATTACATTTAAATAGAAAGCATTTAATGAAACATTTATTGTGCCCAACATACTTGGAGCATGCAGTCCATAGAAGATGAAGAAAGTTTTAGTCAAAGATTTACCTACCAGGAAAAAGTGACAGGCTTGTTGATTCTGACTGTAACTTGTACTTACCCTAGATCAGCTGTCAGTTTTATTTTTTTAACTCCTCTTGGAGACACCTTTGCTAGCAAAGAATTAATCCTACCAGTAATATAAATGACTTCTACAGAAAAAAAAAAAAAATCTACCCCAAACAATGCATCAAGAAAGCAGGTATAGCAGGTATTCATTTTACAAAGAGAGTTTACATGCTCAGCACATCAGAATGGTGAGAGTTTCTGACTTTGTTTCATCTCCTGCCACCAGCACCAATCTTCCAGAGCAGAAGTGCTCACCTTTACTGACTTGTTCTTGAAGGAATATGTTAGCATATTTACCATTTCCAAGCTCCAGGACATTTAAGCATGTATGTCATTTCACTATGTTCAGTGAGGCAAATCAAGTACTGAAAGTTGGTATACATTTATGGGCTTAAATGCACTTTGACTTAGCAGAATCTACGCTTACTAAGAGATCATTCAGAGTGCCAAAAGAAAAGGAGCCATAGATCAAATTCACTAGCAGAAGTAGCAGATGCAGATTCCTTTCCTATTTCTGCCTTCTCTCTTGTAAGGAAAACATAAATTTTATTGTGTAAGACCTTTATTTCCCCCTGCCTTCCCCCTCCGTCTAATTTTCTTCCCATTTCTAAGGGAAAAAAGAAACAAATGGATATTTATATTTATACTAGGCAGATGAAACAAAATTAAAACAACAGGGAAGGCCTAGGACCCTGCTGTGACCTCCTGCATTTACACATGTAGCTTTCAGTTCCCTACCGCTCTTTCCACAGGGAACAATGGCTTTTTTCTCAGTATGGTACCCTGCTCTTCTGAAGGGGAAGTAGGAGGGAATGCACCAGTATTTCAACTACCTAGAGGACGTGGATGGGGGAACAGATTTATCACATTTGGGATTGGTTTTACATACACTAATTCAGTAATCAAGTACTCAAAACATGTGGATCCTCTTCTACCATTATCTTGTGCAGGAAGTAAAATACTTGTAAAATGTCCCTCAAGGGTCTGACAAAAAAGAAATAAATCCCTGCGGCATCTTCCTCTGATACCAAGATGAAAGGCAATAGCATATTCTGGTGAATATTGCTAATAAACTCATAGAAGTTTATTAATTTTTAATTCATTATACTCTGAAAATGCAAATATATGGCACTTATGTAAGCAAGGATAATTTGAAGGCTACTTGTGTAATCAGTTTTATTAATGTATATACTTTTTTCTTAAAATAAACTTTTTTTGCAAAAAAAAAGTTGTAATATTTTCAGCAAATAACTTGGGTCTGACCCCTGAAATCAATTAGATCTCCCTACTATCTGAAGACAGAAGGTTGAGAAAAACACAATGTGTTCTTATATTTAAGAAGGGAAAACTGGCAATGTCCTTACACATGCAACACGCAGCCTTGGTTTCTAGATGTATATTTTGTATGCAGAGTCTAAGCAATCTTCGCTCAGTATAAGAGAATGAGCATTCTAAATAGTTGAAATGACTCCCAGAATAAATAAATAAGTTTTTCTTAATCAAATTATTGATTCTGGATTACTAAAATGAAAAGTTGCCTTGCCACTATCTCTACAACCAGCCTTGTTATATAGATTCCATTTATGCTTATTCCAAATGCTTTAGAAGTGCTCCAGAAACACATTTAGCTTTGGTTAAAGGGTGTAGCACTGTGTCTCCAGTCACACTAACTGCTATTAATAAATAACGCTAACAAGGAATGATTGTATAATCACATCTGTCGTGACTGCAAATTAAAAAGACTCATGTCAATTGAGAAACTGAATTTTCTGTTTTGAATAATATTACTTTAAAAACAGGCCATTTAATTTAAAACACATACAAATAGAATTGCACTAAGTTTTAAAATGACACATAATGCAAGCTATCAGAAAAGTATAATATAACACTTAAGGACATCATTGCTAAATATCTGATTGTTTTACTTAAGTCTTAATATAAATATTTTAAAATGTATATATAAATCCCTGACAAATTTTTACCTCTCATTTGGGGGCAAATGTGATGAGTTTCATGATACTGTTTCCATAAGCCATCAGTGAGAAAACTATTTTTCTATTGTTGCAAAATGACTGAACATTGTAAAAAGCCCAGATTAAGATAATCTAACAAAATCAGAATTATTAGCTACTAAGAGTTGTTAAGAAATTGTTGGTTCAGTATGAAATATTCAACATGACCCACTCTACGTATTTTTGTACTTCAGGTAGATGCTGCAGCAACAACCAAGTATTGCAGGAAATATGCAGACTAGTGGAATTTTATGGGTGAAGGACTGTTATTAATGCATACCTATTGCATGATACAACATTTTACCTTATTAGAGCATAAAATAAAATATGATTATGACAGCATTGTATTGCCTCCTTAGGCACTGATTTACAGAGGTTGTTTTTTGAAACCGTGTAAAAGCCACTCATATATTAAGTTGATCACAATACACCTCAAAAATATACAATTTAAGCAATCTTTTGCTGTATTAAGCAACATGAATGCTGGTTTTTGCCTTTATTGATGCCTCTCTGGACTAATGAGACATGACAAAAGAGTAAAGCTTGCAAGGAAAGACACCTACTTGACTGCATGGTTCTCGCTGAGATTTCTGCTGTTGAAGCACCCAGGCCTTGAGGAGAACGTGCAGCTAGACGGAATAAGTAGAGGCTGTTTGGTCTTAAACCTTGCAGACGATAAGATGTAGTAGGTTCGGTGGAAACCCGTTGCTAAAGGTAAGCATAAGAGGATGTCTTGATTAGTATTCAGAGACTCTGAATTCTGTATGTTGCCTACAGAGGAAATGCTTTCATAATGACAACCCCACTGAGAAAACCTTAAATTCAGGACAATAAACCACAACCAAACTAACCCAAACCAAAAACTAATACATTAATTTGACAAACACATAAAAAGGAACAGTATTTTTTTAAAGGCAATAGTTTAATAGGTGGAACTCAGACAGAGAAACACCACTTGACTGAGGAATTAAGCATAAAAAGCTTTTTAGGCAATACTACATGAACAAAGCCTCTTTTACAACAGGGAACTACAGCATTTTTCAGTATAAATAATCTTTGGTTTAACCTTGTAGTTAAACTTTGTCTTCAAATCATTCAGAAGCAAAATCGTCCAAAGGGTAACTTATTAAGCAGGGGCCTGCATCCTATTTTGAGGTCAAATATGGTTCTGGCCCCCTTCCAGTAAATAAGTTTATGCATTCACAGTGTATGTGAAGCTCTCATACATGTAAGCTCAGTTGAAGCATTAGCAATGAACAGATGATACAGAAGAAAGCAATGAGACTGACACTCTCCTGCTTCCTTCTGACACTCCTGGCTTCTCTGTTTTGTCTGGGACACCTCATAATATCATATTTTCCCTATTGGATAATTATTCTGAAGATTATGGTACAAACACAACAGAGGCCCTCAAACTGAAAATTCTTTATGAAATAATGGTATAGAATAAGTTCATAGCAGGTTTTTATCTTTAGAAAAACCCATGCTTTCTTCCCAGTTATTATGGAAGATTAAAAAAGCTTGAGAATTCTCTTACATGATGGCATAGAGAAACAAAAATTATCTAAGGCTGAAAATAGACTTCAACGTCCAAGTATAAGTCCAAATAAAGCTTAACAGGTCCATAACATGTCCCCCAAACACTTCTGCTTCCAAGCCTTTGTAGAGGAACAGGCTTGGAGAGATATAATCAATGTCTGAAACTGGATGGAACTTCTATGAAGAATTCATCGCTGTCTACAGCAAAATTCCACTGGCTGGTAACCATCAACAGCATTTTCAGCTGTTTACACACTTTCAGTCTGTCCCTAGACTAACTCTTGGGTTTAACAAAGTCTTAAGCATCAAGGCATTTGAAGTAAAGAAACTTACTAATCCATGAAATTTAAACCATTGCAACATTTCATGTCTGACTCCCTAAAGATTATTTGGAAGATGTATAATTGCCACTTACCTCCTCCCCATGTTCCCCATCTTTGTAAACCAGTTCATAGCTGGAAATGGTATCAGAGCGTGGAGGTGTCCAGGAGAGCAATATGCTTGTTTCAGACTCAGGTTCTGCTTTGAAGTTCAGTGGTTGACCAGGCACTAAAGAAAAAGTTGAGCAGTGTTACCTATTATTTATTTTGCTAGTTCAACCGTTTCAAACCTTTTAAACTATTATCTGAATATTTCACGCAATATTACTTTTATTTAACTTACTGAACTTAAACAAATTGATTTACAGTACTACGAAATAAATTAGTCTGAGCATAGAAAAAGAATACTGGTACATTTAATTCACATATTCAAAAATTATCAACGATTTCAAATAAATGTTTGACAGTATAAATCATGCACACAAAACTGAAAAACAATTTAAGAGATGCCTGGTGCTAAATACCAGTGATCTAATAACCTACATGTGTAGTTGCAAATATATATTTGTGTATGTATGGGGAAAAGCTAGTAGAACATATGACTGGCTGGAATAGTCTAGAATAAAGTGTTAAAACCACTACATGCATTTTCAAATATGAAACTTACTTGCTCAGTTAGTAAATAAAAGATAGTAAACACATCCTGCTCTTTGAGTCACCATAAATATTGACTGCTTGTGTAATCTAAAGAAGGTATAACTTAATGAAGAGATCTTCAGTTAAGTTCTCATTACTGACATATTTCTACGCTTCAAAGACTGGTACTTTTACCAACATAGTTGCATTTCTAGTGACAACACTTTCTAATTGCAAGACGTAAAAACACAATTTTGATTGCACTAGTCCAGAACATTCTCCATCATTGTATCTTGGGTAATGGTCACAGAAATTATCCAGAACAAAACAGTCACAGAAATATCCAGACCAAATGTTACCCTTTATTTACGTCTTCAAATCTAAAGCAAATAATAAGGCTGACTGGGAAAAGACAGTAAAATATAAGTCTATCACAGGATTGTATAAAATAGTTATGGAACCCAAGTTCTGAAACAATACTTGTGGTTGATAAGTGCTGCTGATAAGGCATGCAACAGTTTCCCACAGCATTTCTAGCTGAACAGGTGTGACAAATAGAATGAGACAATAATGATGTCATATTTTTCAGGGGAGAACTCTACTGCAGCTTTACAAGTATGCATCTTTTGTACAGTGAAATACCTAAAAACTCCATGGAGCAAACAGTAAAAAAAATTGTTATTTTATCTTCCCCAGACTTTTACAGAATATTACTCTGAGGATAACACTGCCCTTGTGTATGCTCGTAAAGATTTGATACCTAACTTTAAACAGGCAGATAACCTTTCTACATTCAAGAGCTCTTGTGTGGAGGTTGCAAGTCCCCATGATTCTTTTTTTTTTTCAATGAGTGAGAGTAACAAGAGACCAACTCCTTTTACAGGAATAATAAGGGATAGAAGTAATTAGCTGTTTTTCTAAAAGATGCCTGGTCTAAAAGGGACCACTGCCTAAGTACTGCAAAGTGAAAAGGGGAAAAGATCACAAAGCACAGGGAGCAATTACAGCATATATCAACTGAGTATTTTTGACATAAATGCTTCAGATTTTGCAAGGAGAAGCTTCAGGGCTGCAGACGGCTCAGCTGGGAGAAGGGATAGTTTTGGGGGCACTCAACAGCACTCTTAGCACTGATGGAAGGGATAGAAGAAATGGAGCCAGGCTCTTCAGAGAGTGCGGCAGGTGAAAAGCAGTGTCCCAAGCTGAAATATGAGAGGCTCAGGACAACATAGCAACAAAGCCAAGGCCCTGGAAAGTTGACTATACCAGACGTGGGGGGGTTTTACACTTCAACTGGGTGATGCCCTAAGAAAGTTAAGCCTTACCCCGCAGCTGAGCCTGCTCTTGTCAGTGGCTGTGGCTTGAGATCTCCCTAGATGATCATCCTGCCAGCCTGAATTGTTCTGTGACGTTACAATCTCTACTTAATGTACGGATACACAAATTGTAGAACACAGCCAGGCAGCAATAGTAAGTGACCAGTCAAGTGACTCATATGAAGGCTGGTACCATCTGTTACGATAGATATGGCAGCAGATGGAGAACTAAGGGTATTTCCTGTCTCTCTGCATGTTTTAAGACCCTCATTCTCCAAGTATTCCTTTAAAAAAAAAACCCTTTGTGGTCTTAGGTCTGCAATTCTCAATAATTTTTCAAGACAACTTGATGGCTAATCGGACTTTTCCAAATGATGTTTGTCAAAATAATACCTTGCTGCAAAATCCAGTTTCCCCTCAGATTTCTTAACTATAGTTTGGCAACTCTGATGCTGAAAACACTAACAGAAGAAAGAGGTGACAAGAGAAATCTGCATTGCTCCAGGCAGATAAGAGAAGAAGGAGTAAAAAGACAACAAAACCAAAATAATAGCAACTAAACACATTGTATTGCTGATAAACTCTTGTAAGGAACCCAGTGCTTAAGACAAAGGAAAAATACCAGTTAAGAAAGTGAAAGAATAACTTTTAAACTATTTAGGATTTATGCCTAAAACACACAACATCTGTTGAAAAACATCTTCAGTGGCACGAGTTAAGCCAAGGTGGAGCTGACAGAAGCTATTGGTTTATTTCAGAAACAGAAAAAAACCTAGAAAACTTCAAAATCTGTGTAAGTGGACTTCATACTCTTACTGAAGTGTTTTTAATTTCACACATCAAATCTAACTCCATATTAGTGCTATACTTGGGCGGATCACTAAAGGGAATGTTTCTGAGCAAGCATTTTCTCAATACTGTCTTTTCTGTTTTGAGGGCAATGTGCTCTACAAAAGTACATTAAAACCCTTAACATCCCTGTGCTCCAAATATAAGTCTTCTTACTTCTAAACATGACAAATCTCAGGTAGTACACACAGTCAAAGAGTACAATGCAATATCAAAACAAAGTCCATGACTTTGTTCAAAACTTCATATAAACTTCTCTACTTTCACTTGCTTAGTCCTCCATGTTTACTGTTGGATAACCAGAAACAAACACAGACTGCTGGACATTTTCCTTGTAGTTCTATGTCCACGCCTGATTAAAGTGCCAGAACAGAATCATAAAATAGGATCTCAAGTCAGAAAGGCACTTTAGTTCCCTGCACAGCTTCTCAGCTGGCTGAGATAAAAAGAAACCATTCCAAGACTGTGCTTGGTTTGCAAGTAATACTGGAAAAGAGTCTCCAGGTTAAAAAGGGACCCATGACATTGCTATGTGAAATCCATACCTAGACAAAAACTCAATCACTTCAATTAGAAATCAGTTTTGTAAAGGACAAGAGATTGACCAAGAGAATTTACAATCAGTAGAGAACCTAAAGAGACAAAGATGCTTCTGCTTTCTCTGAAAGAAGCATGAGACTCTACAGTAAAGCTCTTACAACTGAGAAACATGAGGTTTCCCCCTTCATGTGTTCATAACAAAAATCTTAAATGTCTGGTAAAGCAGTTAGCTTGCTACAACACAGAACAGTATTCACTTGCTATGGACTGTCTTCTTCTGATTTTCTAATCTGCTTTTACTATAATATATATAATGGCCAGTCTTCGCGAATAAAGAACCGGGGAAGGTCTTTACACCTTCCAGCCTGCGCATTGGATTTTTTAGGTGAGTTTCAGTGTGCGCGGAACTGAGCCCACCCTTTAATCCTAAGGTTCATCTGCCGGGGCCAAGCAAGCTTGGACGGTGGCAGTGAGGTCCTCAGGACGTAGATGGATTGCCTTACAGGGCTATATACGAACTCCACAAACATTAATTTTGTTTAAGTTAAGATTTCATTTATATGCCCTGCAAGTCAGATACTTAACCTTCTCATTACTGTCCTTTTTCATATCTTCAAAACATTAGCCCTCTATAACTGTAATGATCCTTAGTCTCCAAGCCATAGAGAATCCTAGGTTTAAAATTAATAGTATGTTTTATATTTTAAGATTTTGTCTAAAGAAGCATATGCTTACAGGTGCATATTCATCTCCCTGAATACTTTTTTTCTCTCTCTTTCTCCAATAATCCACTATCCAATAGACTTTATGTATCTCTCACTCTCCCCTCTTTTTACCAAAGCTCAGAACAAAAACAAGATCCGCTTAACTCCTTCAGTAGCTATCCTCTCTTTGCACAGTAAAAATGAAACAAAATTAAATGAAACAAAAGCAAAATCAGACAGCTTAAAACTCCAAATTTTCCTGGTACATACAGGTTAAAATACGTTGCTCAGAATATATGTACCTCTGACCAGTTTAAGCACAGAAAGGAAATATAGGAAGATACACAAGAAGTATGTGCTGAGCCCCTAGAATGGACACAGACAAACAGAGCTTTTGTTCTCTAAAAAAGTAAAAAAAAAGGCAAGAAGTATCATACTAAAACATATATCAATCTTTCTTTTGTCCAAAATTTAAGTCAATTCACCTAAATAACAGCCTGGTCCTACTCCAGCATCAAAGGAATAAAATCCTTTTGCCCAAAAGTCAAGAATAAGGACTTTTCTAGGTATAACTTTTGGAATTGATCTTGCCTTACTGAAAAGGCTCAGCTTCACAGCTTTTTTCTGATTAAAAAATTTCTTAAATTTACCATAAAGAAAACACTGCTGAAAACAACTGGTTAATTGTCCTATTGTGGGGCAACAGGACATGGCTTTGCCTTAAACTGTTTAAGTAAAATACTGAAAACCAAAACTGAACATGATTTTCTTTTTTTATATTTTATTTCTGGTTGTCTGAAAAATGCTGTCTTCTTTTCCCTTTAAACTACATACTCTAAGTCAATATTTTAATTAAAAACTTGCTTCATTATCAGCGGGGTTTCAGCTGACCTGCAAAGTAAGAAGCCACTCACAGGCATTTCAAAAGAAAACTCTGATGTACTAGGAAAGCAAAAATTCCTCTGAATAGTCTTTTTAAGAGCAAATTATTAATTTTCATAATTTCTCTCCAAAGATCAGAATACACTTAAGGGAGGAAAGCTTAGAACTATTTAACTATTGCCTGTAAGTCACAGATGTCAGTAAGCTTTTGTTGTATATATGCTCTAATACCCCCAAAGTAAGTATAAGGGTTAAGCTATATATTCATAACGGCAGGCTTATTTGTTTACAAAAAGAAAAATGAAACACCATGTTTGAGTCTATTGATCCTATTCCTATTTTTCCATTAAATCCATTTCCCCTGTTTTTAAATAGCACTTTATAACTTGCTTTAATATTTGGAATCAGTTTCATTTTGAGAGACTTAAACTAAAACAATTGTATTCAGATTTACATTACAGCAAATCTGGAAGACAAGGGCAAGGAGAGCATTTCATTCTATGGTGTTTACTGAAGAGAAGCTACTGGATAGAAAAATGGGAGAATCTTAGTTTTCAAACATACCCTGAACTGGAGAACTGAACTAGACTTTCTTAGGTTTTTCCCTTTTATGATTTAAAATGTTGGTATTTCAAGGAAAAGTACCAGTGCTTAAATATGCCTCTTGTATGCCCCAGTTTTTTAATATTTTTTTTTAGTTAGCCACAAATAAACATTATCAAGTCAACTCCGTTACGAAGTTGAAGGCATGTACTGAGAAAACCTCCAGCACTATTAATTTTGTTATAATTTCTTCAGATTGCAACAGTAATCATGAACAGATGGGCATGATTAACAGCAAGTTCTATGAAGGTTTTAATAAACAGAACTTTTCTGAAGTGACCTTAGCAAGTAATGTGACTTGGGACAGTCCAGCTGAGCCTCAGTGCTCATTATTTCAATTCCTTTATCCTTTACTGGGGAAAACAGTTTCTAATCTAAGAGGTTTACAGTTGTGACCAAAAAGACAGTTAAGGAGCTCACTCAACCTCTTTCTTGAAAAACTTTTTGCATGCAGATTCAAGCAGAAAGCAGATCCCAGTATAAAAACTAGTCCTGCGAGAAAGGTTGTGAATGACAAAATTAAACTATGGTGTACATATTTGTATTTGCATGTGCATCCAGGTACATTTTAATGTACCAGAACTTCTAAAAATAGTTAACTTTGTAACATCTCAGCTGAGATACTGCAAAAGGAATCACTTAGAAGTTTGTGTAACACAACACCTAGAAAGATTCCAGGATATTACCTCAATTTCTGTCTTTATTAAATGCATATTGTTAAATAAAAACTGGATGAAACATAACTGTCTACAGTTACATTTTAGAAATCTGTTTTTTAAGAATTTGAGGGATGCTAAATTCTGCAACAGGAAACTTTCCTGTACTAAAAAATTTAAGTAGTATTATATATTTCTAGACAACCACTGACCTACAGTAATATTTCATAGAGCTTTCTCTAAACTGCTAGACAAAAGGAGCTTTTATTTTTTATTGCTACAATAAACCATTTTGTGCAGTGTAACTACACCAGAACTTCTTGCTTTTGATTTCATAAAAAATTTTTTGCAATGTTTTTCACTGTGCTTGCTTGTCCTTTGCTAATAAAACTAATTCATGGACCTAAAACTCCTGAACGGAAACAAAACAACCTAACTGCAAACACAAACCAAGAAAGTGGCCTGCACACCTTTTGGTGTGCACTTTGTAAGGGCAGGTAGCATTCGATTTATAAATCTAAAGCGTACGGAACTGCTTGCTTGAACCTACACAAAGGCTTGTTGCATTTAATGCTTTTATGGTTTATTTTGTTATCAGAACCCTACCAACTACTTGAATACACATGTGTTACACACACATTTTAGACTTCCAAAAGCAAGGTTCACTAGAGTGATGTGGTATAAGGGAGCTATATGACACTTAAATAAGGACTATCAACACTGGCAACTCCTCAAAGAAAACTACGAAGAACTATTTGACAAATATGTTTGGTGCACAGATAATTGCCAAACAGAAACCATAACACTTGGCCACCTCCAGAATGAAGGTCTTCCTGAGACTTCAGTTAAACTCCAGATAAACTTCTTGACACTGATGAAAAAAGAAATAAAAGTGTGAGGGGGTAATTTTCACTCTTCAGAAATAACTTGCACTGTGGAATTGAGAAAATGTTATCGCAAAAGCTGCCTGAATAAACTGATTATCCTTGAGAGGGAGGTTTTTTGCAACATTTTAAACTCAAAGTCTCTGCAAAATTTCTGCATGCATTCAATTCTTTTTCACACAAACTCTGTTCACTGCTAGCTTACCTCCTGTCTGAGTGATGACTTGAATGTCACTAGAAAGTGGTCCATCCCCAACAGAAGTAAAAGCAAGAACTTTCACAGAGTATGTTTTCTGGGGTACAAGATTCCCAATAGTGGTAATATGACTGTCAGCCACATTGTGCTTCATCCAACTGTTAACGTGCTGAGTGGGGTCCATGGTGTAATAAACTCTGTAACCTTGAATTTGCCCATTAGGTTCCTCGGGTTCTTCCCACTGTACCAAAATGGTGGTAGAGCTCAACATACGGGCCTGCACATTGCGGGGTGCGCTTGAAGGTGCTTGCTCTGAAGTCCTTGTTGACACAGGCTCACTGGGTGGCCCTCGCCCAATGTTATTTACAGCAACTACCCGAAATTCATACTCTGAATATGGGCTTAGGCCAGCCACGCTGTAACGTGTTGTTGCCACACCATCAATTTCTTTATATGGCTCCTCTGAGTTTTTGGGTTTGTGTTGGATTATGTAGTAAGAAACCGGCTCAGGGTTTCCAGAATCCCAAGTCAATGTTATGCTTGTTGCTGTGCTTTCTGTCACAACAGGTGTTCCAGGAGGTTTGGGTAAGGCTAAAGAAAAATGACAAAAAATACAGTTAGCACTAGGTAACAGTAGACATTAATTATTAAATTGAGAAGCTTACAAACAACAAAACAAAATCGTAACAGGAAAACTGAATGGAAAGAAGGTGTGATCCATTCAGAGGAAGCTTTTGGCAACTATGATTTCCTACAAAAATCTATCAGAAAATCTTCAAGTTCTGTTCAATATGGTTCATTTGTCATGAACTAATGATACTGACTTCTGAAATAAATGCCATAACCACATGCAGAAGAGAAATCTTACAGAGAGACAATAAACAGTTTAATTTTCAAATATTTTTTGAATATCTAGTTTCTAATTACTCCATGAATATGATACTTGGACACCCAGCAACTTAAAAATCAAGTGACTGGTTCGTAAAGGTTCCTGCTGTTGACAAGTAAATGCAACACTGTACAATCTTTAACTGAAATGAAGGCTGGGAGCTAGACAAAGAAGAATAATGTAGTGTTATGGTTAACTTATTTTAATAAATATGACTTATTTAATCAGTGAGCATGACTGCTCTCTGAGCCTGTATTTTGTCTTATGCCACTGATTGGCTGGAATATTTACCCTCTTGAGTCCCCTTCAGTGCAATGCATTTGCTCAGAAGACGGCAATGAACGAAATAAAAGACTGAACTACGTCCATATATATGTGCTTGGGATATACCTTTGACAGTTATCTGCGCTATTGCTTCTATAACACCAAGGGTAGACATAGCAACACAAGTATAGTTTGCAGACTGTCTGACATCATTAAGCTCAAGGACGTTTCTCCCTATTGGCATATCATCCTCAGGCGTCAAATCTTCTGCTCCTAGCATCCATTTCACATATGGCATTGGCGACCCCACCGCAACACAGGTGATATTTACACTCCCGCCAGGCATGATCTCATGATTTGTGGGTGGGATAGAGAACCTCGGTGGGACCCGTCGAACTGGAACAAAACACAAAAAAAAGGTAATAACATATACAAAAAAAAAAGAAACTCAGTCTTGCAAACGGACAGCATGCAGTGTACAGACACAATTTAATGTTTTAACGTTTATTCCGATCTGCCAGAAAATATATATATAAGAGAAATATGAGACTAAGCAAGAATTTTGTCTGCACACAATGTGAATTATTCTGTATTTACTTGAGGATATTAATAGGCACATTCATACAAAGGCTGATTCAGACCTATTAGGGCCCCACACGTAACTAACTATATACTAACAATACACAAACACCATGCAAAAGATATACACGCACACGTGCACGCACACACACAGGGGCACATATATATATGCATTTTTTACACCCATACATATATATATGCACAGAAGAAAACTGGAAGGTCAACAGCATGCTTGAGTTGATCACCAACTTCAATGCTGCGTGCTTCCATTTGATGTGAATAAATGTGCTAGGCCACATTGTCACATCACAGTCCTGGAACACACTGCCTACAGTAAATTGAAAGTGCAATTTCATTTGCTTTCCGACTCAAAGTAGATGCAGCCTCAAGACCTCACACTAACACTGAAACAAACATAAAAAAATATATAATTGCACACAGATACAAATATATATATACACATATGTATACACATTTACAAATATATATAAATATAAATATATATATATATGGAAAGAGAGAGAGAAAGAGTCACAGAAGGAGACTAGGCAAAGCCAGTACAAAGTACTGGATTTGGTCATGCAAGCAAGCAAATGACAGAAACAATAGAGAATCATGCTTAGGGAAATGTCTGAGTAAAAACTGCAGAGAGAAAAAGAACTCGAAAACATACTGGGTGAGGAAGGAAAACTTGAAAGAGATGGGGATAGGCTGACAGATAGATACAGGAGTTTAAGAGAAGCTTAGAGGTTGAGGGAGAAGGAACTTAGATTAAATTTAGGGAGCTAAAAAGCATCTGCTAAGAAGGGCCTCTGGGGAAATAGCAGAATATTGAACATTCAGGATTCCACTATGCTCACAGGTAAGGGAAAGCAAAATAAGGATTGATAATATTAGACATTTCTGTATTGACAGCAAGGGGTGTCAACCTTAAACACATAGCAGGACATTCCACTAACAGAGTAGTTAATATTTAGCAAACACAACACCGAGAAAATTACCAGGCAATAACAGATCAGTGTTCCTGCTTCAAATATTCTCAGTGGTGTGCACATGTGTGTAGGAGGTGGAAGCGACAGAGGTAGCTGAGAGAGGTAGGTTTGTATTTAGGCCTTTAATTGGACAGTGTACTTGAAACTGTATTTATTTGGCCTTAATAGAGGCTAATGATTAAGACAGTTTTAATTCAGAAAGAAATTAAAAGTAAAATAAGACTATGAGTGAGTTTAAAAAAAAAAAAAAAGGAAAATTATATTAGTCTAAAACCTTTTCTCTTGGTTTGATTACATTTCTGTGATCTTCTATGGATTCAGGAGGGGCTTACTGCAATGGCCTCATGAGTGAATGACAGGCAGAAGGGGAACAAGCAGAAAGCAAAACATCCGTAAGTGGCCAGTTCACTGAGGCCACACGAAGCAAACGGCAGGCAATGAGGAACTTCTTGTATTGAACAAAATCCTTATAGACAAAGGAGATTCCAGTCTTCATGCGCAGGCTACTTAGAAAAGCAACTACTGAAACCATTCCTTGAAAAGCAGGCAAAGCAAGAAATTAAAAGGGAAGAAAAAGCAGGAACACTGACCAAGTTTAGTAGGCGTTAGTATTAAAGCTAAAAAGATTGCCATGCATCCAGGTTCATTCTCTCTTATCATGCACAACAGTTAGATAGATATCAGCACTCATCAAAAGCCATGACCAGGGCATTCTCTGCTTAAACATAACATTAACTTAAAAAATGCCACAATGCAGCTACATTCATTTCATTTGTATTCTTTGTTATTGGTTTAATTAATAGTTTTGTAAGGTGGGTAAAAAGTAAAAAACACACCAACCTTCTCGCAGCTCTGAGGGATGTAGGGGGTTTGATGCAGAACACAATGAAATGAGGAAAGGAGAAAAACAAGGGAAACACAGAGAGAGTAAAAAGGCCATATCAAGGCTTTCAACTGCTAGTTGAACATCTCTACTTGTGCTAATTAAACCTTCCTACCTCATCTTGAAAAGTTAGCATTTTCTACAGCTACAATGGTGTTAGAAACAATAGCTAGCATAATTTTGAAATTTTCCTTTGGATATAAAGGTATACATGCCTCATGCAGTACAGGAAAGTCAGTATGTTGGAGGACAAGAGAAAGAAAATAAAAGATCAAATAACTTTCTATGGATGTTGTAACTATGAACGGTTTTCCTTTCTTTTCTTTTTTAATTAGCCAAAAGAGTCACACCATATGAAAACTTATCAGGTTGATTCAAAAATCAGCTCTAAAAAAAATTTCAAAATCAAGCTAGGCATTTTTTGTAAGGTAATCCACCCTGCAGTAACATTTACAGCTATTTATGTTTTCAGTCCTATTTCCCCCACCCATCCCCTTATACTGTAGACACACACACATATATACATATGTATGTATGCATGTATGTTATAGTCCGTTTTACAGAAATTTACATCAATCAGATGTAGCAAACACTGCCTGAAACAAAGCCCTTCTTTCTAGCTGAACTAAAAAATATTTTCATATGTTTATAACGATTTCTACTACTGCAAAGAGGAATATAATTGTTTTCTTATTAATCATACCTGTCATATACACAGGTAATTTTTTAAAAGAATACAGCCAATTGACCACTATAATTCTAGAGGACCACACTTCACTCACAAGTCTTACATTAAATATATATATATTCATGCATATATAATAAGAAACAGAAAAGAGGAAAATACAGTTGTGCTCTGCATACACCAAGTTATAAGGTTAGAAGCTTTCCTGTGCAGTTACACAGCAGAAGTCAGATAGGCATACACCTCAATGCCTTGGGGTTACACTCAGCTGATTAGTAGCACACACAGCCGTCACTTCAGGAGTTCGAAAAGAAAAGCAAAACAAAACCAAACCAATAAAAGAAAATAAATGCAAAGCACAGTTTAACTTAATTCAGGAGAAAAACAGAAGTTAAGATGTAAAAATATAAATATACTTACAAACCTTAACCCACAGGATAGACTGGACTGAAGAGTGCTTTAAAAGAACAAAATAAACCCCAAGCCTTTCCTCTACAGTTTAAAATGAATTTTAAAACTGACACATTTACCATGGCATTTTGATTATTACAGTGGTAACTGTACAGACCCTGAGAGTATCTTAGCCCTGAACCTGAATGAACAGTGGACGCCAGGGTTATGTCATTCCTACCTCTGACATATAGATTGGCAGGGGCAGAATAGCGTGTACCCGCACTGTTGGTTGCAACACACTCATATTTGCCTTGGTCAGATTCTTCACTCAGTTCAATTTGGAGGGCACCTGTATGAATATAAAATACATTGCCAAAGAAACGGTCAGAGAAGGCTTTTTCTATCCAAAACAATACACCTCTCAACAATATGAAAAGCTTGTATGCGAAGGTCCACTCAACGTCGGTTCATTTTCTTGCTAAGGTGCACAGACAGAAAATGATGCAATGAAAAAAACAAAGAGATTATTTTTTTCACATCATCAGTGCTAGCACAGGAAAACAATTTGCATTTGGCAAAAAAAAAAAAACAAAAACCCTCTAGACAATACTCTTTCCTAAACCATTAAAATGAAGATGGGTGAGACTGCTTCAAGGAAGAATGGCTTTTGAATAAAACAAAAGAGATTAAGTAGTTGGGTCATTATAATTACTTAATTTTTATTTAATTGTTTCAATCTAGTAACAAAAGTAGCACAAAAGGTGGTACTCGTAAAAAAAGGCGGGACAGACTTCAAGAAATCTTCTGCTGAAGAAAGCCAAAAATGTGCAGCAATAACAAAAAGGCTGCTTGAAGTGAAAAAAAAAGAAACTGTATTAGTCATTTACAATCATCAAAATATTATTTTAAAGAAATAAAACTCCTTTAAGACATGCAGATTGATAAGAAAAGAAAGACAGTTTTCCGCAACTTACAAGCTTAAAGCGCGTTTGCTGAAAAACAAAGAGCAGTTGAATTAGAAGACAAAAAAGTTAAAAAGCATGGTCTACGCCAACAAGGAAGAACCAACCATCCACTGCTGAGGACCGCAGGAGGGCCCCCACAAGACACCCATCAAAATCCACAAGTGGGATTAGCAGTGTGGTGCCACAAAACCCAAGAAAAATACAAAACAAGAATTATAAAAGAAGTAAACAGTTTTGCTAGAGTATCAAAAACCAACAATACCACATACCACCAAGAATAATGAGTCAGTAACCTTTCATTTCCAAAGCCTGTAGATTAGAAGATCCAAAAATCCAGAGGTGAGAGAGTTCCAAGAAAAAGAAACAACAAATAAACAAACAACAACAAAAAAAACCCCAAAAAACCCCACCAAAAAAAAAAACACAATAAAGGTAAAAAAACATTTCTGTAATTTTTTAGGGGGGGACATATAATTTTCAATTTTAAGAAGTTAGAGAAAAAAAAAGCATTGAAGAAGAACAAAAACAAAAACCTTTTATGAAAGATAAGACAAAAAGAAGATAGTCCATGTTGTCTTCTGCATGTCTGCTACTGTTCTCCAGACCATCTTGTCTTTGGTCCAGGACAAGAACAGCTAAGGAAGAAAAAAAATGATCTTTTTTTGCTCCAGTTGGACAAAAAAAAAGAGGAAGGAAAAAAAAGAAGACTAAAAAAGAAGAAAAATAAAAAAAGAAGAAAAAGAAGAAGAAGAAAAAGAAGAAGAAGAAGAAGTAAAAGAAAAAAGAGGGACAAATGGTACGCTGTGACTGGGCTATGGCCAGGAGACCTGGATATGCTTGCTTTGAAGCATATCACAAATTAATTCTTATTTATTTATTTATTCATTTGTTTATTTATTTTAATGAACAAACAAAAAAGGAAAATGAAAAGGCAATGTGAAGAAAGAAAGATCACAATATAAGAGTCACTGATCATAACCAAACAGGACAAAGGAAAAAGAAAATCAGATGATGGACATTTCTGTAGGTTTGTGTTTTGTTTTGTTTTTTCCTTAAGGAAAACAAAACAAAACAAAACCAAAAACAAGACAAAGATGGGAGGGATGAAAGGACAGAAAGAATGAGTAAGATCATTCTGTGAACGTTAGTTCAGCACTCTTACCTCTTATTGGTGTACCACCTGGGTGGATAATATGAATGCAAATAAGATTAGAAAGAAGAAGCATTAGTACGAGAAGAAGGAGGCTAGGGCTTTGGAAGAAGAATCAAATTAGATTTACAGAATTAAATAAGGTCTTAAGAGAAACTTGAATTACTATACTGTTAAAACAGGAATATATTAGATAGTATTATCAAGTTATAAAAGCAAGTTTCATTGTACCACAAGGGGCAAAAATGTTACAACTGGCTGCACTGCCATTCTCAGAGAAGCATCTGAGTTCTTAGACGTTTGGTTATATAGAGTTAGATATGTATCAAATATGCCTCAAGTAACTTAAAGGAAACTTTACAAAACTGTACTTATGACATAGTTTAGGAAAATACTGGAAATTCTATTTAAATATATATATATAAATCTATATATATATAAAAAGAGGATACACTGAAGGCTATCTCAAAACAAACACTGTAGCTTAGGCTGGATTATGGCATTTACTGTTCTAGATCTACGTGATACATGTGTACTGTTTCTTTTAGGTGTTGCTATGACTGCTAAGACAACATTTCTGTGGAGGTGTGCGTGTGCGCCACTAAAGGGATCTGGTGACTACACTGACTGTTAGTAAAATGCATGCCATGCATTTTAAGAATAATAATACTAATCATATAATAATTATCATCATCATAATAATATTCTGAATATGGAAATTAGTGGGGGTGAAGTGCGCTTCAGAACTAAGCACTTACCAATAGATTCTGGAGATTTAAATACGGAGAGAAGAAAGACAGCATAAAAATATTATTATATTCCTTATAATTTGGTACAAAGTTTTCAGTTAAAGCTTTATATACTAAATCATCTATGTCACATGTGAAAAAAATCTTAATTTACATTAACAGAAGGTTAATTTACACAGTTCTGCTGACAACAAGCAAAAAGTCAGTTAACAAGACGATTTAACATCACAGGACAGGTCAAAAGCTGAGAATTCTGGGAAGACACGTGATTAAACAACTTAGATTCTACAACGATATCTATTACAATTGTCAAAGAAAAAAGCTCATTATATCCCAATGGTCTTACTTTGGGATAAGCTTTAAACCTGATAAATTTTGAGATTTTTTTGTTGTTGTTGTCGTTTTCTTTTATTTAATCTAAAGAGAGCAAAAGAATAAACTAGGGCAGGAGGAGAGTGAAAGAACTGCTAGGGAGGTGCAAGGGGCAAAGAGAGAGAGAGCAGCAAAAGCTGGATTCTACACCAAAAGCAGACTTCTGTAGATCCAGAAAACGTAGGATTCATAAAGCTTTAGCGTGGGCGCACACTACTGTGGCTAAATGTGTTGGAAAAATGCTCAGCCAGCAAAAAAACCCCAACTTTATTCCATAGATTACCCAAAGATTTCTTTTCCTTTTTTTTTTTTTAAGGTATAAATCTGCATGGGAAGAAGTACTGTGCTTTATGTATTTGTGAGAGGAAAGAAGATGTGTCCAAACTGGCTAATCTTTGGTGAAGTCAAATGTGAAAAGACAGCACAAAACACATTTTAAATTTTAATTGAAGTGTCTAATGCAGGTTTTGGTTTTGATGAATATAACCATTGGTACTCCTTGCAATTTCTGAATGAAGTCCAATGTTGAAATAAATTTGTTAAAAAAAATAAAAAGGAAAGAAGAAAGAAAGAGGAGAAAATGGATCCATCAAGTACTGCAAAAAGCAGTAAAGAAAAAAATTATCAAAAAATACAGTCACAGCAGTGAGCAATGTGGAGTAAACAGAAGCTGCAAAACATATAGAGACAGACTCTATAGAAAGCTATGACAACATCACAGACATGGACAACACACTTAGTAACACAGAAAAGGAGAGGAGAAAGAGAAATTATTACCTATAAATAAAAATTTTAAAAAAAGGAAGAGAAAGAAAAGAAAGAAAAAGTGAGAGAGAGAACAATTCTGGGCGTTGGTGGAAACAGTAACAAGACCCTACCTGAGCGTAGCTGCTTGATGCGGCCATTGTTGTTGCTTGTGTCAACAGGTAAGAAATCTTTGAACCAAGTTATTTCAGGATCAGGATTGCCACTGGCTGCACATAACATGGTAGCTGTGCGAGTTCGTTCAACCACCTTCAGTTGTGGGCCCATATCAATGGTGGGAAAACCTCGAGGAATTTGATCCTCTGGAAAAAAAAAGTGTAAATTGAAGGATTTCACATTTGTTGCATAGTACTGCACGAAAGCTTGAATCACCAGCCTGCTTAACATTCAGGGGTCACCTAATTGTTTGTACATAAGGAATTGAGAGGAACTGAATACAAGGGCTGAAGAAAACAGATACGCAGTCAGTATTTTTGGTTAACTTACATTATCAAAAAGCTGATAAAAATTTAAAACTTCATAAACACTGGCTACAAACTTTATACTGCCATAAAATGCATTAAATCACATGAGATATACTGCATAGTGTATAACCATTGGACTCATACAATGGTACCTTACAACAATGATGTTTGCTTGAGTCCTTACTATTTTATGTGATATATTGAATTACCATGTCTATCAGCAATAGGGGAAAACCCCTTTTCTATACATCATACAAGTGCATAATACAATCATGCAGTACTGGATCTGGCCAGTGACTCAAAAGAACCAAGTTATGTCTCTTGCTTTTACCATTATTACTTATCTGCTGTTGGTCTTAATATTTACTGGCTCTGTGCTTCAGTTGTCCATCTGTAAGATGGATATGACTGCTTTATTACAACAGAGAAGTGCTGTGATGATGAATGCATTACATGATTTCAAAGCACTGAGAAATTCTAAACATTGGAGCTATGCAGATTAGTAAAGCTAAAGTGACAGGCTACTCATAATGATCTTGAATTAGACACAACAGAGTCTATTAAGACACTCAGATATGGTGAAAAATCCTCATCCTAGTGTGGTCAATATTGAAATATTAAGACATACTAAAAAAGAACAACTGGCTTTCTTAATATGATATCTGTTAGCAAGTAGCACTGGAAGCAGAGAGAGATCAGGAAATTTCTCAGAAACCAAGTTACCATAACTAAAATAATCTATTTGAAATACATCATCTTGTTCCTCATTTCCATTACAATAGAAAAAATATTTTTATCACAAAAAAATATTTTTTCCCTTAAAAAATGACAAGCAAAAATAATCTAAGAAAGAGGATCAACGTTAACTATAAAACACACATTATTAAATGTCTTGACTGGTCATTACTGACATGCAATTGATTAGGGGATAAAACTAACATGAGAAATTGATCAACATCAACTCCCTTCCATGAAGAAGTGTCACATTTTCAAATAGTTACGTAAGTCTTCAGACTTTTCTGAAAAATGTAGAGTGAGCAAGTGCAGCCTATAAATCTTTGTAGTTCCTGGGGTGTGAAGCTGCCCATGAGCAACTTAACTGCTTGCAATACAAATGCATGTAGATACACACTGAATCACAGAATAGTTTGGGACCTTAAGGGTCATCTATTTTTAACCCCTCTGCCATGGACAACTACTAGACCGAGTTACTCAGAGCCACAGTGAGCCTGGTCTTGTACACCTTTAGGGACAGGGTATCCACAACCTCTCTAGGCAACCTGCTTCAGTGCTCCACCACCCTCACAGTAAAGCTTTTCTTCCTAAGATTTAAGATAAACCTATACTCCTTCAGCTTAAGACAAATCCCCCTTTTACTATCACTACCTGCCCTTGTGAAAAGTCTCTCTCTAGCCTTCTTGTAAGCCCCCTTTACGTACTGAAAGGCTGAAGACGGTCTCTCCAGAGCCTTTTTTTTTCTCCAGGTTGAATAGCCATAACTCTCTCAGCCTTTCTTCAAAGAAGAGGTGTTCCAGACCTCTATCAGCTCTCCAGGGTAGCTCTCCAGTCGACTCATTCAGACACATCAGTGTCTTTCTTGTGTTGGGGGCACCAGACCTGGATGCAGTACTCCAGGTGGAGTCTCACAAGAACAAAATAGAGGGGAATAAGCATCTCCCTCAGCCTCCTGTTCATGCGTCTTTTGATGCATGTGATTGGCTTTCCGGTCTGCAAGTGCACATTGCTGGGTCACACTGAGCTTTTTATCCACAAACAATTCCATCATTCTACCCAGAGCTAATCTTGATCCATTCTCCACCTAGCTTGTATTTGTGGTTGAAATGGCTACAACTCAGGTGTAGTACTTTACACTTGGTGCTTGTTGAAATTCCTTAAGTTCACAAGGGCCCACCTCTAAAGCCTGTCCACATCCCTCTGGATGGCATCCTGCCCTCCAGCATGTCGACTGCACCTTACAGCTTGGTGCTGTTGTCAAACTTGCTGAGGGTGCACTCAATTGCACCGTCCATGTCACTGACAAAGATGCTAAATAGTTCTCATCCCAATACAAAATTCCTGAAGAACACTCGTTGTCATTGCTTTTCAACTGGACATTGAGGTGTTCACTGCAACTCTTTGAGTCCAATCATCCAGCCAGTTTTTTATCCACCAACTGGTCCACCTGTCAAATTCATGCGTCTGCAGTTTATAGACAAGGATGTCACACGGAACAGTGTCAAATGCTTTGCACAGATTCAGGCAGTTTATTTCTATTGCCTTCCCTTGTCCACCACTGCTGTAACTGCACCGTAGAAGGACACCAAATTTATGAGGTACTATTTGCCTTTAGTGAAGCCATGTTGGCTATCAACAATTCTTTTGGTTGTCTCATTATCTTCCATGTACCTTAGCACAGTTCCCAGGAGGATCTGATCCATGATTTTGCCAGCCACTGAGGTGGGACTAATCTGTCTGTAGTTCCCTGTGTCTTTATTATATCCATTTTTAAAAGTGATGGTCATGTTTCCCCTTTTCCTGGGAACTTAACCAGATTGCCGTGACTTCTCCAATATGATGTATAGTGGCTGTATCCTTCCATTTCAACACTCTAGTCATAGGAGACATCCAACTGTTTTTTCCGTGATGCCAATAAGGTCATAGCCCTGCAGACATCCACACATCTCTGCTTCCTCTTGTTTATTCCCCATGTATTAGCCCAGAGACATTAAGGTGCCTCTGCCCTGCCTCCAATGAAGCTGACTTTCTGTCTGGAGTGGCTGGAATTTCTTGGTGCTGTCCAGGACTTCTGCTGCTGACCTACCTACTCTCTCCAGGCTCTGAGCATCTCTTGCTGGCTCAGCCATCTAACTGGTATGAGTGGGATGGCATGTTATCCCACACCTTACCACTACTAAACCTGATGATATCCCCCTCCTCTGTTTATCTAGTCTAAAGCCCTACCAATAACTCCCGCTAGCCCTTGACCAAAGACTCTCTTCCCCCCTTTGAGAGAGATGAATCCCATCTGCATTTAGCAAACCTGGTGCCATACAGGCCATCCTGTTATCAAAAAATCAGAATTTTGATGGTGACACCAGTCATGGTGCCATGTTAGTCCATCGGCTTCTTTCAGTGTCACTTTCTGCAAGTGGAAGAATAGAGGAAAAAAAAAACCTGCACTCTTGATTCAACAGTCATCCCAGAGCCTTGCTACAGTAAATACAACTCTCGGATAAGCTTCCGTAATTGTCCAGAACTAGTAATGGTTAAATGTCAAATCATTCATCAGACATTAGCTCTTCCCAAAGAAAGGTATGTTTCATGTCTGCTTATAAACATAAGGTCTTAAATTTGGTATTAACTGACAAGATTTGACTTGTAAGACAGAACAAGATTTTTATGACCTGACCTTTCCTTTCCTACTTGGCTCATACAGAAAACCCTGGAGTCTCTTTTGCAAATACCTAAGCGTACAACAAAGACAATTTATCCTGAATACTAATAGGATGGAGTAGTAAAGAGTTTCCCTTTCTTATTTTTAATAAGGGCAATTAAATTCCATCCATCTGCCTTATGCATAGAATGTCTTTGAATGAATGCTCTTCATGAAATTTTCATGAGAAACATCACAATGTAACAGACTCAAATACCCAGAACTGTTATGTTTTTGACAGTTGTGGCTTGTTTCCAACCTGTTTTTCAGGTATTTGGCAATAAATCCCAATATTCAGTGTCAAATGGACCAGGGAAATAATGAAATTTCTAATTGGACGGCTTATCACAGAGGATTTAGTTTTTAAGATGTTAATTATTTTTTTTTCTCTCTAAGTTTATTCATGATTTGTACAGAACTGTCTTTACACTTTGATGATACCAAGTTTGACAGATCATCAAACACACTGTGAAAGAGAACTGAGGATCAATCATTGAAGAACTGCCTCTCAGCCACAGTAAGAGAAAAGTAACTATTAGAAAATTTTTGTATATTAGTACTTCTACAGTTTTACATGAGGTGAACAGAAAAATATTTTTTACTGATCATTAATATGCTCATTAGGCTCTAAACTGTAGTATATATGACTCTTTCCAATTAATATTTAGCTCTAGTTAATTAGTTTCCAATTCATCAACAATTTAAATCAGACTTGACCTTCCCAAAGCCATTTGGTACTGTCATTTTGAGAGGCCATTAAAGGTCAGATTTCTCTGTCCTTGTGGCTTAGTGACTTATACATGTAATACATATTTTGTTTAGGATGACAGATACAAGGGATTTAGAAATAGAGCATACTCTTTGAATTTGTTAGGTGTCTTAAAAGTGCTGCATTTCATTATTAGTATTAAAAGAATGCATTTAGTACCATGCTAGTATCATTTCCAGTTGCTGCAAGAGGTCTACAAAAGTTATTTTTCATTCAGTGTATGATCTGAACAATGTAAAAGACAATTGCAAAGAGTGGTTAACAGATGAGCCCTTAAGATAGAATGATACACAGTGGCTTTCCCTTGCTTTGTCTCATGGTTCTTAGTATTTCTGAACTCACTCTCTGTGTATTCAACCTGCTTGACACAGCTCATTCAATCCACACAGCACAGGCAACAAACAGCAGTTGGAAGCCACTGTGCTCCTAGAAAGCCACGACCTTCTTGCCACAACTGAAACTTGATGGGACATGACTGGACTGAGACTACCAATGGCTACAATCTGTTCAGAAGAAACAGGATTGCAAGGAGAGGCAGAGGGGCTGCTCTCTACATCAAGAGGTGGTTTGAGTGTGAAGAGCTGTCTGAAGAACAGTCACAAGCAGGTCAAAAGCCTGTGGGTAAGAATCAGAGACCAAGGCAAAAAAGGGAACCTAGTGGGTTATTTTATTGCAAGCCCCTGATCAAGGGGAGTCTATTAACAAAACCTTCTTGCTCCAGCTACAGGGGTATTGTGCCTGCAGGCTCTTGCCCAACTCGGGGACTTCAATCACCCTGACATCTGCTGGGAAAGCAGCAGAGCAAGCTGTAGGTAACCCAGCAGGCTCCTGGAAAGCATGGAGGATAACTTCTTGAGCCAGGGAATAGACAGTAGCCCTACCAGGAGGGATACGATACTGGATCTGATGGGCACCAAATAAATAAGCTAACTGGGAACGTGAAGATTGGAGGCAGCCTTGCTACAGTGATCATGCACTGGTGGAGTTTTGGTCAGGTAAGGAGTAAAGTTAGGCCCCTGAACTTTAGGAAAGCAAAGTTCCAGCTCTTCAAGGAAATAGTCAACAGGAACCCTTGGGAAACTGCCCTCAGGGACAAGCAAGCAGATCAGAGCTGGCAGATCTTTAAAGAATTTTTTCATAGAGCACAAGAGCTGGTAATACCCATGGGCAAGAAATCAGGTAAGGAAGGCAAGAGACCAGCAAAGGTGAGATGGGAACTGATCATCAGACTGAAGGGCAAGAAGGAAATGCACAGGTAGTGGAAACAGAAACAGGTACTTTGGGAAGAGTATAGAGATGAAGTTTTGGTTCTTTAGGGATGGCACAAGGAAGGCCAAGGTGAAGGTCAATTCAACCTGGCAAGGAATGCTACGAGTGACAGGAAGGGCTTGTACAGGTATGTTAACCAGAAAAGGAAGGTCAGAAGGTTTACCTGCCTCATAAACAAGGCTGGAAACCTGGTAACAATGAATGAGAAGGCTGAGGTACTCAACAACTTTTTTTCCCTCAGTCTTCAATAGCAACCTCTCCTCCCACATTTCCTGAGTGGATGAACAGGATGGGGACTGGGGGAGCAAAGTCCCTTCCACTGTAAGCAAAGATCAGGTTCATGAGCACTTGAGGAAACCTAAAATACATAAATCTGTAGGACCTGATGAGACGCATCCCAGAGTCCTGAAGGAACTGCCTGGCCGCTCTCCATGATATTTGAAAAGTCATGGCACCCAGGTCCTGGGTAACTGAAAAAGGGAAACATTGTACCCATCTTAAAAAAGGTTGAAAGGAGGACCCTGGGAACTGCTACCTGTCAGTCTCCTCTCTGTGCCTGGGAAGACCGTGAAACAGATCTTCCTAGAAGCTATGCTAAGGAACATCCTTCTCTCTCAATTGTAGAGAGAGAACTAGAGGATCTTGAAGGTCCCTTCCAACCCAGGCTATTCTATGATTCTATGTTTTTTCTAAAAAAATGTCCTTGGTGCAAGTTTAGTAAAAGTAGTAATTGCTCCCCTTTCAAACAACTTGTTTGGAAAAAACACATTAGTCTTTACATTCAGATTTCATTATAAATATACCTAAAGACAATATAAAATACATAATCTCACACATTTCTGAATCTGTTCTAGATGTGAGCCTGCCTTCATAAAAGCAACAGCATTTATGGTAGAGACTCGAATTCAGTGTTTTTATATGAATAGTAACTTTGAAGGAGTTGTACCTTGAAAATACCAAAAAGTTAAATAATGTTCTACCAAAAAAGAAACCATACTTGCCCTTAAGTAATGCTGACAGAAAAAAACATAGCTGTCACACAACTATATATGATGAACTCTGTTCTGCTCATCACTTAACTGTGTTTTCTCTCATCTTAAAGGAAAAAGGTGCTGTTGCAATCTCCTTTTTTTATATGATGCAATCATTTCATAAGATGGATCCAAAGAAAGAACAGGATTTCTTTCAAACCCAGTACAATGGCTTTGACTCTTCATGATAAATACACGTCTTATATATAACAGTGCTAAACGAAGAGAAAGACAGTGATAATCATCCAGTGTTTGTGCCACACCTTCTTAACATTTTGACTACTTTTTCCGTAAAAGGTTACTTTCAGATCATGTATACGCCCTGCTGGCAGCAGGAAGAGTGTCAACTTTTAGAAACAGATTGGGTCCTGGAGTCTTAAATTTTGCATAGCTACCTTACTGAATCACTTTAGCCATCAGCATCATGTTTGAACAAGAAAGACAGAATAGTGTGAATAGTCTTCTCAATTACAGTACATTATGATGATATTACTATGATATGGTTATGAAGTGCAAACATGAAGTACCCAAAGCAAATTGTGATGATTTTGGTTTTTGGTTATGGAGTTTACAGGCAAAGTAAAAGGGTTCAAGACCAGGCAATTGTCAAGAAAACTGGCTAATGTGTCTGTTAAGTATTTCATTCCACATTAACCATTGAAATAACCATGTTGCAGATTTGAACAGTAACCTGTAGATAAATCTGTGTAATATGCCTAACTAAAATACATTCTCTTAGTGTCTGACTGTGCCTCTTAAAAATATTGCCTACACAAACCAGTTATTCTCATTTTGCAAATGGAAGATGGTTCTCCATTCTATTCAGGAAGAAAAAAAAATATCTATTTCAAGATTCACTGATAGCTTTGCCACAGGCAAATTTTAGTCATTCTGTAGCTCACAGAAAAAAAAAGGCACACATGGAGCATTTCCAGAATACATTACAGACACTGAAGATAAACTGCCACAATAAAGTTTATTATTTCAAAGAACAGTGTAAATAAAGCTTTTATTTTCACTATTCCAGATGGCAGCAGCATATAATTTGCACTGTTTTGACATCATGACCGTATTATTCAAAATCATTCCTCCTCCTACTGCAGTGAATGCAGGATTAAGAACAGTAAAATCAAAGAGACTAAGGAAGGAACTAAAATCACCATTTTACAGCAAAGATGGTATTCTGTATTATTAAAGGACTGTGCATGTAAGTCAATTGAAAAATAAAAACAAAGCCATTTCTAAATATACATAAAGACTCCACTGGATTGAAAATATTTAAAGCAATAGAAAAGTGCCAGTTAATAAACATTACACTGAAATACTTCACAAGGCAAATTTTGACAAATAAAAGTAATTATGAACACCAATAAATTATTTCCCAGAGCCTTTGTTCAAAGTTGCAGTACAGAGATGGATACTTTTACTTGGTGGTGTTGTACACCAGTAAAGCAGGGTAATGGGTACACTGTAAGAACAGATCTAGGTATCTGTTGGGAGTTCTCTTAAATTTCACACAATTTTACCACACAAGGAAAGGGAATTAGACATTGGTATGATGATCAGACTTGGTAAAAATGTGAAAACACCTGTCCATATCATCCCACCAAAACCCATGCCTTCATAAATATTCTTCAATATAAATATACATAAATATATTTAAGAGATGTGCAAAGAACTTTTGATGCAAAAGGAAACAAATTTGTTTAGTAGCTCTGTATGAAATTACCCTGCAAATTGCAAAGTAATGTCTATATAACAGAACATAGAGACACTTAGACTGAATTATCATTTGTATGAATGTTGAAGCAGCAATTTCACATTGCATTAAGTCAGTTAACATTCACTGTTATTGGCATTTAGCTTTAAATAAGCTCTCTGTTTTAACAAATGAGTGCAGTGAGCCCTTGAAATTAGATATCTTTATAAGGACATGAAAATGGAAAAGGAATTTGCACCTTTTGGTGCAACTCTCAAAATCTGCTAAATTAGACTGCCCATAGCAAGCTTTTTCCAGAGTGACCTGTCTCATTCACATGAACAAATATGTCTCACTCTCTTTTAACAATAACATTCCAAACAACAGGAGTTAACATTTGGAGAGTCATCACTTACATGAAAACTCAAGCCTCAAAATAAGGATTTATTCTCAGATTTGAACTCAGGCACTGTCACAGCTTATAGCAGAGTGTATCATCTGAACATAACCAAATTTGGTTATGACTGAACTTTTGGATGTCTGTCTGTCTGTTCTGCTTACTGGCAATGTAAAAGGGTATCATTTATTTCAGAAAAGAAATGCTAGATCTCCGAAGCAAAGAGGATAAAACATTCCATATATTTCCATATGCAAATATGCACAAGGAAAACACTATTATATTTTTGCACTGGTGAATAAAAGACTAGAGGACTGCAAAGGGTGGCAATATGAATTTCCATGATTACCATTTCTAATTTGAGGCTTAGTTTCCAGACAGGGTTAGGATTTAGATTACACTAAATCGGGGTTAAATTGGGGCTTGCCAAGACTCAAGATTAGGAAAAAGCATGATTGCTCTATCTAGTCAATATTTTTCACATACAATATTTATAGTTTTACATTGTCCTTACTCTCATTTGAAGAAGAAAGGGGAAAAGACAACAGCAGTGCAGTGCTGGCAGTATTTGCTTTAAGTTTTAATTTTTCATGTCACATACAGTTTTATGGTGAAGTAAATAATGAGATGAGAGCAGGTTCATATGTACACCAGAGCATACTTCTCATGTTAGCAGCCTGAATATGCACATTGGCCCAGAACACATAAAAGCATTCTTTTCCATTTCTTCCTGTCCTTCCTACTCATTAATACTCTGTCTGAAAATACTGATACAATATTGATAAATACATATGACACTTTCTGTAAGTAGCTACCTCATCTTCATTCCAAAGTATCAAACAATAAATCACCACAATCAAGTTCTAATGTATTAAATTGAGAAGAGGGCAGAAGCATCTTGTTTTGTTGCTTCCAAAAGAGCTACAAAGAAAAGAGAAAACAGGAAGCAGTCTGTCAAAGGAGTTTTCAGAACACACATTCTCCCTTTCCCTCCTTCCTCCCCATTTGTACTACTTGTCTAAACCTGTGCTTAAATCTAAGGGACTGGCAGTACTGCCTAAGACAGTCAAATGACCTCAGCTTGTGATCATGGCCATTTCTGTTACTGATGTTACACAGATGTCAATGAGTTGTTTTCTCAATGCCATAATCTTACTGAATGTTTTTTTCAACCAGCGTGCACACTCCGCAGCCCAAACTGTCAACTATAAGCTATACTAACTGCATTAACATCACAGCTGCAAAATTTAAGAACCTGACAAAGGAACTGTATTGGTAAAACCACTGACTTTGTTTAAGTATGGTTTTTAAAGGAGAACAGTACTATTTTCTGCATGTCTAGCTCAGCTTCAAACTTGTGCATTTTAAAAAGAGAAAGAAGATATTTTCACTTCGGTAAGTGGGTAGAAAGGTGCCCTCAGAAGATCTACTGTTTGGCTCCTTAGAAGAAGGAAATAAAAAATAAGGGTTATGAAATTGTATCCCTCAAGTATTAACAAAAGGTTTTTCATTCAGGAAGTTAAAAGCACTTCAGGTGCAGTGAATTAAATAGTAAGTTATTCAAGTTAGTGTCTATGCATTTTAACTGCATTTTTGGTGTCCAACAATGCACCCCCACAGATGTAAGAATCTGGATGTTACTGCATTATTTCAATAAATATTAAACATAATTATCAATAAAAAAACCCAATAAAAGTGCTGTTATTCCTGAAGAGAATAAGAAAAAAGAAATATCTTGTTGAAACAGAAAAAAGTGTATTTGAAGAAGATATCCCTCAAAAATCAGTATTATTCTGCATTATACTAATGTTACTTGTACAAAATACACAGTTTTCCTACATCTAATGCAGCATTCAAGCATGGTTAAAACATTCATAATGCTTACACGATTGCAGCTAGGTGACTGTAGAAAAGCAATGGATACAGTAGCTTTAAATTTTTGTTTTCTTTGCTTATTTTAAGTCTTTCCAGCACTACGAACCCATGTCTATTACTAAGAAAATGCTGGATAAGACAAGGAAGATGTTTAACACAAAGCAATGCCTTGATACATCAGGTACTGCTAATAATGGCCAGTCTTCGCGAACGAAGAACCGGGGAAGGTCTTTACACCTTCCAGCCTGCGCATTGGATTTTTTA
>JAYRBT010000093.1:43308355-43322965 GCA_036023395.1 Myiotriccus ornatus | reverse complement strand
ATTTTCTGTTGTTCTGTGTCAGTATCAAGGAGCTCATGCGGGAAGCAGATACAAGGTGAGAGCACCATTCTCACTTTTCAGCAGTTTTCATTAGCCATGAAGCAGTAATATTTTTACTTTTATTCAGGTAACTTGTGAATAGCCTAGAACCACACAGACCTTTATCAGATTTATGCTGATGAGCCATCAGCAGCAGTCATGGAGGTAAGCCCACGGGTGACTGTTGGATCACTGTAAAGGGCTTCCTGAGCTTCCTGAGCTCAGGGATACCTGATCAGTGTACCAAGGGCCCCACGTGGACCCAGAAGCTCTTGTAAGCCAATCAGTCATGGAAGAGGTGCTGCTAGGACCACCTACATGAGATTCAAACAGCTCCAGGGACTGCAAGCAACCAGGAATGCAGTGAACAGAGTGGGCTAATAGGATGTGGTACATCAGAAAGGATTGGCACCAGCAGTTTGCACAGACAGTTTGCAAAGGTAGGCGGCAGAACTTAGGGAGCAAGTCATCAGCCACCAAACTAAAATTAAAGGACTAACTATGGTTTCCACTCAGTTAAATGCCACTGTCAGAAGGAACACAGTGACCCAGATGGACTTTACACATCAACATGCAGCTGTCAACATCTCCAGCTGCGCTGAGTACCTGAGCTTGTCACTGATGCCAGAGGGCAGCAGAGACAATACCTGCTTCAGTGCGAACAGGTGGATGATTGCTCATGCTGCTGGCAGAGCTGAAAGAGGACGTGGACAGACCAAGAAAAGGGCAGAGCAACTGACATCATCTATTTGGACTTATGCAAAGTGTTTGACACTTTCCCACATGAAATCCTTGTCTCTAAGTTGGAGAGATGTGGATTTGAAGGATGAACTGTTGGTGGGTAAAGAATTGGCTGGAAGACCGCATGTAAAGAGTTGTGGCCAGTGGCTCATTTTCTACGTGGAGACCAGTGACAAGTGGTGTCCCTCAGGGGTCAGTACTGGGCCGATACTGTTCAACGTCTTTGCCAGTAACATCAAGGCTTGTGGTGCAGTCAACACACTAGAGGGCAAGGATGTCATCCAGAGGGACCTTGATAGGCTTGAGAAGTGGGCCTGTGTGAACCTCATGAAGTTCAACAAAGCAAAGTGCAAGGTGCCACATGTGAGTCGTGACAATCCGTGGCAACACCTACAGTTTGGGCAGAGAAGTGATTGAGAGCAGCTCTGTGGAGAAAGATGTGGGGGTGATGGTTGATGAAAAACATAACATGAGTTGGCAGTGTGCACTCACAGCCCAGAAAGCTGACAAAATCCTGGGCTGCATCAAAAGGAGGTTGAAGGAGATGATTCTGCCCCTCTAGTCTGCTCTTGTGAGACCCCCCCCTGCAGTACTGAGTAAAGTTCTGTTATCCTCAGCATAAGAAGGACATGGAACTGTTCAAGAAAGTCCAGGAAAAGGCTCCAAGAGGACTGGAGCTTCACCCCAAAAAGACAGGTTGAGGAAGTTGGGGCTGTTCAACCTGGAGAAGAGAAGGTTGCGCAGAGACCTCATAGCAACCTTTCAGTGTCTGAAGGGCGCCTACCGGGAAGCCAAAGAGGGATTCTTCATCAGGAACTGCAGTAATAGGACAGGGAGTAATGGGTACAAATTAAAGAAGGGGTAACTTAAGTATGATATTAGGAAGAAATTCTTGACTGTGAGGGTAGTTAGACACTGGAAGAGGTTGCCCAGATAAGCTGTGGATGCCCCAACCCCAGTAGTGCTGAAGGCCAGGTTGGATCAGACCTTGAGCAACCTGGTCTAGTGGGATGTGCCCTTGTCCCCTGCAGGGGGGGCTGGGACTAGATTATCTTTGAAGTCCCCTCAAACCCTTAGCATTCTATGACTCATTCTGTGATTTTATGATTTTAAATTTATAAGCTAGTTTTTAATTTAGCAGTAGCTAGTAGAAATTAAGTAACTATGTAAAATGCATTTTGTAAATCTCTACGTGCTATCTGTTTTACAGAAAATAAAATGTTGATACAATGCAGTTTTATGAATCGCCAGTAATTACATCGTGGGTTAATAGCATGACCAACATTAAAATGCCATACCCTAACTTCCCAAGATCTGTTTTATCACTGGGAAATCCTTCTGTTCACATATTAATGATCCTAAATGTACCCTTTTAGAAAGCAAATAAATACAATCACTTTTGTTATTGAACAGTAGCCAATTTGTTGCCCTTACTATGTCCATTGTTCATTTTAAAAAATTCAAGCTTTTCAGATAAAAACCGCAAACATACGCAAGACTAAAAAGGACTCTTATCGGAACTGTCAGTTGCAAATAACAGGCAGGATTGAATAAAACTTATTTTGTATCTGAAATGAAAATACTTGCTTGGCAGAAGGCTTACAATGTTCAGAATTTTATTGCATTGCTCAAACCTTCCCTCTAAACTGCACCACAAACTTTAAAATCGGTTAAACTGCAAAATCATGATGTGTGGCTGACACAGATAATACCAACCCTGTGGGTGACAGTCAACTGACAGCAGCCTGTGTCTGCTGTCACCCCACGGTGATGATTAACACAGGGGAATCCAACTGAAGTCCCCTCAAAATGTCTTTAGCCACACACAAACAAAATCACATTAAATTTTGCAAAGACCTGGGGCTCTAGAAACTTCTATGAAATGAATTATGAAATATTCATATGAAATAATTCATTTTTTGCATCGTATGGAGTGACTTTAGCTAAGCAACATTCATTCTTTCCAGTATTTCAGTTCTAAGACTGCAAAGCACTGTCTGTTCTTTTCAGTGGCGGTGTCTCAAGAACAGTAAAGTTTCTGCTAGTTAATTAAGCCTTTTCCCTAATAAACAGTTGGTGACTACCATGACTAAATGAACTAAATTCCTCTGAATTTAATCATTGTCCTGTTCCAGTCCTGTTCCAGTTGTTTACGGCAGCTATATTTACTCACTCCTATACAACTACAATTGTATTTAATTTTTGTAGCCAGGATATACTCACTATTAATAGGTATATTTTAAATCAGACTGTGGTACTTGCATGGTGTAGAGAAGTATCCGGATTTTGTCATAGCTTTGAGAATGTTGCCTTTCTGGGCACAGGTAAGGCAACAAAGGAATAAATCTGTAATCAGGAATGAGTGGGCAGATTTGTCTAAGAATTAACAATATTCTCCATTATTTGTAATTTAAAAATGATATTTCAGTGAGTGACGATATCAGCAACTCCATTTATGAAATATTAATATCCCTTAATGGAATGGTCAGATCAGGCTGCTTGTTTAATA
Source organism: Myiotriccus ornatus (assembly GCA_036023395.1). Classification (NCBI taxonomy): domain Eukaryota; kingdom Metazoa; phylum Chordata; class Aves; order Passeriformes; family Tyrannidae; genus Myiotriccus; species Myiotriccus ornatus. The sequence continues at coordinate 43,319,676 of JAYRBT010000093.1, read as the reverse complement.
TTGCTCACATTTCCAGCCTCACCTCTGACTGGTTCAACAAACAAAGGACAAACCCTCACCATCCCCATTTCTCCATTTTTAAGAGACACAATACGCTTCACCTCAACATCGCATCTTGCTAGAAGGGTCTTTTAGGTCACTGAAGAAGCCTACAGTAAGAAAGTAATGCCTTAAACAGAATTTTTGATTCCACATATTCAGTGTTCTCTATTCTGAGAGCTTTGTTACACTCCCCTGTCAACGGATCTTCAGTGCTGACCTGGAGGAACCAGTAGATGAGATGGCGCTTTAGACTGTATGTGTATTTGATCATCCCTCTCTTCAGAGAGACACCTAACAAGAACTGGATTTGACATAGTTCTATCATGATTGCAGTTTCCATTAAGTGGACACCTGTCTGTTAAAATTTGGAATGTGACTGCAAAACAAAGTACACACAAACTGCTGATCATTAAGTTCAGTAGTTATACCCTCCCACCAAACTGTGAGTAATTAGACCAAGCAGCTTTTGAAATTGATGTGTTCCCCACTTCAACTTTATTACCAGGTTTTTCTCTATCTTGTGAGTAATTTGTTTCAATTTGAAGTCAATTATGTCAGTATTTTTTTATCAGGTTTGGTGTTTTGTCAGGTTTTGGTTTATTTTAAGGCTGCATTAGAAGATTTGGATTGTACCTTAGTAATTCATTACCTGGCCCCCTATTTAACTTCACCAATAATCACTGAAAAAAAGGTTCAGTCAGGACGACTGGATTTCATTTTGTCTGGATTTTGAACATTCTTAAGAGCATTGAAAGTATTCTCCTTTATAAGGCAGCAATAGAAACTACACAATGGGAAAGACAACATGCTCCAGGGTATGTTCGAACCTGCCTTATTTCCTCCCATTATTTTTTCGTTCCCTTGGGCAAAAATGGCTGCATGTGATACAAAACTTAGTCTTTACAGATTTCAGTGCCTCAAATAAAGGAAGAATTAGATGCATTAAATGCAATTGCAATTTCCTGGAAGCTTTTCCTTACTGCCTTTATTTATAAATAGATCAGCTTTGCTTGATTAACATGATGTTCCCACAAAGCAACAAAGAATAGAGACTTTACTTGGTCATGAACACAGTTCATAAAGAAAGGTATTAATTAATGAAGAATATTACTACTTTTTGAAAAAAGCAAGAGAATTCATTACCCTCTGTAGTAATACCGCTCAGACGGACTAGATGCCTTCATACTAACTACTGATTCAGTATACTTGTGTTGTCTTCACATTTGCAGACCAAGCTTTTGTGAGTGTGAGGAAACACTTGAGATTTTGCATTCAGTTGTGTATGTGGCTAACTAGATGCAAAGAAGAAGCACACCTTAAGATCTCCCTATCAGTGGAGATACCCAAATCAGAACTTAGATTCCATACAAGAGATACAAAGAATGCATTGTGTACATTTGTAGCTATACACAGATATACGCTGGCCGTCTCCATTAGTTCTGTATTCATCTTTTCCCTATGAATCCACAGTCCTTGTCTGACTTTTTAAAAATAAGGATGCTTCATATGTACTGTATGTTTCTGCATTCCTGTTACAGACAGCAAGTACCACAAAACTTTGCCTCACTAACAAGTTGTAAAAAACACTTTGAAAACTAGACCCTAGTTTTCTATATGGTTTACAGTTTTCTATGCAGCAGGTGCAATGCTTTGTGTATTAGCTGGAAATAGAATAAAAAGACTAATTGATATTTTTAAACTTAAGAGATAAGTTACCAAATTTAGACACTTTTTTCCTTTTTCAATTTTTTCTATTATGACCATAACCACATCCAAACGACACAGGAAGAATTCCAGGTATTTTACAGTGCATGTCTGAATAAAAGCTGGCTATGATTATAATGCCCTGTACATTCAAACTTTTTTAGGAGTGGATGCCAGGAAACAATTTTTAAAGTGGATAAAAGTAGATGGAACTGGTTTCTTTTTCTATTCTTTCAAAATTGTCACTGACAAAACTAGAAGATTAAACAATTTCTCTTAAAGTTTATTTTAGATAAAAGAGAGTACTATGCCTATTTCTTTTCTTTGCATAAAATGCAGCACATCTATGTCAGAAGCATAATTTACTGATCTCCTTCACTGTGAAGTTTTTACCTACAGTGGCAAGATTCACCTGCACATAAAAAAGGTGTGCATAAAACTGTGAAGGTTGCCTTTGTATCTCATTGATCTGCCTTCTGCTCTTTCAGAAGGCTGACTTAAATTCCCAGAGATCTCTGGGAGAGGAAAGGACTCATAGCACAAGTGGTGCATAGAAGTTGATGGTGGGTGACCTATTGAAGAGCATGTGGCTGAAGATATAAGAGAGCTGAAGTGTCTACTAAGCAATCCTATGGAACTATATTTTTCGCTCACCCGACCAGTTCAGACAGATTTCATCAATTCTTCTGTGACCCAGTACTGTCTTCAAAATTTGCCTCTATGTAGCTATAAGGGAGGTGGACATGTACCCTCGTGGAAGCACAGTTTCTGCTGAAGTCTGTACACATCCTGTCTGAACCATCCCGTGGAAAAGCAACAGGCATTTAAGGCAGAAAATCTGAAACCCAACTGACACTTCTACTCAAAAGCTTTAGATAATGAAGTAGGAACTAATTCAGGGGAATCCTATGGCCTGTATTATACAAGAGGCTTGTAGTTATTATACTAAATAGTCTTACAAGTCTCTTATGGCTTTAAAACCTATGGACTCAGGAGAACTGTGTCTCCGAATCTGCAAATGATTCACTGTACAATTCACTGAACAACTGTACGTTGCCTTTTCTGTTTCTATGTGGCAACATGCATTATTGCTGATTCTATTTTACAAAGGTTATGTAAATTGATGACTGTATATTCTTCTAAACACATGAAGGATAGTTCAAAGCATAATAACAATAGAACATTACCAAAAACACCTCTAGAATGTAACACATGTATGATAAGATTTTATTCACAGATGCTTAGTAAAAGAACCGAGTAGGTAGTACTGCAATATCTCTATTTAAAGTGAAAACAAATGAAATTGAGACCACCTGCCACATTCATCCCTGAATTTCCTGGGGATTATCCATATAAGCAATACCAAAATATTCACATAAAAAATTCTCATTTTATTAAAAATGCAATCTAATGGACTTTTATAAAAAAGGGATTGTTAAGCATAATGGTCCTTTCAGAGTGATTCCAGCAATTATGGAACACAGTACTCTTCAAAAACTGCTTTGTGTGTGACAAAAAGTCTTAACATGGAAGAAGTCCAGAGGGAAAAACACACCATGTCTTTCTGTAGTAAATGGCATTATCTTCAAATTATTAATTATCTTAGTGTTGCTTGCTTTAAAACAAAAATTGACAAAAATAAAAGTTAAATGACCTGGTCACTGAGCTAGTACAATATTATGAATATTAATTCAGGTTTCACTATAAATTTTAAGCATTCCATAGACCTCAATTAATGAAGACCCATACACTTGTAAAAAACCTGAGGATATAAACAAACACATATAATTTTTTCTAACAGCAATAATATGACAGTAAGCTACAGGAAAATAAATTAAATCTAACCTTAAACTTTTCTCTTTTTTTACCAACTGTATCTTTTCCCACAGTAGGAAACGTGGTAGTAAGGAAACTCAATGGGAAGGTCTTCAACTAATATACAAGTCAGCACTCAGCTAAGCTATTTTTTACCAGAGTCTCACCAACAAATAGTTGCTGCATTCCCTATGTGTAAGCTCTCTAGACAGTGTAAGTATGGGTAAGATGGCCTCAAGCACCAAGAACATTTCAGAACTAGCAGTTCCTCAGATCAGCTGATCCACAGCTGAACAGAAAGACACGCTTTAACATTCCTCTTACAATATTCCCCAGTCCTCACAGGAGCCACTGTGCTAATAAAACCTCTCTGCCTTTGTACCTCCATATCCAGGAAGTGAAAGTACAAAGTTAGAAACAAAACCAAACCAAAACAAAAACAAAAAACAAAACAAAAACAAAAACCCAAAACAAAATAAAACAACAACAACAACAACAAAAAAAAAAAAAAAAAAAAAAACAACAAAAACCAAAAAGCACACACCAAAAAACCAAAAAGCACACACAAAACCCCAAACAAACAAACAAAAAACCCCAAAAAGCAAACAAACAAAAAAACCCAACCCATAAAAATCGTGGGGCAAATTCTATGTATTGAGGATAGTAATGCCAAAGAACCACTCAGTTAATATCCAACACTCAGAATTTTAGACAAGAAAGCTTCTTAGAAAACTAAACAGACACTACTTTGACGTCTAGCAAAGGAAGGCTGTGACGGAATATCTCTCCCTGACTAACTGTTCCAGATTTTACTTTAGTAAATAAACAAAACATAGAGGTATTATTACAGATTTTTCAACCTCCACATTCCTGGAACCAAGTCTCACAGTGTAAACCAGTTCTTGCCCATCAATAATATCTTTTAAGTCATTATTTTCTCAATGGAAATCCATTGAGGAAGCAGGATATGTTTTTCTTTGTGTAATTACCACAGAGATGCAAACTGCGATTCAGGTAGGCTTGTTAAAACTTCTACCACTAGTACCATGGACCCTAACAAAATGTACAGTTTTGTATTGAAAGACAGTGTTCTGTAAGTAGACTGGAGTTACAAACAAATACAAAGTGCCTACAGCTAGAAGTATGGTATAAATATTTCAGCACTAGAGCTAAATATAGATTAAAGGATCTAATCAGTGTAAGATTCTTATAACAAAAAAGCTTTCAACAGGAAAAAACACTGCAGTAAAACACACAGACCTTACTGCTTTAGTATGCTGTAGAACCTAAGGTATGACAATAAATATATTAAGGGGAGGTAGATTGTATTAATAATAGCACCAAAAATCTTTTTTTTTGCCAATAATAACCCTAAAGCAAAGCTCTTAAGTTTACTTCATAGCTGTTGTTGTTTTTCAAATGTCTTTTCATCATTTATACTACGATGTGGGTTTTTTTCTCCCTTTTAACTCAGTGTTTTGATGGAATCAATACAAATCTGCTCTTAACATATCTGTCTCTGACCTGTGTTTGTTTTAAGCTGTATCATTCATAATGGTGATCGATGAGTAATGCCATTCCTCTTTCTCCACAAAAAGCACGGAGCATAAAAAGTGCATATATTTTATGCCCAAGGTCAGGATAAAATTAATGGATAAGAGCTAGATAAAATGGAGTTCAAGCTGAATGGGCTGAGTGCTCTCTACAGGGTAAAGCCAAGGCTGGCAGTACAAAGCCCATTATACTCAAATGTTCTTGAAGCACTTCAGAACTGAAATTGTTTCCACAGGCTAATGCATAAAAGTACAAAGCTTTAACTTTTCTGCTTCACAGATAGCCTACAGATATTGGGCAAGCGTTCCTATTCGGGATTTTATTTAGCATATTCCATTTATCAGTCTTTACCTTAAGCCATAAACCCATTTGGTGTTTATGACTAAAGTTGTACAAGCTATGTTTATTTGTCATTAGTGAACCTTACTTCAAAGACTTTTCTGTTCATTCTCTCCCAAGATCTCTATCAAGATAACAAGTGAACAACAGAGCTTTTAAAAAACAAGAATAACACCCACAAAAAAAGGCCTCAAATTTAATAAAGAATGGAATTAGTATGTAAATAAGTAAATTATCACCATAAAATATGGTTTAATAATCAAGAAATAATAACTTAAAACACTCTTTTCCTACAAATATATATTGAAACTTGATTTTAATTCAACCCAGAGACCATGGGAATGGTAGGACTGGCAAAAATAAAACTCTCTTAGAGTATTAGGGACTTAGCTACCTAATGTTTTCTTTCTTTACCCTGGTTATTCTTTCTAACAAAGTCCTCCCCCATGTCAAGAAACTTGACCCAATATGAGAACAGCAAACTGCAAACTACACACTTTACTTGAATGAAGTTTTTGGGAAGCTACTAAGTACAGACTCATGTTAGAGGTTCTGCAAAATATAAAGTATTCATTTAAGAAATAATGCAGTCATGCCATTTGTGTTTATTAAAAATACTGTTCTGGGGCTGTATCTGAACATGTTTTAGTGTTCATGCCCTTCTTATAATCTAATGTGCAGAGAAAACAAAACCGAGAGCAGCTAAGCATACATTACAGTGAAAATATTACTACTGACCACATTATCCTTTTTATCTGTTAATAATTTCCTGGACAAAGATCAAGGTAAAAATACAGCACTGTACCAGATTACCTAAGAAAGGTCTTTGGAAAGAAGTTGGATTAGAATACGACCCTTCTTTCCCATAGCCTGTATCAGTAGTGCTGTTGCTGCTGAAAGCAACTTAGCCTCTAGTGTAAAGACAGGGATATGAGACTGTAAATTACCTATATAATTGTGTACCTTGCTATTTACTTTCAATAAAAAATCCCACACCATATTGCTGAAATAAAACTAAGCGGGGGGGGGGAGGGAAGGGAGGAGGAACAAACAGTCCATTATTGAAGGAGGAGGATAAGGTAGCTTCCTTATTTAAAAAGGATAAAAAAACAGGGAAAACCCCTCAACAATATCCGTGCGCTGGTTTCAGCTAGGAGAGACAATTTTCTACTCAGTAGATGGTATGGGGCTGTGTTTTGGATTTGTGCCGAAAATAAGGTTGATAATATGGAATTCTTTTTGTTATTGCTGAGCAACATTTGTGCAGCATCGAAGTCTGCTTCTTGTACTGCCCCACCAGCAAGGAGACCGGGGGTGCACAAGAAACGGGGAGGAGACACAGCCAGGACAACTGACCCCAACTGAACACAGGGATGTTTCAAATCATGTGGCATCATGGTCAGTATATAAAGCTGGTGGAAAAAGAAGGAAGTGGGGGATCAGGGCACCATTACACACAATGGAATCCTGTTTTCTCAGAGAGGGCTGCAAACCTGCCCACCCATGGGAAGGGGGGAGTGAATTCCTTGATTTTCTTTGCTTGTGGGCATGGCTTTTGTTCTTCCTATTAAACTGTCTTTGTCACCCTGTGTATAGGGTTTCTCACTTTTCTGATTCTGTCACCCATCCCACAGGTGGAAGAATCAGTGAGCAGCTACATGGGGCTTAGTTGCTGGCTGGGGTTAAATCATGACACCAAAACCGCCAAACCACAAGCAAATAAATAGGCAACTTCTGTAAGTCTGCAGCGATCACACTGTAAGACACACATGTCAAATCCTCAATATTATAGCACTTCACCTAAATATTTTGGCAGGAAATTACTCCATAGCATTCACATAACTTTGTTGCTGTTAAATTGCCCACATCAAACATGCAACTAATACATATACTTGGTGTTGAGTTGCTGGATATCCAAACGTCTTTACTGTACCTAGGCAGAGATGATTTTGTCCTGCCAAAGTACAGGCTTAAGTTTACCAGATTTGGACATACATATTCACAAACAGGGTCTTATTTTACAGCAAAATGTATTTACATGCCACTTTTTTATCAGTTTTTGGTCTATGCTTTGACTATTTGCTAAAGTAAACCGCAGGGCAAAAAGAAAAATGCTAATGATGTAGTTGAGCCTTACTCTTGGAATTCTGGACTATTTCTGAATCTCATAAGAAAAGAAATCTGAAGATCAGAAAAGGATGGTACACTCACATTTCTCGTTGATGTGAATTGGTTTCACAGTGCATCTAAGTAATCCGTGTCACTGTTTTTAAATAAAACATTTTCAGAAGGCCTCCAAATAATGAAAAGCAATTGGATTGACATTAGTTTCTACACTGTAATCAGCTGTGTCTTCTTTATGTTAAAAGGCTATTATTTTGCTACTTTTTATTTATGCCAAGCATACAATGGTAATTGTTTATTTAATTGTTTATTGGTTAAATCCCAATGAGCAAAATTAAAATATTGTATTAGTTGCCTTTGGTATTTACATTACCTAAAATAATTTTAAACATTCTAATTCTTTAATTTCTTAGGATTTTTTTTCCTGGATAAATATTGTAGTAGCAGTGCTGAGGTGTTCTTCACAGTGTTACAGCATCATGCTGTGCTCCTCATTGCATAATGATGACATTCTTATTTATATCAAAACCAAAAGCCTTGAGGCAGCATCTTAGGAAAAATTTAACTTTCCCAGAACAAGAAGGTTTTGCCAAATCCTGTGGATTTCACTTACTGCTAGTAGAACCCAGGAAATTTATTCTGGTTCAGTTTTTTTATGTGTCATTTTCACTTTCACCAGAGAGATATGCAACCTCCAAGGTCAGGTAATAAAACAGTCATAAGGCAACCATTTCCAGGATATACAATGAAACTAAAGTCCTCATACAAGAATTAGAAATAATGTGAATTCCACTCTTTAGGGAAGGCAAGAAAGGCAGGCACCTCTGGAGGACCTTGATCTTCAGTGGTACTCCTTCTGCAGACTCATGATGAAATAAATGTGTTCAAAATACTTTCTGAAAACTGTAATTTAGGATGATGGAATTTAAAAGCACCCAAGGAAAGTCAATACATACTAATTTCATAAAAGAATGCCATTAACAAGAACAGTATAACTTGACATTTTCAAGAAATTTATTTAGATGAGCATTATATTCTATTTTCTTATTCTTTTGTTTCACAATTAGAAGGTACTGTCCTTGTATATGAACCTTGTAACTACATTATTACTGTAAGGGTCCATGGCAAAATTTCATCAGGTTAGTCTCTCTTCCCTTTTCCCCTACCAAACCCAAAAATTATCTTTTCCACTCCAGGCTTTGATTGACAGCACCTCCTAACAGCTGTTAACGCTAATTAATTCCACAGATCTTCCTGCACCAATTTCACTTCAGCAGTTCTCTGCTGTAGTAAATGTAAATGAGGGAGGCAATCTAGAAGTGGAAAAATTGTTTATACAGTGTTTCAGATACAAGAAGTGTCTTACTCAAATAAATAAATTTGTACATATTTTAGCAATATATCCAATCACGACTTAAGTCTCTTGTCTGACTTGACCAAATGTCAAAAAAGTTCACAATGTTTCTAAACTCTTTTTATTATTACAGAATCATACAGTGTTAAGGGGTTGGAAGGAGCGTTAAGCATTATCTGATCCTGATCCCCCTGCCATGGACAGGGATACATCCCACTAGACCAAGTTGCTCAAGTCTTTATCCAGCCTGGCCTTGAACAGTGCCAAGGTTGGGGCATTCACAATTTCCCTGGGCAACCCCTTCCAGTATTTAACCACCCTCACAGTCAAGAACATCTTCCTAAAATCATACTTAAATTTCCCCTTTTTCAATTTGTACCCATTACTCCCTGTCCTATCACTGCAGTTCCAGATGAAAAGTCCTGCTCTGGCTTCCCGGTAGGCACCCTTCAGACACTGGAAGGTTGCTATGAGGCCTCTGCACAACCTTCTCTTCTCCAGGTTGAACAGCCCCAACTTCCTCAACTTGTCTTTTAGGGTTGATGCTCCAGTCTTCTTCACTTTATGGCCCTTCTCTGGACTTCCTCCAAGAGTTCTGTGTTCTTCTCATGTTGGGAACCCCAGAGCTGCGTGCAGGAATTCCAGTAGGGGGTCTCACAAGTGCAGAGCAGAGAGGGAGAATCACTCCTTTGACCTGCTGGCCAAGCTCCTTTTGATGTAGCCCAGAACATAGTTGGCTTCCTGAGCTGTGAGCACACACTGCCAGCTTGTTATTCATGTATGCTAGAGAGAAGACGTATTTTCCTTGGAGTTACAGTATTCTGATGACCTATGGTTTGTTCATCAAAGGGTATTATAATTGACTATAAGTATATCAAACTCTTTTATGCAGGCAGATCCACTTAAATCCAGAGGGATTTCTTTTTTCAAAACCCATACACTCTAAGTTTTAAATACCCAAGATTATTTTTTTCCTAACTGGAGAAGACAGAGTAATAGAGAAATAACAGCACATAAGTATAACCATTCTGACTAGCATCACTTTGACAGAATTGCTTCCAGAGATGTTACAGGAGGTCTCTATAGTGGGTGTGTAACCAATTGAAGGAAATAACTGTGTTCATATGGCAAACAGAGCAACTGTACAGTTACTGAGGTGTTGTCTGTGTCAGTCACTGTGCTAGAGGTTAACTCCCTACAATAAACAACAGGGATAATAAACATTATCAACCTTCTACTCAAACACAACCATCTTTCTTCTCTGCACTATAATGTCATCTCAAGGTGAAAACCCTGAATACTTATCTCCTTTTAACCCTTTTTTAGTGTTTTTGTTTCTGTAGATTTGTTCTCATTAATGTGTCTGACCTGAGCTGTTGAAACCCAGTCTTGTCCTCAGAGGGAGGAGCAACAAATCACTGAGCATTAATCTTGAAACTGGTTTGCTAAAGTAAATGGGAATAGGTAGTCAACCGTGGCCTTATCACCAAAAAAAAAAAAGCCTCAGCTCATGCAGCTTTAAAGAAATACTAAATAATTGCAATGATATAAGTCTTATCAATAAAATATCAATTTAAACAAGCCCAACTCAATTTTTCATTCTCCTCTAACACTGAAGAGAGTGCAGGAATAGTGGCATAAACTATTCACAAATTTACATCTTGTACATTTATTTCTGAGCTCTGTTTCCTAAGATAATTCTGTCTTTTTTGATGTAGGAAACTGTAATAAAACACAGACAAACAATGAAGACTAACCTAGAAACCTAATACATATGAAATCACTAAAGGAGAAGGTGAACACAGATTCAATTAGGAAAAGAAGATACATTTCCTTAATGGTGTGTACAAGCACTGAAGTCTAAGAGCAATAAGAGACATTTAATTCCCACTGTGAGGTCGTAACACTTCAAAGAGACCAGCTTCCCCTTTCACAGGTGTGAAAGCTTTCAGAATTCTGTGAATCCCTGCAAAATTTAATTTTCATTTGTGAAAAATTATTTTAAAGTTTTTGAAGATACAAAGCAAAATTGGCAGATGTAGCCACAATGTAATACAATTTTTATAAAGTAACAAAACCATAAAATCTGCAAATTAAAATGCTTGTTTTAAAAAGCCATTATTTTTAAGAAAAGCTCAAGTTTTCTGGAGAGTCCCTGATTGAATCAGACAGTCAAGACCTGTGTTGTAGGGAAAATGAAGGTGTAAAAAGTTTCAAAGTCCAAACTGACATTTTACTTTAAACACATCTCGATATAGGGGTCATTAATAGGTAACTAGATAGGGAGATAGGCAGACAGATAAATAGGTAGGTAGATAGATAGATAGGTAGATAGATAGATAGATAGATAGATAGATAGATAGATAGATAGATAGATAGATAGATAGAT
>JAYRBT010000093.1:43272225-43284397 GCA_036023395.1 Myiotriccus ornatus | reverse complement strand
GATGTCATCATCACAGTCTGCCATAGACCTCCCGGCCAGGACAATGACACCAGCAACTTATCCTCTGAGGAACTAAGGGACAATTCCAAGTCAACTGCCCTTGTCCTTGTGGGGGGGACTTCAGCTTACCAGAAATTAACTGGGAGCATCACACAGTTGGTACAACCTGGATGGCAACTTTATAGAACAGGTCCTAAGGGAGCTGACTTGGAAACATGCTTTCCTTGATTTTCTACTTGTCAACAGAATGAATCTCATGAGTGAAGGAGAGTGGCTGTCTTGGCCACAGTAACCATTAGGTGGTCAAGTTTAAAATCTGACAGAAGGAAAAGTGCCATCAAACCCTCAACATGAGGAGAGCAGACTGTAAGGCTACTCAGTGAAGCAGTGAAAAAAGTCACCTAGGAAAACATTTTTGCAAGTGCTGGAGTTCATCAGTGCTGGTCACTCTTTAAACATCACCTCCTAAGGGCACAGGAAGAGGCAATTCCAAAATGTTGAAAGTCACACAGGCAAGGCGGAAGGTTGTCTCAGCTGAACACAGATGTTATGTTCTCTTGGAAATAAGGCAAAAAGGAAGACTTATGTCCAGTGGAAGCATGGTCAGTTGACATGGCAAGAACACAGAGATGCAGCTTTCCACTCTAGGGAGAAAATTCATGCAGCCAAAGCTCAACTGGAATTGAGGCTGGCCAGAACTGAGGGGGACAATAAAAAGACTTTTTTTCAGAAATATTAACAGCAAAAGGCAGTGCAGAAGTTAACATCAGCCCATTACAGGATGAGGATGGTCATCTCAGAAACAGGGAGAGAGACAAGGCAGAGGTATTTAACGCTTTCTTTGCCTCTGTCTTCAACATGGATGACAGTCCAAGGGGATCTCAGTGACTTGAGCTGGAAGACCACGACTGCAAGAATGATCAACTCCCAGCTGACCCTGAACTTGTGAGGGATCTGCTGCTCCAGCTGGATTCCTTACAAATCTATGGAGCCTGATCAGATTCATCCGAGAATACTCAAAGAGCTGCCTGATGTCATCACAAAGCCTCTCTCAATGATTTTCATGCAGTCCGGGAATCACAAGAGACGGTCCCAGCTGACTGGAAGCCGGCAAACATTGTCCCGGCTTTCAGGAAGGGCAGAAAGGAAGACCCTGGAAAATACAGGCCTGTCAGTCTCACTTCAGTATCCAGAAAAATCATGGAAAATATTATTCTGGGAAATACTGAAAAACACCTGGAGGACAATGCAGTCATAAGTCACAGCCAGCACAGCTTCATGAGGGGAAATCCTGCTTGTCAAACCTGATTTCCTTCTATGACAGGGTAACCCACTTAACTGATCTAGGAAAGCCAGTACATGTAACCTTTTTGGACTTCTGCAAAGCTTTTGATACTGTCTTTCACAGTACCCTTCTGGACAAAATGTCTAGCACGCAGCTGGATAACTGTGTTACATGACGGGTGAGCAACTGGCTCACAGGTTGGGCACAAAGAGATATGATGAATGCAGTAACAGTATCGGACCAGCATCCTGTCACTAGTGGGGTTCCACAGCACTCCATTCTCAGTCCAGTTCTGTTTTTCATCTTCACTGATGACTTGGACACAGGTCTCTAAGGAATACTAAGTAATTTTGCTGATGACATTAAACTGGGAGGAGTTGTCGGCTCTCTCAAGGGCAGAGGCCCTTCAGAGGGACCTCATCAATCACTGACCATATGAACTTTGACAATGGCAAGTGCCAGATTCTGCACCTGTGATAGAGCAACCCAGGATGTATGGACAGATCGGGGAGTGAGATGCTGGAAAGCAGTGCCACAGAAAGGGACTTGGGAGCCTGATCAATGGCAAATTTAATATGAGTCAGCAGTGCCCTGGCAGCCAGGAGGGCCAACCATGTCCTGGGGGGAATCAGGCAAAGCACTGCCAGCCAGTTGAGGGAGGGGATTGTCCCACTCTGCTCTGCACTGGGGCGGCCTCACTTTGAATATGGTGTGCAGTTTTAGTCACCCCAATATAACAGAGACATTAAGCTTTTAGAGAGTGCCCAAGGGAGGGCAAAGAAGATGGTGAGGGGCCTTGAGGAGAAGCCATATGAGGAGCAGCTGAGGTCACTTGATATGTTCAGCCTGGAGAAGAGGAGACTTGAGCGGAGACCTCATTGTGGTCTTCAGCATCCTCATGAGGGGAAATAGAGGGACTCTCATGACCAGTGACAGGACTCGAGGAAGCAGCATGAAGCTGAGTCAGGGGAGGTTTAGGTTAGATACCAGGAAGAGGATTTTCACACAGAGTGTTGTTGGGCACTGGAACAGACTCCACAGCAGAGTGGTCACAGCACCAAGCCTGACAGAAGCATTTTGACAATGTTCTCAGGCACATGGTATGACTCTTGGGGTGTCCTGTGCAAGGCCAGGAGTCAGGCTTGATGGTCCTGATGGGTTCTTCCAACTCAGCTACTCTATGATTCTATGGATAAATGACTTTCATAATAAATGTCTAAAATACCCCTTTATGTGAATTGCTCATTAGAAAGAAACTGTAATATACACCACATGCATAGCTTCCTTCTCAAAAGGGCAGAACTTTTAAATGTACAAAACACTTATTTTAAAAATCAATCTATTATTTCAAAATTGTGTCTCATTAGTTATCAGCCAACATTACAAAGATTCTTGAACTCCAAAGGGCTGAGTTCCTGGAGGATCTTCTGAGACCAAATGGTATATTCAGAACATATGAACATGAAGCCATCATTTAGAATACCTGCCTATACTGTCACTTAAGTTTAGGCAACTCACTAAACAACAAACACCACTCCCCTTTCCCTGAATATCTCCTATTAAGATTCATACCCTTCTGTTTCAGGACTTAAGCAAAAAAAAAAAAAAAAAAACAAACCAGATTTTTTGAGGTATCTAAGCATCCTTAGAAACAAGAAGTGCTCAGTACCCAACAAAAGAACTATCAGTAAGCCTCGGTTTAGGTTTTCAGTTTTGAAAAATGTGAATAAAATGAGAGGTTTTTCTGCTTGCATTTTGTGGTTTTGACATTTTGCAACTAATGAAAAAACTAGACGATTTGACTGATCTGAAGTCCAGCTAAGAAGACCTTTTTCTCACTGAAGTCAACATATTCTCAGTTCAATCCTCTGTCTGGTATATGAAACACACAACAAAAAATGATTGCTTCTGGGCTTACTAATGGCTTTTCTGCACTTGGCTTCATCTTGTTGCCATAAATCAAATTCCAAAAGACAGTAGCTTTTTGAAAGAAAAACAAAAAACCACAAAACAAATAAAAACACACACACAGCCCCCCCCAAAAAAACCTGGCAACTTTTCAGCCTCTCAATTCGTTTTCCTTGAAAGTCATTTTGCTGCAGGTATAATGAAGAGGGTTCCCCAGATAGCCTACTTGCTTATCTATACAGCCAAAACCCAAATAAATCTCTGTGTGAACATTAAGATAGAGGTTGTCTATACAGATTTGTTTATCTTAGGAGCTAGACTGATAATGCCATTTAAGACAAGATGATATATTTTATGAAAATAAATTACAGGCCTAGTGAAAACATGGCAGTGCAACAGCTGAAACAATGGAATATATGGGAGCTAAAATGAGCTTTTGAGCTTGGTACTAAGCTATATGAACTGAACTTCAAATTCTTAAATAAAAAAAGTACTTTGTAACTGTCATTCATAGCAGTGATCATAAAAAATGGATTTCTTTACAAGGATATTTGCTGTAATGAAGAAGAGCTCTTAGCCAAGTTAGACAGGATGCAAAAATACGGCTTTACTGTTCCAAGACAAATTTCTTTTTGAAAAGCTGGGAATATGAACGAGAATAGAAAGAACATGACAATGTCATGTTCAGAAAAAGATCTTGCACTGCTTGAAAAATAAGGGATTTGTGAAGCTAACATATTTAGCATTCTCCCTTAATATTTTTAATTAATGTCAAATAAATATTTATTATATATTATATGTTATAAAATATAGAAATATTATAATTTAGAATAGAATAGATTAGAATGGCATATTTTATTTGAAAGTGAGCTACAGTGATCCAACTGCCCAACCACTTTAGGGCTGTCAATAGGTTAAAGCAGCTATTAATGGCATTATCCAAATGGCGGGTTTGACCACTGCCTCAGTAAAGAAATACTTCCTGAGGTTCAGGTTCAGTCTGCACCCCTCTTGATGCCACTTCTAACCAATCCCATGTGTCCTATCATTAGATACCAGAGAAATATCAGCACCTCCTTCTGTGCTTCCTTGCCTTGGGAAGCTGCAGAGAGCAGTAAGCTCTCTTAATCTCCTTTTCTCTAAACTGGACAAGCCCAAAGACCTTAGGCACTCCTCAGAAGACATAACTTCAATTTTTTTCCCCAGCTTTCTTGTATTCAAGGACCTTCACATCCTTTTTAAATTGTGGGGCCCAGAACTGCACCCAACACTCAAGGTGAGGCCACACCACTGCTACATACAGCAGGTCAATCACCCTTCGGCGTGCCTGATGATGCTGTGCCTGATGCTCCCCAGGATGCAGTTTGCCCTCCTGGGTGTCAGAGTTGACTCACTTTGAGCCTAATGTCAACCAACACCCCAAGGATCCCTTTCTGAAGGGCTACTCTACAGTCACTTCTCTCTCAATTTAGCCTTGTGCCCCAGGTGCAGAATTTGGCATTTGGACTTAAATTTCATCTTATTAATCCTTCTCCAATGCTCCAGTCAATCTAGATCACTCTGCAAGGTCCCTCTGAAAGGGTCAACCACACCTCCCAGTTTTGTATTATCAGCAAACTTAATGATACAAAATAGTGCACTCCCGTATACAGATCACTGATAAATACATTGAACAGAACTGACCCTGGAACTGAATCCTGAGGAACACTTGGTGACCACACACAAGTCAGATGTAGACCCACTCACTACAGCTCCTTGAAGCTCTGCCCTTCTGCCAGTTCTTCACCCAATGCACTGTGAAGACACTCATCCAACAACTGAAAAACTTTTCCAGAAAGATGCTGTGAGGGACAGTATCAAAACTCTTACTAAAATCCAGAAAAAAACCTATCCACTGCCTTCATTTCATCCACTAGGAGGGTGACCTTATCATAGATGGACATCAAATTAGTTAAGCAGAGCATTCCCTTTGTGAACCAGTGCTGACTGCATTTTCTTTAAATGCCCTTCAGAAGTATCCAGTATAATCTTCTCCAGGAATTGAGGTTAGAACTATCAAATTTGTAGTCTCCTATGTCTTCCCACACACCCTTCATATAAATTAGAATAACAATGGCCAGTTTCCAGTCATCAAGGACTTCCCCAGATTCCCAAGACCTTTGGTAGAAAATGGAGAGTGGTCATGTAGTAATGATAATAAAAATAATTCAGATAATAACAATAATTCCCATTTTCAGTTAATATGCCCTGAAATACACTAATTTTATTAAGGACCAGAGTGTCTTAAGCAAAGATCAGGTGCCTTGATAGTCCTAATGAAACACCTGGCTTTAATCAGTGCTTTTTGACTGTATTTGACTGAAAAGCTTATTGAAGTGTTTCCACTTGAAGAATTACCTCATTATTCTGTTTTGGTGTTGTCATATTAAGCATGTACTGACAATGTAGGTCACAAGATCCATTTAATATAAACAAAAGTCCTAAAATGCTACTATTACTATGTAACAACTATGTAACATCACAGTAGATTCTCTGTAGTAATCTTACAGTAAATAATTTTAATAGAATAATTTTAATCATGGTGGACTTCAATCACAATTTTGCACGATTTATCCATTTTTAACTGAAGAGAAAGAAATGTCATTTGCTACTAAACTAGTAGCAAGATGCTACTTAATGCATCTTGCTATCAAGATAAATAGAACAGTAGTAAGACAGCTGTAGAACTTCACATCAGTTTACAGCAAGCACTGAAAATACCTTAATTTATATATATTATCACAGAATTTTATATCCTCCCTAAGCCTTAGAGCATTCATAAGTTGCTCTCTACCACACAGTCACTTAAATCACAGTTCTTTCAACCTTCTACCACACTAATGCAATGAAACCTCCTTTGCTCCGTGGCATCAATTGAAAGTCACTGCTTCAGAATTGGCTTATTACTAGTCCTAATAAAAAAATATTTTTCTTTGAAAAGATCCATTGAACTTCTTCTTCCTTTTAATGTTCATATGTTTGCCACAAATATTTTGAATACTTTTGTAAACTTACTTTGCTTCCTGCGTCATATCTTTGAAAACCTAACAATCACAGTAATAAATACTATTTTATGACCTACTACCAGGCTAAGCAAGCGGAAGTACTACATAAGCTTTCTCTATTTCTAAGTTACTTTTTCATATATATGTGAAAAAGCTTTCTTACTAGGCTTTTTTCTGTATTTGAAGATTAGTGCTAATTACAATAAAATGGATTTAATTTTACTGTCACCTCAGTACAGTAGTGTCTAACACATCCTACACTTCAGCAAACATTGGTGTCATCCTAATGGTATAGTTGGTAAGATATGAGCATTCACAGAAATTGGTAACCTGGAAGGCTGAAGACAGACCTGCTATATGACTCTACGTATTTTTCTAGTAAATGCTTTAGTTTTATTATGCTATTATTAGATCATCTCATATGACAATCTGCTCTGATAACAATTAAATTGAAACTACCAAACTGCTAATACCACTGGGTTCCTTACAGATACGCTGACACTGTCAGGGCTTGAGCAACTCATCATCATATCATCTCCTCAAAAAGAAAATCTCTAGAATTGCATTAATTTTTTTAATCAATATAAAATAACAACACCCAAAAAAATCCCTAGAATTCTGCTGTCAATTTTATTTTCACATTTTGCAATGCTGACAATTGCATCACTATTTAATATCATAAGAATTTGTTAAGTGAGTGGACACACAGATATATCAAATGCATCTCAAATTAAGGCCACAGGGAATAATAACAACAGGAGATATGGAACGTGATTAACTGCATCAGCTTTCACTTTCACTATTTCATTGGCTTCACTTGAGACACTGGATTTAGGCCTCTGAACACTGAAAACTTGCACCATCTGAAAACCTGATACTGAACCAAGGGCTTTACATTAACGAATAACAACAAAACCCAGGAAAAGTGATTGCCTTCTAAAAATTCTGGGTGTAAGTAGAAATATTTTGCCTTTTTTTCTTAATCAATTAAAATAGACAAACGGCCTGACATTTTACAAATTGATAAAAAACCCCCACAATGCAACTTTGAATGACAATTTTATTTTAATTGAACTATATTACATCCAGGCAAAAATTGGAAGTAGTTTGATTTTATATGTATATACACACAGCACTGCAAAATATCAAAATGATAGCACAAAAGTATAATCCCTCCCCCCATCCTTATTCAGAACATCTTGCAGTTTTACACATAGTTAATGCTCTACCATTTCTCATAAAGATAATCTGTAATATCATATCTGTATGCTGCTTCTATCTGGGTCTTTGAAGAACCGTATCAAAATGCCTGCTTATTGTATACAGTAGATCATAGTTCTTCAGCGTTAGGAAACTTCATGTTTTCGTTTTGTGCTTACATCACCTGATGCTCATTTTGCAAGGACAGACTGGCAGGACAAATATTCCTCATCCCCCTAACATTTTCTTTTCCATTGCTCTCATTATCACTTGTTTTCAATAGATTTCTGATGATCTGGGGATGACAGTTTGGGAAAAAAGATGCAATCACCACAGGCATCAATGAGTTGGAAAAAAGTATGAACCAAATGCATTTTAAAATTGATCTGCTCAGCATGGCTCAGTTTGCGTCTTCCAAGTGGACAGTATATATTCACTCTTGTTATGAAAATGCCTATAGCTCTATATGCAGTCATTAGATAGTAAATGGGAACACCAAAATAGGGGTCATGCTAAAATTAGTCACTTAACTGTTGTTTGAAAGTATTTAACAAGTGTACATACTTAGCCAAAACTGTCAGTAAAGAATTCTTTCAAGCTAAACAGAGCTGCTCTGCTTTTGTCTGGCATTATTTCAATTCCTCTTCTTAGGTCACAACCATTAGACATCTATCTATGAACAAGTCAGCAATCATAAGTTTACTTTCTTTCACAGATACATATATATAAAATAATTAAAAACATTATATAGTCTAGCCAGCTTACTGATTTCAAGCCAGTGTTTATCTCTTAGGACTATCTGTACTCTTCTATAAATGTGCAGCATAAATAATTTTCCACTGCTGCCAATATTTAAAAAAATAAAATTGATCCTATGCACAAGTAAGTGAAATTGAACTGTATAGTTTTATAGCATTTTATGTAAAACAGAAATTTGGCTGGATAAAATTCAGTGATGTGAAATTCACTGAGAACTAGAAGGAAGAAAAATACACTTTTACAAACACATGATAGGTGGTATTACTAGCTGGCAGCAGCAAAACTTTCTCCATGTATGTTCACTGAGCAAATACAACTGAAAATCATATTAAAAGAATATGTGGGATGACAAAGGGTTGAATTAAAATTCATGAGTAAAAAAAATCGCAGGGAATAAAGTTAGGACAGATTTCTCAAAAAAATCAGATGTCTGTGGATGCCTTCTTAAGACATCTCTAAAGGTCTTATAAGTTGAGCAGCCTACTCTGGATTTTCCAAAGTAACTAATCTCTGAAAGTTTTGACTACAGGAATTTACACTGACAATCAAGAAATCTGGGATTCCTGTTTCATTCATTTTCTAAAGTGACTGCTCTACTTTTTGGAAGCAGCTTTCTAATGAATAGTTTTAAATTCATGACTGTAGTAGGTTCTTTATAATACAATGGTGTGCAAGAGAAAGGAAAATATGTAACCAAAATATTCATGGATTGAAAAAAATGTATTTGATATACTTTGCATCCAGGAACGTAAGCGGAAACATTAAAGATGTATTAACCATAAAAAACAATAGGTGAGGCACTTGCCAGAAATGTCTTATAATAACTACAGCAGTTATTCAATCATTTTTATTTATTTCAAATTATTACACAGTTTTAAAGGACTACACAAAACTCAGGAATAGATAACTCTCAAATAAGTATGCTCAAGTGAATAACCTAAAAGCTGAACTAAATACCCTGAATCATGTATTTACATAACAGACCCTGTTACTGATTATCATGAAATTTATCAAGCGCAGTATTTTCTAAACCATTCATAGGTCTGCACTACAAAAGAACTTAAAACACACAGCTGACTTTGAAGTTAGCCATGGAATATGAACAATGTATTTCATATTCTTTTGTATCCTCTTCTGACTACTGGTTAAAAGTTACCACAACATCTTTATAAAGATCAGTATTTCCTGATGTATTTCAAACTATACTGTGTGGAAGGTTAATGTTTTATTTGCCCAAAATAACATTTACATGCCCAAAGAAAATATTTCAAAATAGTTTATAACATTACAGATAAATATTTCTAATTCCATACTACTTTGTAAGCCATTCCAAGAAATCTGCATGCCATTCTCTAACTGCCTGTAAGGGTTTTTTTAAGCTTAAGTTGTTATTGGCTACCTCTCCTTTTGTTTCACTATTTCACAAAATCCTTTTGTGTGACTGTCAAGCAGCTGTGTTTCTCTCCTTAATCCTCCTTGCACAGCTACCCAGAAGAGGCTTTACAACATAAACTGTAAAGCACCATTTTCACAGCAGGAATGACAGTATTCCTCTTCAAATAGAAGCTTAATAAAAATAGGACTGTAATAAACATACTAATTCTGGTCAAAAGGTGCTACATATAGCATGATCACTGTACATTCAGGAAGTTTTGGGGAGTGATACTCCTTTGGCTCTCAAAAAGCCTTATCATGCAATATATGTTTGAGATAAGTGTCTTTCCAGTGTATTAAGCTCATGCACAGGTATTTTCTTGGTTTCGTTATTTCTCTTCATTCCACTTTCAAAAGCCTGTCCTACTAGCAGCCCCCTGGCAATAATCACTGTGACTATATAGCGGTTTCAGATAAACACTGGTGTACATCGTTTATACAGCTCCAGCTGGAACGTGCCAAATTTCTCCTACTGTGCAGCTAATACCCAGAATACGTACAGTCGTTCCTCCCATTTGTCTAGAAATGAGAGACATCCCACAGCACTTTTTCCAACATTATAGCCATGCCACTCCATTTGTCTAATTTCTATGCCCTCAAAGATAGCTGTCTCAGATGACAGATTACTTCAAAATAGTTCCTTCTCATTTCAGCACTACTGGGTACAGTGAAAATACAGAAATGAGCTTCTATTATCATTGAATGTATTGCTAGCAGCAGAAACAAAAACTGCAGCACCTTGGATTTATCATCTCTGGGTTTGAGTTGTTATGAGGTTTTTTTTGTTATGCTTCTGATTTAGCTTTTTTTCTGGTTGGTTGGTTGGTTGGTTGTTGTTTTGTTTTGTTTAACAGTGTGGAAATGGTCTGCACTTCTGAGAGTCTAATAAAAATAATCTCTCACAATTATCTCAATATCTGTATGTATCAATGGACAGGGATACACCGTTCAGTAAGTATTTTGGGGTTTTATTTCATTTTATGCAGCAATGACTGTTTGACATTGAATCAATCAGTTTCTAAAAACATAAAGAGGAGTAACTAACCTAGGCACCTCTTACAGAAATTTTACTTTTTTCATGCTTACATAGTGGCTGTGGTACATAAATCCTACATGTCAGTATTTTGGTAATGTAGAGTATGATCAATCACAATAACAGAAAACTCTGGGTCGAGAAAAACAAACTGCCTTCTACTCAAGTGCCCTGTTGTAGTCTCTCTCTTTACTTCCCATACAACAAGAAAAACAAAGCAAACAGGAACAACATTAAAATACACTTAGGTCTTCTGCTCTACATCCTTGCTTAAAATTTGTACTCTTTTGTTCTACAATCATATACCTTAGCAGCAGTTGAAACTAAAGCTTCTTGAGGTCCTCACAATCTTGGCAGAACTTTATAAAGGAATAATAATAAAAAAAAATCTTTTTATAACTGAAAAGTGGGATTCCTTAAAATTAACTGAATGGAATTGTTGCTGATTTCTCTACTAGAAGGAAGCACCTCATTTCTGCGTTCCTTGTATATGACAAGAGACTCCTTGTTCTATAACCAGGAAAGATACATAGTGGTTCTGTATTTAAAAATGAGTTTTAACATTACAGACAAATATTTTCAACTCCATACTACTTTGCAAGCCATTCCAAGAAATCTGCATGCCATTCTATATCTGCCTGTAATAGACTACAACAGGGAACTTCATTTGCAAATAGTTCTATAACCACCATTTGCAAGACCTAAAAAACAAGTTAGGTGCCTTTCCCACGAAATGAATGGACAATAAAGGGAAAGCTATTCCATTTCTGATAGCCACAGATAATAGGAAGATCCTACACTTTATTGGGTTTTATTGTCTTTTCACAGATCACAGAATGGGTCAGGTTGGAAGTGACCGCCAGTGGCCCAACCTCTCTGCTCAAGAAGGGCCATCCTAGAGCACATTGCACAGAATTGTGTCCAGATGGTTATTCAGTATCTCCAGCGAGGGAGACTCGACAACCTTTCTGGGTAACCTGTTCCAATGCTCAGTCACCCACATGGTAAAGTTCTTCCTCATATTCAGATGGAACTTCCTCTGCCCAAGTTTCTGCTCGTTGCCTCTTGTCATATTGCTTGGCACAACCAAGAAGAGCCTGGTTCTGGACTCTTGGAGCCCTCCCTTCAGATACTGACAGACATTGACAAGTTCCCCTCACAGTCACCTCCTCTCCAGGTTGAACATGCCCACCTCCCTCAGCCTTTTCCTCCTAAAAAAGATGCTTCAGTCCCCTAATCATCTTCGATGGACTTGCTTCAAGAGCTCTATATCCCCCTTGTACTGAGGCTGTGTCCAGTTCTGTGTCACAGCACTCCAGGTGTGGTCTCACCAGTGCCGAATAGAGGGGAAGGGTCACCCCCCTCAACCTCCTGGCAATGCTCTTTTTAATGCATCTCAGGATACCACTGGCCTTCTTGGCCACAAAGGCATGTGTACTGAACAGTAATGATTATGAATAAAGAAATCAATGCACTCTTCCACTCATACGGTTCTCAGCAAAAAAAAAA
>JAYRBT010000093.1:43242343-43262054 GCA_036023395.1 Myiotriccus ornatus | reverse complement strand
GGCCCTGACCAGGAACCGAACCCGGGTCTCGGCGGTGACAGCGCCGCGTCTTAACCACTAGACCACCAGGGGCTCCCCACACTCTAATATATGGAGGAAAATTGTACTTATTGCTAGCTCATCTTAAATACACTGAGCTTTCATTTATTTGTTTTAAGGAGTTTAAACCCATTGAAGTTAGGTAGGCTACTGCTTCAATAGTCAAGCTGTCCCCTCAGGGGGTAGAGGAACTTCTCAGATAGACATAGTTTAACACTATCCAGAAAGAAGTAGAGTTTTTTTGTACATCAAGACTCCATAAAATAAATTTATAACAAGACACTAAAATAATTCATTTGGATAGGAATATTTGAATAGCTTGGCACAAACATAAGACATTTCTTTCTTCTCTTCTGCACCTCCTGTTTAAAGTTTAAGTAGAATTTCAAAGTAAAGAATGGAATTAACTAACATTTCAGCATGTTATGGAATTATCTGTTTTCAATTTGCCATTCTGTTCTCTGTGCTCTATTTTAAGGACATGTACTACTTTTCCTCTACACTCAAATAAAATGTCTGACAAAATACTTTTGAAATTCCAATTTCAGTCCCCTTCTTTCCACAGCTTCTGAGAACTACTCTTATAGACATACTCCTCTCATGGAAAGACGAATATGAGGATAGGACTTCACATTCTTTAAAGATAATGTGAGAGTTAATGGAATGTCTGCAGTGTCAGTACAGCAAGCTCAGCATGTGGACTTATGATGGACAAGATATATAGAGAATATAGACCTTAATGCATTTGTTTCTAGACTCTCTACTTGGAGTGAATGGAGTTCCTGGTATATCATAATTCAACTTCATCATAAGTTTGAAACATGAAAAGGTTTTCTAAATCAGAAAAAAAAATTGCCAAAAATATATTCTATTGCATCCTTTTTAAACATTCATAGCAAAGGTAAATAAAGTACCATAGATATCAGAAAAAATTAAAACTGCTAGACTTTCAAATGCCTCATTTGTAAATTATCACATACTGACATTTTAGGAGACTCTTTAAAAAGTAAAGTAACTGTTTTGGTTGTAAAGACTTGTTTTGTAGCAATACAAGTTGGAAGATGATAATCACAACTGTTCCCATGAAACATTTTCAGCTAAGATTCAGCAATGCAGGGTGAGGGCAGAGTAAACAATGCGGTCTGGCAGGTGCCCATGCACTTTGAAATACTGCACACATACCATTAAAAGAATAATTTTCACTTAACGTAGAGCCCTTGTATTTTACACATCTAGTGACATCAAGTTTCAGTGGGATATGTGACCAGACTAGTTCTGAGTAAAAAATTCTGAAGTAATTCTTCCCGTGCTGAATTACATACTCAGAAAACTCTGACACAGAGTAGAAGTACAAACAAACAGAATAAAAAGCAGCAGCAACAACAACAACAAAAACACAACAAAAAAACCCCAAAACCAAAGCAAACCAAAACCCCACACCCTTTATTCACCCTGTTTCCTATTTTGCAGCATTCACTGCATCCCACAGATTTATCAGGAACTGCTATATATTCTAAATAAACAGGCTATAAACTGGTTCACATTCAATAATGGTGAAGGTGGTGATTGCTCCTATCCTCATAAAAAAGGCAAATGTTGCATGTAATCTCAGACTAATACTGTATTCATACATTATTACAAATTACATGAGTTATTATTTTCACAATTACTGTAGGAGTTAATATATTAAAAAATTATTAGACATATATATACACACATATAGTACATGATAGAAAAGCTTTTTGTGCTCATTTATTTCTTAAAAGGAATTTTCAAAGCACATTAATTTCACAGCATTTTCTGTTAATTTACTCATTAGTCATAATTTGTGACATCAGTTATACTGATCAATGTTACAAGGAATTGTTTCACCTTAATTCTAACCCACATGTACAGGCAACACGCAAACTGGCTATGTAGAAAAGTTAATTTGTTTTTATTTCTATAAGGACAAGCAATACTTTGTATTCATGAAATCTGTATAAAGAAATTCCTAAATTAACAAGTGGTATGTTCCTAACGGCTCTTGTCTGTCAATCACATGCTGGTGAAATTTTCCTATTTCTCACTGTGAACCTCTTAAAACTGCACCTGCTTTACATTCTTCAGCAAGAAGAACAGCAACAACACAGTCTTCAAATCCCACCATACTCTGAGCAGATAAACAATTTTATTATCCTATGAATGAAAATTATCAGTTTTCTATCTCTGAACTACTAAAAGCAAAGCAGCCGTGCCAATGAAGTCCAGCTGAAAACCTTGATCCATTTGGTTCACAAAAACTATTTGCAGGTACAAAGACAGGTGTCCCAAAATCCTGGGTGAAGGAAGCCAAGCCATTTCCCTTTACAAGCATCACACCATCCTCTTAAAAATTCAGCCCTGACAAATCTCATAAAATCTTCATAATATAATCAAAACACTTATCTCCCCACCTTTTCTCTGTATTCTTCTAAATGCAAAATCACTCACAATAAAGGATAGGTTTTTTTGAAGGAGGTTTCTGGTTGCTGTTTGGGGCTTTTTTCTCCAATTTAGCAGTCATCTCCAGTTCCAAGCCTTTAATCTGCCAGACCATATCCACTCTACAGATTTAGTTAGCAGCTCAATAAAATAAAATATTATCACTTGCAGATTTTTGAAGAAAATATGAAAAGTCAAGCCTATCTTTTATATTTTCGAATTTCCTGCAATGCAGTGTCAGTTTAGTAGGCTGACCATTAGGTTCATTCTTCCCTGAAATATGAAATCAAATTACAGACTTACAAGCAAGACCTCACAAGTAGAAAAGGTAGGTTACATTTTCAAAAAGGTCTAATGTTAAAATAGCAGATTCTTAATTTGTACTTCTAAGCTCTGACTCGTTTCATTGTGGATTATGTATGTTTTTTTAGAGAGAAATTACCTGAGCCCTAGGGACATGGGAGGTATATGAACCAACGCAGACAGCAGGAGACATTTATTTGCCAAGTAATATCATTCACTCACACATGCACACACTCATTTATAGTTCATAATAACTCAGAGAAAGAAAAAGGCTTTCACAAATACAAAGAACCTCTGTGAACAACCCATGAAAATGCCTTTTGTTAATATCAGTACATTTATATTCTAAGTAGGACCAAGTGGAAGAATTATTTATTGCTGGACTTTTTCTATTAGAACTGTTGCAGGCAACCTGGTAAGAATTTAAGATGGCTTCATAACAAATTTTTAGGACACTTAGTGTAAAATTGAGGCCAGTCATTAACTACTGCTTCATCGGAGCAATACTGTGCTAAGCCTAAAGAGAAGCCAGGGCTTACAGTCTCATAAGAGTCAATCTCACGGATGATCAGAACAAAGGAGAAGCCTACCAAAGCCAGACACGCTCCCACACCCATCTCCTCTTGCCTTCAGTTCCCAAGCTGGGTACACGGCTTCAGCTGCTAGTACTTCACACACATTATCTTCAGCACAAACTTCAGCCTTCTTTTATATATTGCAACAGTAAATGAAACTTCTACACATCTGCTTCTAAATCTCCCCTTATTTGCTTTAGTGTCTCTTCAGCTGGCTCTGCACAAAAATTCTAGTTTACACTAATTTAAGAGAGGAGAATCAGGATGCTTGGATTCTAGTATTTGACTAACCTGAGCACTGAAACATGCAGGCATAGCACAAAATAACAGTCCTTAAGTGGTAAATGCATAGAAGGGCAAGAATTCCCTTTTCTTTTTTTTTTGTCCCATTCCTATAGGAATTCCAAAACTATTAACCCCCTATTTATCACTATTAACCCAATGCCACATATGCCTTTAAGTCATAAATCAGCACATTTTCAGATGCAGAATACAAACAAAAATAGGTGTAGATTTGTGTGTATACACAGAACTTATCACACACAGTATATGCAAAGCTGGGAGGAGCTAAATCTTCCTGAGTTAGGAAGAGGAACGTGCTAGTTAATCCAGAACTAAACCTTCCTTCAGCAGCAAATGAAAAGCATGAAGCCTCTTGAATCTAAAAGGTTAGTGACGTGCACCACTTTATCCCCCAGGAATATTACATAACCTTGTCATATTCACTAATTTAACGAAAGGAAATTCCGCTTCAAAGCTCTCTACTGCTTCTTTTTCAAATTTTAATGTCTGCAGACTGCATATGAATTATTTGGTAACTGAGAGCTGACACTCCTTTTCAATGCGCAAAGTAGAAGCAGTGGATTTTAAAATGCCAGGCAAGCTGATCTCCTTCCAGAAGACTTTTGCTCTAAGAGAAAAGTGGGAGTAATAATATACTACAGGTTTCAATTAGGAACTCAGAATATCTGGGTTATGACTGGAGAGATGACCTTCAGAAGCACTTCAGTCTTAGTAAAATCCTCAAATGAAGGTACCAAAACGAGTAAGCATAAAACTGAGGCACTATAACAACTGAATGAAACTTCCACTCATTTATTTATCTAAACACAACAAAATGCACACTTTGCCACTTTGGCACACGCAAGCTGCTGACTAGCAACTGTGAAAGCAAGATCACCTATCCACCTATCTAGTCATAATACTGACTCTACATACTAATATTACTCAGTCTTAATGCTTGACAGGTCACCCATATAAGCAAATTCTCGTAACTCCTATTCAAGAAGAAGTGTGCATGCATCTCATCAAATCTTACAGTCCATGTTAACACATACAGTGTGAAGCATTAAATGGGTCCAAGATAACTTTCCACTTGCAAAACAGCATCAAGAAATGACATGATTTGTCATAAGCATAATTTACGCACCTAAACTGGTAAAAAGACTATATAATTAAGGTTTCTATAAAATAATGATTAAACCCCCCCTACTAGTTAGCAGAGACTCAAGTCTTTCTTTCCTTCTCCCTAGGTTAGAGCTACTTCATCCCAAAACTTGATAAACACCACCCTCTATTAGTTATAAAACAACATTTACCATTTGCCTACAAGTAAACAATTAGATGAAACCTAAATCAGATGTCCAAGTAGACAGAACACATTCCTGTATGTGTGTGTGTGTGTGTGTGTGTGTGTATATATATATACATTCCTTTTACCAGCAATACTTTGTGAGCTACACAGTGCAGCCCACTTTCAGCGGTTCTATGAGACAGGTTAACAGGCCCCATAAGATGATGCATTGCTGATGCACAAGCAGACATTCATAAACTAGGTCAGAAAACTGTTTATAGATATTAAAAAAGATACAGTGACTAGAGGCCCCAGTGGATTGTCCCAGTTCTTTGCCTACAAGTCACTTACGATACATCAGTATGGTTAACACAGCACAAGGAGCGTGCTCTGGGATATGGCTACGCAGACATAAAAGCACTGATTAGAATGTATTTACACTGGCAGTGTTTTTGATACTGTATATTTTCAGTAGCATACAAGTGTCCTACTGTGTATAGGTCCTCCTATGACTACCGGTCACATTTTGCTGTCAGAAAGGACAATGCAATGCAAAAAATGCTACTCATAAGGTGCAGTTTTGTACTTAAAACTGCAACTCCTCTATGAACTTCTACAGGAGCTAAATTGCTCTAGCTTCTCTCCAATAAAGTTACACCACCATAAATCTGAAGCATATGATATATAATATATTCAAGAATGTGAAAAATAAAACCTCATATAAAGGTATGCAAAATAAAAATGTTATCAGATCAGAATTTCTATAAAGCAGGAGAAAAACAACTAAAAGAAACACATCACCACACAAAGGTTTTAATTCTGATCTGTAATAGGACTTCATACAACAACATTCTGTCATCTATTACCTAAAATCACTGAAGAGTACAATTATTTGATACCTTGTAGGCTGGTGTAGCATTGCACTTGCTTTACAAGGATCTTGCATGATTAGTCATGTTACTTCAGCGATTTTCACATAAATTTCAGTGGTTAAAAATACACCTAAGTAGATAATTCTGGCCCACAGTGCTGTGCCATGCCTATCTCATTTATATCTTTTATCTTTATATCATTTATATCTTATTAATGTTATCTTCCATTCTTCTGTTTTAACATAAATTTATTCTTCTTTAAAAAAAAAGAGATACTAAGAAATCATAACACTACGTATAACTGATACTCAGTCAAAGAACATAAGACTTTTGTAGAACACATTAAAGATTTCTGTCTTAAAATAAATTTTTTAAAAATTACATTTGCCCTGTCATAGAGATTTTCACTCTGAAATCTCCATTATAACTGGAAAGCACAATTCATGCCCATCTTTGAAAGATTACTAAAATATAACCACCAATAAGGATTTCACTCTACATTTTCTTTCACAGGCATACATGTTCTTTCCAATTATCACAAAAAAACCCCAAAAAAATAGTATCAACCCCAGTCATGGCTTCCTTTTCATTCATATCTAAGTAGTAACAAGACAAAGAATTTACTGAAGTTTAGTCTCAAGACACAAAACTGGAAGCCAAAAACACTGAAAGTGGCAGTTGGCTGCTGGATGGAAGAGAGGGCTGAGAGCCAAAACTTTGTAATTCTAATCCTATCTCTGTTAATTGCTTGCTGTTTAGCTTCAGGCAAATTACTTAGTCTCCATATCTCAATTTACTTACTTCCAGGATTATGCTACTTAGATTATGTCGCAAAACATAGGAGAAGTATTACAGTGGTTACTGTCACTATATTTACAAAATTTGCGCAGGGATTTGTGCTCATGCACTGAATGAAATGTTCCAGTTTAAGTCATATCTACTTATAACACCAATGACACTTTTATCAGGGCAAAGGAAACGAAAATGAGCAAACAAACAAACCACACTCAAATCTAAATTTAGAGTGTCAGTAAAAACTGGTATCTATTTGGAAAACTTATTAGTCTTTGAAAATTGCAGTCCTCTGCATATCAGTATTGAAAAATGTTGGTTTAATTAACACTCCTTCCTCTAAGGAAATGAGCTTACATTGCACAAGCGTACTGAATAAGAACTGCTCTTTTTGACACTGAGAGGTATGTTCTCAAAGGTTATCTTCTATGAAATGATAATAAATTATTTCTGCAAACTATATCACACTGCATCATAATTAAAATTCAGAGGTATATAATTAATATGGTGTGTGACCATTTAAATAATAGAATTCAATGCTTTAATTAAGCAGCCATGTTAATTATAACATTCACTTTAAGAAGATAACAGTAAATATGTATAGACATGTTTAGATCTAATGGATATGCATGTTTACAGAAATTACAGATTTAGGAAAACTGTATTTTCCATATCAGGCTTTGGCAAACTCTTGAAAGTATACTTGAAAATGGCTCAATGTTTCCGGAAGAGAACTGGGAACTTGGGTTTGCTGTTTATAAATTCAAATTTCTATGTCTGAATCTCAATGGCATATTCAAAATGTAGAAAATGCCTACAATTGATCATTCCAGTGCATCATCAAAGCTACAATCTGCTTATAGAAAGACTATAAAAGAAGAGTAAAAATAAAGGCAGAAGGATAATCCAAACCTCTGATAAATCTCAGATCTACTGAAGTAAAAATCTGAGTAAAAATAAAATCATTTCATATTAATATATAATCAGTCCGTCACATATGTTTATTAAAAATTAAAAATGTTTGGTAGCTTTGGTTATAGTATGTATAAAAGTTGCTTCTTTCCAAGGATTGTCTGGAAAGTTGTAATTTTATCTTCAGGTTCCTTAACATGCAATCCCCTGCATAAAATATTAGTAAAACCTCTTGAATGAATTACTGTATTCATAAATCACAAAAATCAATTACTATGTGTATTGTTCCTTCAATGAATGCCTTCAGAAAAGCAGCTTCTGGTTGTTCAATAATTTGGCATATTACTGTGTCAAAAGCTGTAACACACAACTGAAAAAAAATTTAATTAGAGTTCAGAAGTCAGACTTTGATGCTCTCTCTTCTAAAACAATTACTTTTTTAAAACCAGACAGTTTTCAAAAAACTTCATGGAAAAAAAAAAACCAACCTCTTCAATATCTTTTTTTTTTTTAATTTTTCTTTACTTCTCACTGTAATAATAAGAGTACAATGTAATCCAATATAGGGCACCAAAACAAAAGGAAGGTGGCAGAACAATCAATATCAAATTATTATTGACAGAGACATAAACCAGGGCACCTGAAGTACCAGATTTAGCTTTTTATGTGTTTGGCCTTAACCCCAGCAACACATCTAATGATTAAGAATAAAATGTTTAAATCTTTGCGTGCTTTCTCCCTTCTCAACAGACAGTAGTATGGTGTGTTGATACAAATATACTGAACTTTTCTAGCAGTCTACATCATAACAACACCACGCATAAAGGTCTTCTTTTGTGATTATTTAATTAGTTCTGCATGGGTTTACAGTAATATAATATAATACAAGCACAGTCCTCACTCTTCCTAATGCAGGAGTCTCTACTGGTCAAGGAACTCCAAACTGTAACATTCTACCTGATATCAAAAGCTTATGACCTAAGCCTGTGTTTATTTTGAAGGTTCTTACTCACTGGATGTAGCAGCTTCCCCACAGTTGTACTTGTTAGTAGGACAAGAGTAATAGGATGTTTGCAACTCTCCCTTCCTAGAGACAAAGAGCTATATGCCATATACCTAGACACTAAGAATGAAGGAATCAGGTTTTTATTAAATTATTTTATGTCACGAATATAAATTCAGTAAAAAAAAATAAGAAAAAAATCTGTGAAAGCTTAATTTTAAAAGGACATACTTCACCTTCCATAGTTAAAAACTACTGTTATTTTAAGGAAATAATCTTGCTTTGTGAACAAGGTTACAAATCATCTGTCTTTAAAAAAAAAAATCAAAACTTAAAAGCCTGACTATATGACTTAGCAAAGCAAACAAAAACAGGGGGGAAAAAAAAGAGAAAATGAGTGTTTTTGCTTCTGAGTGCATAAACTAACCTATGCATGTGCATATTTTTAGTACCAGAAAAAAACTCCAACACTTTCAACAGTGTCAAAAGCATCCCTCACCTTTGAGTTTACCCATACTGCAGTCAATCTTGCAAGTACAGTCACATACATATGTTCTAGTCAGTTTTAATTTAGGTAAGACAGTACAATTAACCATTAGCCACAGATACCTCAAGCAGGCACCAAAGTAACTATGCGGACCTTGCAGAGGGATTGGGACTCAGAATATCAGACTACACTGCCAGCCTAACAGTTAAAGTAGCCAAAGCACTTCAAAATGGACAAAAGTATTGAACAACAAAATTTTCCAACTTCATTATAATTTCTTACAAAAAAACACCCCATACCAATCCATACTGCATTACACGCACTGAGCTCCCTTGATTTTGCAATCCATTACAAAGCTTGTCCATTAAAAAGCTTTGTCACCATTACAATGAGATTTTACGTGTACATTTTTAATCATTTCATATTGGTGACTTCCAAGTTCAAATCTCCTGTAACACTTGGATGTCATTTTTTTTTTCACAACCCGGTAGCACATTTTCTTTTTATACAATGTGGTACTGAGTTCTTTATCTGATTCACATCTTGAGCCTCCCTGGTTCTCTCAGATCTGAGAATTTAAGTCCTTCCTGATCGAAGTCAGGACTTATTTCTTAAGTTTTCTGATTGCGCCCCAGTGAATGTTTCCACTGTGCCCTCAATTTTTTTCTTATCTTGTTTACAGGTGATTCCTCTGCACCATAGCAAAGGAGTATGACATTTTTCCAATGACTAAATCATTACACTGCTAAAAGGTGGGATCACTATGACCAAGCACTTTTAATTGCCAAACTTGCAAATAGAACAAATATTGGATCTTGCTCTGTGGAGCCAGACCTAATTGTCTGAATCACTGTTATTTGAAAGTATTCATGCTTTTCCCTACATTCTGATTCATTGTGACCTTTTGGGACTGACTAAATTAACCTCTTTTCTGAAAGAAATAAAAAGGCAATGAAAATCATGCAGGTGTGCACACTTTCATGTGAATGAAAGAACAGAATGAAGAACAGATAAAAGATTCATAGTTACCTCCAGTATTCAGACATGTACTTCTAGGAGCAGCTATCTTACTTCCATGATCAGATGAATGTGTAAAGAGAACACCATAGAACTGAGTGATTAAGGGAATAATATGGAAACTTGCAACACAGAGTAGTGAAAAAAATGCCACGCTGCATATTTCATGCAGATGATTAAACCCATTTTGGATTTGCCTTTCTGTTTTTAACTGCTTTTCTAAGAACAAAGACAATGGAGTCTTAAAATATTGTAAGCAAAACAGTAATTTTGCTGTAATCACAACAGGTGAAATCCTGTGCCACAGAAATCCTGGTGCCT
Source organism: Myiotriccus ornatus (assembly GCA_036023395.1). Classification (NCBI taxonomy): domain Eukaryota; kingdom Metazoa; phylum Chordata; class Aves; order Passeriformes; family Tyrannidae; genus Myiotriccus; species Myiotriccus ornatus. The sequence goes on along the minus strand of JAYRBT010000093.1, from coordinate 43,251,697 downwards.
GGTATTCCTAAATAGGGCCAACCTTTTTACCATATTGCTAGACTTCGTATGATTGTGAATGACTCCAGTACTAGTACTGCTTTACAGGGCAAACTGTAGAACTTTCTAAAGTTTTTACAGTTATGTTCACAAAATGAAGGTTGTGCAAGATGCGGCACAGTGAACAGGAATGCATGTTTACATTTATACAACTTCACAAGTAGAGATTTTGGAAGAACACATTTTTTTCTGAACTGGTATATTACTATCAAAATGTATGAAGTTTATAACATAACTAAATTTCTGAAAAAGATCATTCCAATCAGGCAAACTTTGAAGTCTGATTGTTTTGAAAATATTTTTTTCCATTTAATTAAAAAATCACCTACATCATCAATTGATACTGTTTCATTCCAGAGGTTTTACTCATGACATCAGTGGTCTAATTTCTTCAATACTGTAAGTGGCATTGCTCAAATTTATAGAAATTGAAGATTTGGTCCATTATTTTTAAACTCAAGGTCGATCAGCACACATGTGATCACCACTGTGATCAGGTAATTAGTTACACAGCTTTAAACAATAACAGAAGTTTGGCTTAGCTCCTTATGCACTGGATCAATGCTAACTGCATCAAAGCTGAATGGATAGCTATAAACTGATACTATTCACACCTCGGCTCTAGCAAAGTCTTACCATACCAAGTAGCCACAAAGGAGTCTTGTTAGTTAGCTAGTAGCTATCTTCACACACACACAAGAAAGAGAATATAGGACACATTCCATAGGTTATGAACTAAGGCACTCATAATACACTGCACAGAAAGCTGATAAATAGATGGGAATCAATTAAGTTCTTATATTTAAGGTTTTACCTAGCTTCCTACGAAACAAAAGCAAGCCTTTTTCAAGTGAACTGATTCATACTGTGCTTAATTTGAATTTTGGAGATAAAAAATCAAAAAAGTTAAAGTTTTTAATAAAAACTGCTTCAAAAGGATTTAAAACTTATTTACTAAAATTCAAGACTGAATATTGCTTTTCCTCAGCAAGTAAGAGCACAGGATTCTTTTCACAGAATCACAGAACTAGAGTTGGAAGGGATTCACAAAAATCATCAGGTCCAATTGTGGCCCTGAACAGGACAGTCCCAATAATCATTCCATGTGCAGTGACCACTTCCCTGGAGAGCTTGTTCCAGTATCTGGCCACCCGCTGGGTGAAGAACCTTTTCTTAATTTCCAGCCTAAATCTCCCCTGACATATAGCTTCATGCTGTTCCCTCAGGTCCTGTCACTGGTCACAAGAGAAAAGAATTCTTGAATTTTATTGCAGACATATGTGCATTTCAGCAAGCAGAAAACACGTATCTATTTATCCTAATCTTGTTTCTCATTTAATTAGTTTTAATTGCTAAGTAGTTTTAATTGTTCTTATTTATAATTAATTTTTAGAGCTATATTTACAAGGAAAAAACTACCAGGAGAAAAAAAAGATATAAACATTTCAAATATCAGCACTGTTAATATTCAGTTCAGCTTTTTGGATGGTGAGATACAGGAGAGAGGGCAGAGCTGTTTTGAAGCAATGAAAGTAAACATAGGTCTGATCCTACAGCATAAACCTCATCAAACCTCTGTGTGTCAAAGATCCTCACGAATATCCAGGCTACAATGATAGCGGACCTTAAGTTTCTCCATTTATTGAGGGTCTGTTTTTCCTCCCTATAATCTTGTCAGAAACCAAGAAAAATTCCAGTGAAATAAAGCTAATGAATGGGGTAAACAACAATGAAGGGAAGTTATATTACAAACTAAAGCATTTTTGCAAAGCAAATGTATTTAAAGTTCCAAGTACTATTACATACTCGCACATGTCAAAATAAAACTGCTCTGGGTAGGAATAGCTCTTTGGACCTTGATTTACTAGACCATTGTAAAGAATATAATAATTAATCAGAAAATAGTAATGATGGAGTTCACCCACTTCAAAAAAAAAAAAAAAAAATAGCAAGGAAATAGTAGGTATGCTTTCATTCATTCTTTCACTATAGTTCCACTATATTTAAAATATCACATTTTTTAATTGTCATATACCCACTTATCAGCATTATTTAGTATTCATAGAACATTTAGCTCTCTCATAAAATAGGATATGACTTTGTTATATCCAACAAAACCATATAAGATAATCTTCCACCAAGAATATTTACAATCTTAATCTTCCTCCCTTAAATGTTTACAGTCTAAGACAAGACACAACAGCTGATTATGTACAGACTTAACAGAATGCATTTAAAACATGAGAGAGTTTTAGTCAGTAGGAATGGCATTAAAATCAACCATGCTAACTTTCTAACAATTGTTGAGTTTCTAGCAGAGTAAAAGACAACTGAAGGGAAGATTAAGAAATCTCTTTGTGAATAAGTATTGAAAACTGAATTCTTGCTTATCTTCCTCAATAGCCTGCAATGCAGGTTTATGCAAACTTGTAAAACGGCTTCCAGAATGAAAACATGTAAAAAGTCACTATCTCTGCATTCCGGGTGTGGAATTATCAGGGCAGTCAGAGGAGCTCATCTTACAAGAAACTCTGCGCTGCTGACTCACAGGTATTAAAATTACAGGAAATATACTGAAAGGTAATCAGTGATCTCATTTATTAAGAGCATATTTCAGCTGAGTGAGAAATTCAGAGCTTACAGTAAACGTCTCCAAGTTGTAACCACCTACCCCAAAATACTCCCTGATTCAGAAAACTGACTACAATCCCACATTTAAAGGTAGAACTATTCTTTGTTTTCCATTTTGCCCACTGAGTGTAATAGGGATTTAGTGTCTTGTTTCAATTCTGGAAATATGGCATCACAGCCAGCTGATACCCAACATGATCAGCCTCATATTAGAATATGAGACTGGGTTTTTCAGCCTAGAGAAGGTTCTGGGCAGCTCTTACAGCAGCCTTCCAGTACTTAAAGTGATCTTAAAAGAAAGATGCAGAGGGGTTTTTCATAAGGCCTTGTAGTGACAGCACAAAGGTTTTGTACTGAAAAAGGGTAAACTTAAATTGGACATAAGGAAGACATTCTTTCTATAAGGATGGTGAGGCACTGGACCCATCCCTGGAAGTGTTCAAGGCCATGTTGGATGGGGCTTTGAGCAACGTGATCTACTGGAAGGTGTCTCTGCCCATTGCAAAGGTGTCTGAACTGCATGTCCTTCAAAGTCCCTTCAAACATTAACCATTCTATGATTCTTATCTGCTAGAAAGTTTCTTTAACATACTCACCATTCAGATAATTTCAGATTCTGTTCTCCAGTGGAATAATCATCCCAGCATAGCCACTAAATTAAAAGTGCTGTTGACATCTTACAGGAATCGAGATTTCAGATCTCTTTTTGCTACATAGTATCAAACTATTGTAATATGTAATAAACCATTAACTTTCCGGAGCTGGAAAAGAGTTACAAGCAAGCTAAGATACCTAATGATAAATGTAATTGGTTCTATGAAGTTGCATTTTTGTACTAGGGTCAGGGTAGCATTGCATCCAGACATACTGACATGATTCTGAACTTTAGGTTTTTTTACTCAATTTGTAACATTTGAAAGATCCAACAAACAGTTATTTCAACTTTAAATAAGACTGCCATTCACCTCCTTCACTCCTAAAAAGCCAATAACATATCATATGGGTGATATCAAATACTTATTTAAGCTGCAGCTTAATTGTAGTGGCAAAAATTAATCTTGTTCATGAAGATATTACATAATCCAAAAAGATTCACTTCAGTGACAAACATGTGGTCAAACAGTGGTGGGTTGACCCTGACTGGGCACCAGGTGCAGATCAAAACTGCTCTGACACTCCCCTCCTCAGCCTGCACAAGGGACAGAAAATACAATAAAAGACACATGGGTCTTTTGATAAGATAGATAAGGACAGGGAGATCATTCACCAATTATTGTCACAGGCAAAACATACTCAACTTTGTGAAATAATTTATTTATTACCAACGAAATCAGGGTAATGAGAAACAAACCTATATCTTAGAAACATCTTTCACCCACCCCTCCCTTCTTCCTGGGTTCAATTTCACTCCAGTTTTTCTCCACCGCCTACCCCACTGCAGAGCGATGGGGAATGGAGATTTTGTTCAGTTTATCACACCTTGTCTGACTCCTTCCTCCTTACTCTCTTCCTTTGCTCCAGTTTGGGGTCCCTCCTACAGAACACAGTCCTCCATGAACTTCTTCCCATTGAGTGCAGTCCTACAGGAACGGGCTTGAGTCCTGCACAGGGTCAAGTCCTGTCAGCAAACCCACTCCAGCGAGGGATTCTCACAGGATCAACTGCCTTCTTCAGGCACATTTCCCGCTAAGTGCAGACACAGAAATCTTCACAAAGTTGTTGGTTTGGTTTTTTTTGTTTGGGTTGTGGTTTTTTTGGTTTTTGTTTTTTGGGTATTTTTGGTTTTGGTTTGTGGTTTTTTTTCATATTAGAAAAAGGAATTCTACAGTATCATATATATTTCTACTAATTCCAAGTCATCCATAGACTTACTTTTGCTGATATAAAGAACCAGCAGGAGCATAATGCAATTTACAGTCACTAAAGTTGGTATGTCTTCCTGAAAACAGAAGACGGTCAATCACTGTTCCACTCAGTTTAGAGACTATTTATTGTAAAGCAAGTAAATCCCTGATCCTATTATAAGCCTGGATTTATTCTCAGGCTATGCAGAACAAAATTTTCACTACTTTTCTTCCCTTCGGTTTCTCCTTCAGGAGCTTCTGTTATTACCTTACTATGTCTACCAAGGCTGTGTCTCTTTAACAGTCCTGAGATCTTGCTTCTCTTTTTGTCTTATGTCTAAATCATACACATTCTGCTGACATCTTCCCACTCCTGTATCTTGCCATCTCCTTACCACAATTCTAGTGTTTTCCTTTAGGGTCATACGTTTTTAATATGAAACAGTAATTTTTATTTTTTTTTAAGTGTCACTTTTCCCCTTTTATTTTCTCAAAGGAATAATGATCTCTACTTAACACTAAGACATAAATGAAAATGCATAAAGGAAATTTCCAGACACTGTAAGCAACAGAGATGCCAGCTATGTAACTAGGTAGCCAAGCCAGGAAAACTGTCTCCATCACATATTTTGCTTTTAACTGTTACATTTTTATCTATTCATATTCCACTAACTTTAGGCTATAATGGTGAGAATACATCAGAGAAAGCTACAGGTGACAAGTTCCTTTTTTTTCATTTACTATTAATACAACAGTAGTATGGTGTTTAACAGAGACTATTTCAACATCTACTCCAGTGTACTTCTGCACATTTGAAAACTGGTGCAAGATAACACCACTGGACATCTTTCTCATTCACATTCAGAGTGGGCAATGAAAGCCTGATGGCTTTCCTCTTTTAAATAAGTCTGAGTCAAAAAGTTCCATCTCTTAAATAAAATACTGTATTGAATTATTTATTGTAAGATTCAACTGCTGTATGGCCAACAGTCTGCATGCCTTTGCTACCTGCATAGCATGCAGCATTTTCCTGTTCAGCTCCAGCAAGAGCCTAAGCACAAACTTCCATCTATAAAATATAATAAGTAGAATGGATATCAGTCTTGGATATTATGATTATGAAATTCATCATTATATTATGATTAAAAAATTCATAATTTCAAGTAGGGGCAGACACAGAAGTCTTGCTCAGGATGCCCTGTATTAGTTGACCTCTCAGTAATATGCCTTTTTGCATGATCTTTCTTCTGCCACACAAAGATACTTAACAAGATCAGAAAGAATGAAGAAGGATCAGGCTGACACTTCCTCAACAGGGGAAGGGGACAGTCATCCCTTTTGCAGCTTCATAAGAAGTTAAAAGAGATGTTTTCAGAGATCTCTTGGTCATTACTTCAGTATAAAACCAAAGCAAATTTTAAGCTGTAAATATGTACTCTCCATTAAGGCATTACACATTTACATTTTTTAAGTCAGAGTACAGGCAATTAAAAACCCCATTTCTGCTCTCTTCTACTGATTCTGCTTAAAATGAAGCTTAGGATGTAACTTGCAAAACAGCAATTTGTAGCCTTTGTATTTTTCCATCGATGAAAGAGCAGGCTATTCACAAATTATCAGTTTACATTTTCAGACATATTTCACTCTTTTTTTTCCACATGGAAAGAACTGATTTCCAAAAAGCTAAACCTAGCAAAATTTCTACTAAGCATAGTCAGCTACAGACATTAGAAATTATCCCAGTGCAAATACGATAGTAATAATAACAAAGTACACTTCTTGAAATTACCTTCTTTCTAACAAGATGGTATAGTCTTTAAAGAAGACCAAAAATTTTTTGCATATGCAAAGCAACATATTTCATATTTTTAGCTGTGCTTTCAATTGCGTTCAACAGAATCATTTCCTTGTTACAGTTTCTGAAGGAAACAAATTTGTAGCAAATTCATCCTTCTGTTTCTCTCATTTCAGCTCTTGTAATTTCACACCACCAGTAAATGTATCATTACATAAACCTTTGAAGTAAGTCTTTCATTATGAAGTTACTTGTAGGTTTTACCATTTTAGTGAGGTCCTCTCAATGAAGCTTGAAAAATAATTTTATTAGAATGTGGACCCTATAATTAAGCTCCATGAGATTCAAGTAGTTTATGTAATTGACTTTTCATTAAACTTTTCATCATCTGTCACCAAAGCCATAATTACAGCAAAAACTAATCTGAGTTGCACACTAATTCCCAAAAAAGGATTTAGCATTACATATGGGTCTTCAGCATATTTCAACTCCAAAATTCAGAATTTCAGAGATATATGTTTTAATTTTTTTCTTTTTTCCCCCTGACATCCAGTTCTGTAACTTGATCTTCTGCTTTCAGTTCAGTTATTTAAACTAATATTCATTATAATGCTGTCCAAAAGGCCCTAACTGAAGTGTATCTTATTACAGACTGAAGAAAAAATGTATTTAAGAGATAAAAAAACCCACCTTAAACTTCAATGAATTTATACATCCCATAAAACAAACAAACAAACAAACAAAACACAACAATCCTGATTAAACACTGCAGTATTGTGTTATACTAGGGGTTTTCGTACTGGTAGGAAATATTTATTGATTTATTTATTTTAAATCTTATCCAAGTGCAAAGAGCTTCTAGATCCTTAAATGAGGAATTGAAATGCAACTTCCATGACTACCAAGTAAATTTAACAGGTCACAATTTACAATGCCTGAATTTGCTATGTAGAAATCGATACATTAGGAGTCTTTTTCAAAAAAAAAAAAAAAAAAAAAAAAAAAAAATCTTGCAAGTATGCATAATCCTTCTGTTACAAATCACTTAATTCAAAAGAAGGCCTGCATTTGAGTTATTGCTTTTTTTAGAAACTTCAGAGATTTTCACAGAACCTGAAAAATTTTACAGAAATCCTTATGTGCACCAGTCTTTCCTTCCATGACTATAAAAATTTTTAGTTTCTAAAAGATGGGAAATAGCAATAACAAACAATTTTTTTTTTTAAATAACAACTTCTAAAATAACACAAAGAGAAGCCAAATGCCTCAGTTTTTCACATCCCTTCCCATCAAATATGGAGACCCTTATGAGTAGTATCAATGAATATAAAACTTCTAGCCCTATTTAATATGGTTGGCACAGTAACTGTTCCCTTTTCTGTCTGTACCTGTTTGGTTGTAACATAAAAGGAACACTTAACTGAAAAACTGTTCCTCTGATCAACATGCATAAACAAAAAAAGCATTGATATGTAAGCATTTATTTTTAACTGAAGATCAGCAGAAGCTGATACACACTCAAACACAGGTACCACATGGCTCTATTCAGAATTTTTATTATATTTTCCGGTAGTGATTGCAAAACTAAATAAATGTAAGCATAATGCAAAATACATGTTTTTGACAGAAATCATTAGGAATGCAAATGTGCATAAGGATTTAGACCCTGAACCGCTGACTTCAGTCAAATCAGTACCTTTTTCTTTATGTAGGTTCATTAATTGTAGTGTGTCTCTCTATGCACGATGCAATTCAACATCAGTAGCACCATTTCATGGACTTATGTAATTCTGACCAAAATCACCGTGGCTATCAAGGAAGCTGAAAATTACATGATCTTAAGATGTGAAGCCATGCTCTGGCTGCAGTTATGACCTGTGTTGTGTCACCTCTCACCTGCCTTTACTTAAAGCTGTGGAGCTTATTGCTTCATGGGAGAATGACAGTCTGCTGTATGTTTCAAAGTTAAGCCTGTGTGTTTCGAAATGTGATTAAATGCTACGCAGAAATTAGTAAAAATATAGATCCTACAACTACCATTGTGAACCTAAAACTCTACTCCACTCCTCTACTTGTAAAACCAAACCTATAATAAGCCAATAAGATATGTATGATTTAAAGTCAGTATTTCTTAATATCCAATCAGAATTAGAATAAAACCATTAATAGTTCTTTTATAATAGCACTTAGCTTATTAAAACACGTAAAAGGTTTCGCTCCCTTGGGCCGCTTTTATGGGCCATACATTTAGAGATAAGAAAACAATACCCACTTGAAAAAGGACAAAACCTAGTTCGAAATATATAGTACCGTGTTGTTCGCTATTTCACTTCCCATTTTATTTCTACAGTTCAGACACATGACAAACGCCATTTTAAAGAGTGGAATGTTTCTATTACAGAGGGATGGAATGCTGTTCAACTTCAGCTGTATTTTAATTTCACCGCTATCCCTGGACATATAATTCTACTGCTGTTACCACCCATTAATAAGCAAAAATAATTCTCACTGAAGATATTCAAGTGCCTAGATGAAATAGATAAAAGACAATTTCATTTTTTTCATATTGATGGTCACTGTGCACACTTTTGCACTTTGGAAAATTATTAGAATCTAATGCAAAAAAACCCAACCAACTAACCAAGAAAAAAGAAATCACAAAAAAACCCCCACCACCACACAGGAGGCAATCCGCAAGTGCAACAGAGTTAATTTACCAAATTTGGAAATACTATTTCCTATTTATAATGTATCTATAGACACTCCAATATACATATATCTGCATTATAAAATAAATACAGAGAATAATTAATCTGAGACTTGCTGAGCTAGATAACCATTGGCATGCACAGAAAATGACAGTGTGTCCTTTCTCTAGATGATAAATTCAAATCCAGCTAGATAAGCAGGAATTGAACATTACAAATGTCTCATAGTTGCTGACAGTAACCCATATAAAATCAGTGGATCATGCTAGTATGTCACTTAATATAATTTATTTCTGTGAAGAAATAACTATCTTCATTAGCCATTTCTGACACCTAT
>JAYRBT010000093.1:43224807-43242243 GCA_036023395.1 Myiotriccus ornatus | reverse complement strand
TGAACTAAAATGCAAGCAGAACCAATTTTTGCAGAACACCTTCTTGAGGCACTGAAATAATCTAAGTTTGAAACATTGCATTTCAGTCAGAAGGGTTATTAACCCCACCATAATATAGTGACAGTAGCAGTTGTCATGATGTATTAAAGAACATACAGGTAAAATTAATTTTCTATGCTGGTAGACTTCAGGGAGAAAACATTAGTGCTTAGTGGTCTTAAAAAAAAATTACTTTTGGAAGTCTGATGTGAGCTTAAAAGAGTTGCAATGAAAAAGAAGAAACAATCTCCCTCCAAAAAGTAAGATTTGGTTTGGGTACTACAGGAAAAAAGCTGTATGTCTGTGTGTCATCACATTTTTAGCCAAAACTCACACCTCTTAACAACTGTTTGCAGTTGCGCAAGTTCACTCACAGTAAGTTCTGTACAACAGGAAGGTTCTGATAGGATTTCTAAAGGCTCCAGCAGCATTTAACAGTGCATCTTATCACAGAGTCATCGAAGTCGGAAGACATACTTAAGATCATCCAGTCCAACTGTTGATCATCCAGTCCAAACATCTTATTTAGAAAGTACGTTTGATTTACGATAAAATGCACTAAGAAAGTCAAGCTTGATTTAGATTCAGAAGAAGAATTATGCTTACTATGCCAAATGTATTTTTTAGGTTTCTTCAACTCTGATACAATTAAATTAACTGTAGTTCAAGTAAAAACACATTTACTACCTTAGTTTTGGTGCACCATTTTAATGCAGCATCTTCACCATTTATTTCCCATAGAATGTCGATTCAGCCCACTCCTACCACTAATGGGTTTTGTTGGGTTTTTTTCTTGCTGTTTGTTTGTTTTTTTAATTTTCATATTTTCCACCAGTGGATAGAAGAGACAGCAATTATAACAAATTTCCTCGAAATAAAGACAGAGTGGGAATGACTATTCAAATAGAAACACTCAGCGACTTCTTGCTACTGTACATTTCTGCTGTGAGTATTCACAGCTGTAATTTCTACTGAAAAAAACACAGACTGTCATTGTGCTACACAGAATAACATGATTTCTATTAAAATGTTAATTCATATTGATTCATGATAATGCTGCTTTATTACTGACTGATACTAGCTTTCACCAGTTCTGTAATCAAGCCCTAATATTTTATTGGATGCAACACTTGATTTTCATTTTACTTTAAAACATTCAGGATGAACTAAGGATGGAGCAAATTCAGCACTCCATCAGAATTAAAAAAACAATTATTAAAAATATGATTTTAATGAAGAGCACCTGAGCCCAGTAGAATTGATGTAAAAGAAGCATGTAATACTACATGCCAGTAAATAAAAACATAAACATCACTTTAAAAGTGGGAACCTACTGTTCCTTTTAAACCTTTGTCCACAAACTCTATAAAGTGCACTGCCTTCCCAAGTAAGTTAGTTGACTCACTAGAGAATAAACATAATCTGGAAAATAAACAGTCATGGCCAAAACCAAATTTAAAATTAAAAAAAAAAAAAAAAAAAGAAGAGAGAGAGAGAAAAGTAACATTATGATGCTACCCCTCATGGTAATCCAGCTCCATTACAACCATCATTGTGTCTGCCTTTGTCCTTGTTACGCTCTCCTTTCATGCATGCTATGCTTTCCTTGCTCACTGCATTAATCACTGTCCACAGCTGGTATGATCTAGCTGTGGTTCTGTTAAGAATATGACAGACTGTTCAAAATTCAAGAAGTAAAACAGCATTTACGAATCAGCTAGAGTTTAATAACAGAGTACAAATCTTTGCAAAGTCTTAGGCTCAAATTCCAATATACAAAAATGTTACATCATTCCACATAATATATATGACATTTTCTGAAAGACACCTGTTAAAATTAATTGGACTCTTGAACTTACAGTGGTCATCAGTGAAACTTTACATGCTTAGCTAAAAATGCTATTTTATTATTTTACCAACAATCCTTACCTTTATTTTCTAATTAAATTTCACTATTACCACATGTGACTAAATGGGTCTTATTAACTTCTGATGTAATTTTCTGATGTACAAGCTATTAGTTTCTATGGTAAAAAGTCAAATAATGTTTTATTTCCTTAGCTTCTATATACCTTCACCAAGCTGCTTATTAAATTATTTTAAAATATAAAAAAAAAAATCTGAGAAATTTGCAAGTGGAGTCTAGAATATATAAACCTCTCCTCAAAAATCTCTTGACCTTTATATGCAAACCCACATGCAACTGAAACTGTCTACAAGATCTCTTCCCCTCTTTTCTTAATTTCTCGCATATACATTGACAGAATATATACAAGTCAAGAATTTCAACAGAGCTCTTCCCAATAACACAACTCAAAAAACCCATCCACTTATAGCAGGCACAAAAATAGTCTGATCTAAGAGAAATACACACATAGGTATACAATTTTTAAGAAGGAATTTAATTATTAATTAATCAGTTTTTCCTTACTCTTAGAGTGTTACAAGTTTTCTTTGCTATGGAGCTAACAGGGCTACTTATTTAAGAAGACTGAACCTTGTGTTCCAACAATTAAGAAAATTCTTTTCATAAACATATGTGAAGAGCATTTTATCAGTGAAGTGCTGCAGTGCTTACAGCAAGATGTTAATATTCTGGTCAGAATTTTTGTTTTATATGACTCTGCCTTCATTATCACCTGCAAATATAACACCAGAACCAGTAAAAATGGAAGTTAATGCAAACAGACAAGATTTCTCAAGGAAAAAATTGATCCTTTTTTTCCTAGCAACAGGAAACAGGCTTTTAACTATCTCACATCAAATTTCAACTAACACATAATGTAATCAATACAGTGATACAACATGTTTAATTCTTATGTTTACCCACTGTCACTTTCATCAGAAGAATAATCAAGCTTCATGTTCCCCTTCAAAAACATAGTCTTTGCAGCCATTACTTCTTAAATAGTACAACAGCTGTTTTAGGGATTTTGGGTTTTTTAATGTAATTCAAGCAATATACACTCTCATGATGAGACCCAGAAGAAGTATTATCTTTGTGCCCTTTTGGTACACCATCCAATAAAGTGTCACACTCTGCTTCCTGTAGAGTTACACACATTAATTTATTTTTAAGGCACAATCAGTCTCAGCAATACAGAGACTGTTGGCCCAGACACACTCTGGGTCAGTCCTGTAATCCACTTATGGGCACTGTTGGTCCACATGGGGATAACCCGATAGTCTCTATCTCCTGTACCACCACTCAAAATTCAAATATCTAACACCTTAACACCTCACACTGAGGCTCAAGGCTCATCAGCCTCCTCCATCCACAACTTGTAGAGTACAGATACACCAATCAGTTGTAATCATCACTTTTCTTACCACGAGAAATCTCACATATGCAAATAAATAAGTAAGTAAATAAATAGCAAAATTAGTGTCTTAGAAAGGGAAAAAAAAGAGGGAGGTCGATAGTTTATAAAAAATATACTAACAGAGAGAGGAAAACAGTTGTCAGTCTCCAGAATACATTAACTTAGCTCTCAATCTGTCAAATTTGCGATGCCACTTCATACACATCATATAAAAAATAGGCAGTTAACTTTCCCCCTAGTTTTCATTGAGTTGGATGCTCAGTTACTTCATCTTCGTATTCGTGCAGATCGAACCCAACTACTCTCTGAAATACATCAAAAAGCTATCAAGAAGCTTATCCAGATCCTAAAAATATTTGAAGGAAATATTTGAAGTTGTCTCCTTCACACCAAAAAGATATGCAAAGCCCCTCTCCAATAGTCTGTGTTCAACAGCGTCACCATCTCTAAAAAACAGATTAGAAAGACTGTCTCTGAAAGAACTCACTACCTAATACAGCTTGCAGTGCAAATTAAAAAGAACGCAACAACGGCTTTTCCTGATGGTTTCTCCCAGGTCCCAATTCAGTATGAAAAATAAAGAATTCATTTAATCCTTAATTACTTATGATAAAGATTTCTGGATGAGAAGTTCCATTATTGATACCCAGTGTCTAGGCACAGATAATACAGAGTTATTAGTTAGCATTCTGCTAGAACTACAGTGATTTTCTTTCTCATGTGTGTGGCATTTTGAAAGGATGGCAGAAATCTGCAGCTGCTCTGCAGTGGATCATATACAGTCACATGAGTTCTCATGAGGGAAGTACCTGAGCTCACTATGCCTCTTAAATTGCCCAAAGCTTTACATGGCATTTCCTAGTAGACAATAACTGCTCTCTAGAAGTATGGGCTTTTCTTATATCTCACCAAAAGACACTACCCATTGCACCAGCGACACTACTGGAGCTGAGTAGTCAGTGTTAAAATATAAGTAACTTCAATAAGGATGTATGATGCCTTGAGAAGAAAACACAACTAGCTACAAAGCTCTTCTGTCCAAAGAAAAATTACTACAATACTAGTTTAGAAAGACTATGAAACTTCATAAGCAGGTGCTTTGGAATGAGCCTGGTTAAAAGTCATTTAGGAACACCAGCATCTGGGCAATACTTAAGGTGCTGGGTACTAATTGACTTGTAGGCACTGTAAGATCCTTCTCAAATGTTGGAATTGGGTGGTGATGGATGCAAGGAGACAGATGCTCCTTCCTTGACTCCATATACAGATCCATTTTCTCTTAATGCCATGATCTTTCCTCACAAATATTTGAGACATCATTTCTGGAATAAAATAACTTATAGTTGGGCACACATGATTAGAAACATGAGAACTGTGCAAAGAATACTACACTTGTGATCTCAAGTCTGTTGCTCCTCTCCTTGTTGGATCTAATAAAAGTGAACACAACTACATGAGTGACTGATTTCAGCTGAAGTTTTTTTACAAGAAGGCTGAGACCTTAAAATATTGATACAATTTTATCCATTATAAAATGTTTCTCTTTCTTCATGGAAATACCTGTCATCCTTGTCAGACTGCCCAACAATTTTGCAAATACAATTTACAACATTTCCAATACTTACCAGGACTTTAACTATAATTTTCATGTATGCATTAGGAAATTTTTCACTGGTTTGGATAAAAAAAGATCTTCAGAAGAATAGTTTACATTTTAAACCATACTTTATTTTTACACTGTGTTTTGACCCAAGTCTTAGGAATGCAGTGAGAGTGAAGAGCCTTTATGAATGGTAACTTCATTCAAACTATTCACAACAGGGTTTTCATTCAGAGAATTTTTCTGTACTCTAGGGACAATTAATGTGCACGTGTTGAGACTGCCATAACTACCAACTTTTCAACACCAGAAACACATGTTCCTGAATCAGAAAAAAAAGAATTTTGTATACTGTAAGTAAACTCTAGGAGTAGTAACTCCTCAAGACCTCATACTTAGTTACCTTTATTTCCAATACTTCAAAACAACCTCTGTAGCACTCTGTAAGATACCAGCCTAAGCTCTTAAAGGTTATACCTATAACTGAAATTTACAAGGTAAAAAATTTCTACAGCTGGGATGATAAAACAAAGACATGAAAATACATGGGATGAACAGAAGGTGGAAAAGATTCTTTTCATGATATAGAAACAGAATGTGTACACATTAAAAATTATTTAATAAGCCTGCTAACCTGCATCCTCTTACACGTTCCTTGGCAGAACAGAAAAGGCTTTGAAGCTAAATGAACACAAATAAGCTCTCCACAGAATCATCAGGTCAAAAACTTTATCATTTGTGTGAAGGAGCCTTACAAATACAAGTATTCATGAATGTTGGTTTGGTTTGTTTGGTTTTTTTTATAATGTACAAAGAGGGATTACATAGGTATAAAGAAATGACAACAAAGGCTGCATGATGGATTTTAGATTAAAAGACTCAGTGGTAACCAAAATGCACTACAACAGTGAAATTCCAAACTAAGGAAACTGAGAATTTTACTTGGACAGTGTAAGGATGGAGTTGATTCTTGGGGTATTTGGATTAACTTTTTTTTTTTTAAATTTCTTATGAAGAACCAGAAGCCACATGTGAAGCAATATTTAACCTTCTAATACAGGACTCTTTCTCTGAATATATAGTAGAAATGAACTTGAAGCAAGACAGAAAGATCAGAAGCTGATATTAAATATCATTTCTACTAAAGAGAGATTGGTTTAAGCTCTGCAGATTTTTGTAAATGCTAAAAGCAATTTTTTTTTTTTTTACCAAAAGGTGAAAATTTTCACAGATACACAGACACATAAATACACACACACATAAAAGGCAGATTTCAAAAATCTCTTTTGGAGGAAAAAAATAAAATCGATTTACCACAATATTGCATGACATTTACAAGAAAAATAGCTTTACCTTTGGTTCAAATTTTTAGAGAAGAATGGAAAATATTTTTATTTTTAAATAACTTTAAAATATGTTTAAAACAAGGAATGAGAATTATTGTAATTAAATATTTAAAATAATATAAGACAAAGTGCTTCCCAGATCCTTACTTCTCAAAAATATTTGACATAACTTATTAAAAAAAAATTGTACAAAGTAGCTTTCAGAATCCATTCCCCAAAATAATTAAATCCCCTTTATTTATCACAGAAACTCTGGAGAATATACACAAAAAATCCTTAAGATCACACATTTTCTGAAGGTCAACTTTAATTGTCTTCTTATAAAGAAAAAAACAGAAGAGGAAGTTGTAAGGAGACATTGTTTTAGTATAAAACTAAGACTACTGTTTGAAGAGGTTCCCATACTTCCTATGATACATATGGGGTAAAAGCTTACCATTCTTGAATTTGAAGACCAAAATACCAGTAAGACTCAACAACCTCTCTGGGCAAACCTGTTCCAGTGCTCAGTGACCTCCATAGTAAAGAAGGTCTTTTTCATATTGAAGTGGAACTGCCTGTGCACCAGTTTCTGTTCATGGTCTCTTGTCCTATTGCTCGGCATCACCGAGAATAGCCTGGCTCCATCCTCTTGACACCCTCCCTTCAGGTACTTACAAACACTGACAAGGTGATATCTCAGTCAGCTCTTCTCCAGGCTAAATAGACCCAACTTACTCAGCCTTTCCCCGTAAGAGAGCTGCTGCAGTCCCTTAATCATCTTTGTACCTGCCACTGGACTTGCTCCAGGAGCTCCGTGTCTCTCTGGTACTGAGGAGTCCAGAACTCGACACAGCACTCCAGGTGTGGCCTCACCAGGGCTGAGCAGAGGGCCAGAAATCACCTCTCTCAACCTGCTGGCAATGCTCTTACTGACACACCTCACTATGTGCCACAAGGGCACACCAGTGGCTCAGGGATTACACGTAATATTCACTTAACAGATGTAAATTATTTTCCGATGTTTCTTCATATAAAGGGAATGCCTATTAAATGTGAGAATACATTTTAGGCTGCATAAAATACTGTTGGGCTTTTTCTGCAATTATATCTCCTAAAGAAAGAACACAAAACATTCAGTAAAACCCAAAGATACACTTTGCAAATACTAATCTTACTAGATCACAAAAATATCTTTTACTATTAAGATCAGGCTTATGCAGTTACTAGGAAGTAAGAGAAGTTCAAAAAAGCCCACCAACATAAAAGAATAGAGAGAGAAAAAGACAGAGATGCAATATTTGACTCTATTTACACTACAGGTACTACTTCCAGTTTTCACCTAAAACAAAACACTGCTAAAAGGTCTCTTTTTCTTAAAAAAGCAGAAAGAGAGACCCATTGTCCTTCAAAAATTCCTAATGGACTTATCTTTTTTGTTCTAAAATGGCTTTCTGATTGCAAAACTTTAAATAGCTACAATGCTTTTTAAATGGGAACATGCACTTCAGTGCAGACTGAAATAACAAAATACATATATAAACAGCAAAGCATTATTGCACATTTTAGTGCTGGTTTAGACTGAAATAAATTGTAAATCACAATAAAAAGAATTCATGGTACAGATGAATTTTAATATTGCTGCCTGAAATTAAAAAAATGCAACAGAATGAACAACAGTCAAAGAAGCTGAGATTGAACATTGCATTGTGAATTCTTTGGAAAAATACAGAATTTCTCAGGTAAGATTTTATATCTTTCATTGAAAAAAACTAATAATGTGCATTGTTTCACAAGGAAAATAAATGAATGGTGGTTGTAAAAAGTTGATTTTTTTATTCCCAAGGATTGCAACAGCCCTGGATGACAGAAGCTGGAATAAAGAAAATTATACGAGAACAAGTTCACATTAGAAGTACTGAGCAATCCATGGGACACAGTTAGACACATGTCAGGGTCCTGCGAGAAAGATACAGATCCAAGCCACTCAACATCATATTTGAAAAATTGTGGCAGTAAGGTGAATTCCACAGGAATTCCAACGGAAAAAGGAAAACATCATACCTATTTTTAAATATGGTAAAAAGGAGGACCCCGGGCACTACAGGCCAGTCTCATCTCCATGCCCAGTGAGATCATGGAAAAGATCTTCCTGAAAGACATATCAAAATAGAGGGAGGCACTGGCAGGCTTGGGGACAAGTATACTGCCCTGATGGGACTATTCCAGTGCCCAGCCACCCTCTGGGGATGAACTTTTCCCTAATAACTCACCTAAATCTCCCCTGATGCAGCAGACACTAATGCTGGCTCCGTATCAGGATGAGCCTTACAGCAAGTTTCAACCCTCTCCCCCCACAAAACAAAGAAATAAACAAAAAAATTAATCTAATTTTTAAAAGACCTGTTTCACTACTTCACTTGCATAACTGCAAACATAATTGTATAAATGCATCACCAGGGCCATGTAACTGCACCCATGAACTGAACTATTCCTAACACTGCAGTGTGGCAGTGAAATAACTGAATTATTGTGGAGTTAAGGTTTTATATGGTATTTGTGTAAATATTATCTATTAACTTAATAATGTTTTATCTATTATATCATCAGTTAGCTTTGAAAATGTCAGTTCAAGTTTTTTTACCTCCTTTGAATTTGCCTAATTTTTGTTGCCATTTCAAACCCTCAACAGGTCACCCAAAGAATGTTACAGACCAAAACTATGATCAGTTGGTCTACTTATGTTTTGACAAAAGCTTCAAGTGTTGAGTACAGACATTTTTTGGCTTCTTAGGATGACAGTTCCACACAAATTACAAAAGTAACAAACATAAAATTAATCTCAGAAAAGTTTCTTAAAAAACATGAAGAACACTTACGGAAACATTTTTTGAGATGCAGCACAGGGGAAAATTAGATGTTTTACATAAAATTATTAGTGTATGGCCCTTTAATGATGACTGCTCTGGTAAAAGCTATCTTTTATGTGATCGAAATAGTCACCTACTGTTCTGAAACACCTTCCTTTCACTTTCCAGAGTGCACATTCTGTAGCACTGGAGTTTCAGGCACAGACAGGATACTGCAATACTAAAACTAAATTTAAGGTTATGATTTCATATTGACAGATAACAGCCACTGATTCTAAAATCTTAGAAAAATATTCAGTGTTTCCAACTGAGTAAATATCTCAGACACTTTTCTTCGAAGGCCTGACTGAAATGATTTTTTTGTGCCTGAGAAGGGAGAATGACAGAGCAGCTGGGTGGGCAGCCATTATTCAGTCAAGATTATCCCACCACGCCTAAGCCTAACAATACAATTTACCAAGATTTAAAGTTCGTTTTGGGTCTACAAAATTAAAATCCAGTATTTTGGAGAAAGTATGGATGATTAGGGAAGTGTATCTTATTAACTTGGTACAACAGTCTCCTATCACAGATAATTTTAACAGTAGCTTAAAGCAAAATTGTAGTAAAACATACAATTCAATGCCCAAACGTTTTACTACAGAAAAATAGAGAAAAACACAGCAAATATGAGAGAGGTATCACACTAATAATACACTTCGCAAAATTCAAATGTCATGGACTATATCTCAAGAGCAAAATATTTATTTTAGGAAGAAAAAAAACAACAAAGTGCTTTCTTTAATGTGTGCTCTCTTTTAGGAACAGCACACAAGGCAAAATATATTTTACATCCTTTGACCAGTCTACACTGAATATTTGAAAATATTTACAACTGGTTGAAAAGGAAAAGAAGATTAAAAGAACAAAAACAAAACCAAAAACAACAAAAAAAATCTTAACTAAGAGTCTATGAATAAGAAGTGAAAGAATAATTAAAATAAAGAAAATTATAAATACATACTGTAATACTACCTTGATAAACTTTTTAAATGGAAGTCTCAATTCTTCCTTTGTATGTAGACTAACAACTCTCAATGACACCTTCATTGTTTGCAGCTTTGGCCCTAGAACCATTTGCTTAGAATAGTAAAGTGGAAAGCAAGAACCATGGTTAGTAATTATGCGTGATAACATTTCGTCCAGCTTGGAACTAACTCACCACGATAAAATTTGTACTGTACAATGGAACAGAAGACTGGCTTGTGTGCAAAATTAAATATTAATCTAAGAACAAATCAGTTTGTTCAAAGTATAATCAACCATTCCCAGCTACCTGGCTTGTATACATAGTAGACATAGTGATAAGCATGGCCTAATGCTGCTTCTGATTATTCCTTCTTGGAAAATGCTATGAAAATGTACAACAAAATTTTATACTGGAATACCACAAAAGCTAGGTTGACATCAGGATGCTTTTCCTCCTATTTTCTTCAGACAAAACATACTGATATTTCAAACCAAATAAATCATCCCAAAGAAGAGCTGAAGCTGTACGTTAACAAACTTATGGAAATTCCATACTAAAAAATCCCTCATAAAATTCCCTAAATTTAAGAATGAGAATCTTTTACAAAAATACAGACCTAATGGAGTAGATACTCATGCCACCTCAAAAAAAAAAAAAAAAAAGTGTAAAAAAAAGATATAAATAATGGAAGAAAAAAAAGGAAAAAATGTTTTAGAGGAATTAAACTAACATATATTTCAGTCTGTCTTTATCTAAAAATCCTGCATCAATTAAATAAATAAAACTCACAGAACAAATCCTGAATTCTCTCTGTGCCATTATTTTTTCTCAAGATACATGTACTTAGTGTAGTTCTGTTCAAACTGCTACTATATAGGTGTCTCTAGATAGTAGAAATTTTGCTTGCTTGTATTCATTTGCTATTAATAAGGGCAGCCTTGACAAGGGATGTGTGTGAGAAAGGAGTATTTATTGGTCAGGTGATCTACATAAGCATTATGTCTCTGCTAAGTGCCCCTGTCTCTCAGGGGATCTTGACCAACAGGATTTTAGCAGATTGGTAACCCAGCCGAAAATAGAGGAACAGAAACAGTAGCTTGATCTGCAGGCTGCAGAATGTTCTTAATACATGGCAATATATGGTCTCCAAAACCACAGAAACAAGGAATGCATGTCACTATCAGTGTAGGGAAGACATCCAAGTTTCAACTATCAAGGTTGTTCCTCCAGCTGCCACTGATCCAAAAGTATGTTGTAGGGCAGAAACACAAAGATAAATAAATTAAGTGAAGACAGTTACAGTTGTCACATCTCAAATGCAAGGAAGTAAAACAAATGATGGAGAACAAAGAAAATGCTGCTTGCATCATCTCGTATTACTGGTTGACCTCCTTTTCATTCTGTGATGTGTTGTAGCACTGACATACCTACTCCACAATATGGCAAAAGGAGAAAAATTACTTATGTGAGCATTCAGACAATGAGACAGTGTGTTAAAGGCAGGGGGGAACTGGCACAGAGGCAAAAGAAAAATAATGACTGAATGCACAAAAAATTATGCTTCAGGCTGCAATAAGTGAAATGCTGTCAAGAGAAGTCATACTAATGCCACTGTTAGAAGTGTTTCCATGACCCGATGGTAGATTAACTGATTTAATGAGATAAAAATGTATCTATTTTATAAAAGGCAGTACCTACCAAGAATTTTTGTATAATTACAATTATTATAACCTGTTTTATTATGCAAATATATTTTATATTACCAGTTGTGTTATTATTTGTAATTTTATTACTGCATGCCTAAATATAAAATAGGTTGCTGATAAACAGCATAGAAGTAATATGTCTTATTTCACAGTTACTAAAGTTTCACTTACAATAGTATTTATAAATATTATTCTGTCACATTCTTGCATTATTTGGGCCTTCCAGAATATCTGTGAACTAATTTATTTATTAAGCTGGTACAGCAATTTCATGTCCAATCAACAGTTCAATCAATGCATGTCTAACAATTAAAATGAAATTAACACAAACTGTAAATGGATGCCTCAATTTCTTTACAAAACCTACCAGTACCACTCTGTGCCTGGAAGACATATGCTGAATAGCTGCATTTGGAGGTTGCTAAAATATATTTGCAGGGAGAAGAAGCTCTTTCTAAGACATTTTGTCCTAATCCCAACAAAAGTAAAACAAGGGATAAAAAGAGATGGCAGAAGCTGTATCAAACTTCTGAATAAACTCAAAAATCATATGAAGTGTATATACTTTGATGTGACTAAAAGGCAGTCTGCTATAATATTACAATATTTCTCAAGTTTCATCACTATTTATCTGCTGAATACTTCTTTTAAATATTTTCAACATTCAGATTAGATTTCAATCACTCTGCTTCATTTATAATTCATTTAATCCTATTTTATATACAGAAAAAGTAGCTGAAGCAGGTGTCAGGAGGATAACACTTAAATAAAAGTATATATATTGCAACAGAAAATATATTTTACTTATTGATTTCTAACTACTACTGTGATGTCTTTATATTAGAGTAAGAGAAACAATTTTCAAAAGAAACAGATTTCACGTACTTTGAATATTAAATAACTCAAATGCTCTTTGAAGCATTATTCTAGAATATCGTCTATACTGAGACTGCCACTCCATGAGGTAAGCTGTGGTTTCTATTACACATACGCAAATTTGCCTTTATTAAGACACTTTCACTATTCCACAGCACGAGAGTAATTGATGCCACCTATATTTGTTAAGACTGCTATAATTACAAATTATACATCTACAAAAGGTAGATGACCATTTTTATAATTTACATGCTTCCACAGAAATAAAAACTGTATTAAATACATATCCACTATAATAGTAAACTGTCTTTCCACTTGTCACAAGCCTTGTCATTCCGACCAAAAAAAAGTTCCTAAATTATGAACCTATTGCATAGATATTAACCTAATAAATATGATTTTAGCATTCCTTTAGTATACAAATAGGTGTTAATATCGTATCTGATCTGCATTTGAGCTTTGTTCTTAATAGCCAGCAGTAATTAACATGCACAACCCTTGCATATATACCTCAATATAAGTACATTACGTTTCAAAAAAAGGTTGCAGCAGATATCATATATCTTGATTTGCTCATATTAATCTTATATGCATCTGTAAAATTTGCATTTCTAACTTAATTTGCCTATTTGTTTATCATTATGCATTTCTGAGACTTTTTCACAGCATTTGAGCTTATCTTAAGCCTTGAAATTGATTTATTTACCAGAAGGATTCTTCACTCAAATCCAGAATTCTAGTGCAGATCATTCTTTCTCTTTTGTAATTACAAAAATTTTAGAGAAACACTTTCTTTTGTACTCCAGATATCCATCAATTTCTATATCAGAATATCAGATGAACAGAAAAATGTATCTGTCCTTTTTTTTCTTCTTAATTTATTTTTAAGTAAAAGCCTGAGGTAGAAGCAGTAGCTGATTAATCATTATTTAGGAAACATCACACCATTAAACCTAAGTCCCTATTCAAAGACGGTTTTGTATTCTAGTGAACACCACAGGATTACTATTTTCAGCAGAAGGAATAGTTGAGGCCTTCAAATCTTTTGTTATCCAATCTGTCATTTCAATTATTCTGAACTATCTACATTTACCTTTTTTCCCCATCTGTGTGTGTGACATTTCATTGATGAATAACTAAATGCAAGAGAAGAATTTCATTCTTATGGCACACTATTATTTTTACCTGTGGAATTCTGCCACTCAGAAAGAAGGCACAAATATTAACATTTTTTTGTGATCAGCCCTCAAGTTCCTTATGGCATAATAAAATAGCCAGCCCAGAAGGATCAATAGAAGGGGTTTTCCATTTTATAACTGTTTTCACCATCATTAAGCAGCTTCCTATCATTTTGCTGGACTTAAATTCCATTTCTTATAATTACTTAAGTCTCTTCACAAATGGAATTATTAAATTACACGGCTTCAATGCTCACTAGAGGTCAGTCGTTAATGGCCAAGATGTGTTGTGATGCGCAAATATTTCTAACCAGTGAGAGAGATAATGTCTTGTAATATAAAGCTTCAGTCATCACTGTTCTTCTCATTCAGTTTTGAAAACAAACTAGAAATTCAATCTAAGAGCAAACAGATGAAAAATCTAAACATTTTATGACTAATAATTATATAAATTTGATGTCAACATAAAATCACAGTATGATTTGGGTTGGAAAGGACCTCAAACATCACCTACCTCCAGCCCTCCTGTTACAGGCAAGGACACCTTCCACCAGACCAGGTTGAGCAAAGCCCCGTCTGACCTGGCCTTGAACACTTACAGGGATGCAACATGCAGAACTTCTCTGGGCGACTTGTTCCAGTGCCTCACCACCCTTTACAGTACAGAGTTCCTTCCTAAGATCCACTCTAATTCCACTCTCTTTCAGTTGAAAGCCATTCTCCATTGTCCTGTCACTACATGTCATTGTAAAAACTCCCTCTCCTTCTTTCACGTAGGCCCCTCTCTAGCAAGGCAGGTCTAAGGTCTCCCTGGAACCTTCCCTTTTCCAGGCTGAACAGCCCCAACACTTTCAGTCTGTCTTTTTAAGAGAGCTGTCCCAGCTCTCTGACCATCTTCATGGCCCTCCTCTGGACTTGCTCCAACAGGACTATGTTACTTATGCTGGGGGCCACTGCGTTGGACACAGTACTCCAGGTGGGGTCTCACAAGAGCACCGTGGAAGGTGAAGATCACCTCCCTTGACCTGCTGATTATGCTTCTTGGTACATAAAGCCCATAAATAATAGAACCTTAGAGCTCTCTTTCAACTCATTTTAAGCAATTTTTATAACAGAATGCTGTACAACTAAAATAATTAGGTACAGTCATCCACTTTTAAATATTACTCTTTCTTGAGTAAGAAACTTCATCAGAAAATCCGGGAAGTAAAAAATAAATGCAGACATATTAATGAAAATCAATTCAGGATTTAAAATGAACATAGTTTGAAATGAAAAGTTTGTTTTGCCTGACATTCAGTAGGAACATATATACTCGAAGCTAAAAATATACACTTTTTTTTGTCCATTATTAGAACAAGTCCAAGCAAGTAAAAAAAGAATGTTTTCTGTTCATTACACAATTTCAATTCATTGAACTCATAGTATATTTACTTCAGTAAAGTAACAAATGATACCAACTTTTTAATCCATAGGTTTACAACACAGATACTTGAGAAGGTAAAACACTAAAGGCACTGTTCAAATAGTACGGATTTTGACTAAATGGAGTTTCAGTAGTCTGGTTAAAACTTAGTACTGGTATGTACTGAGCATGCACTGTGTCTTACTTTTTAACTGATAATTACTTAGCTTTTATAGCTTTTATTTTAAATGTACTGAATTAATTTGTCAGTGATTTACTCCCTGCCTTTGGAACTCTGTTGAAGTGTTTCACACAGTGTAAATTTAGAGGAAGGTGTAAGTCCCGGACTCTATAATTTTATTAGGATTTTTCCAACCAATTTAAGTCGTGCAGGATTTCAACCACACACTGAAAGACATTTATTATATAAAAAACTGAAGGTATATTTAGGAAAAGAGAGATCGTTTCTTCAAATACTATGTTCCTTAGAACTCAATCATGCAGTTGTTTGCTATATCATAAGTGCCATAAAACTGCCATGTCTAGAGCAGACTATAGTTTTGCATATTATCTCTCTCCTACTTATTTTTTCTCTTAATGATTGCATATAGTTAACACCAAGTTTTGGGTTTGCTTTCCATTGTGAATATTGTGATGTTCATTTTTTTTTATGCAAAAGAAATCCAATCTATTATTAAACTTCCATTTTTTCTCTCATTGTTTGAGGTGTTAAGGAAATACAGTAGTTTTTTGATCGCATAAGGTTTCACATTTTTTTCCCTATCTCAATAAAATTAGTGGCCTTAATAATACTTTAATTCCATAGTCAAGAGTTGAAATACAATGTGAAAATTATTAGGAGCACACTGAAATTTAGCTATCAATTTTCATAGAACCATGGATTCACTGAAGCTTGCAGTCACATCTCTAGAGTGCTGAGACCTAGGTCAGCTACGGAAGCTTGCCTAGAGTCATGCTTTTTTCAGTTTTAAATATCTCCAAGAACGAAGTCCACAAACACTCCTGACAACCTACTGCAGTGCTCAGTCAGTCTTGGAATAAAAGTAGTAACAACAACAATAATAATTATAATAATTTCTTACGTTTTAACAGAGATTCATGTGCCTCTTGTGCTGTCAACTAGGCGTCTCTGAAAAGAGTGTGGCTCGCACATCTTCACAGCCTACTATCAGGTACTTATATATTCATGGACAAGATCTGACTCAGCCTTCTCTTATCAGGCTAAACAGTCCCTGCTCTCAAATTCTCTTTGTATGAACAGCGTTTCAAACCCATCACTGCCTTTGTGGGCCTTCAATGGACTCACTCCAGCATGTCCATGTCTCTCGTACTGAGAAGCCAGCAGTCCAGATGCACCTTACTGGTGCTGAGTAGTAGAGAGGGATCATCTCATTCCTGGAAGATATTGGCAGTCTTTGCCACAAGATCACACCACTGATTTATGATCAACTTTTTGTCAACCAGAACTCCTAGGACCTTTTTTGTCAGGCTGTTTTTCCAGCTGGTCAAACTCCAGTGAGCAAGGGGTTGCTCCTCCCCAGATGCAGGGCTTGCCACTTCCCTTTCTCGAACCTCATGAGGTTCCTGTCAGTCCCTTTCTCTATCCTGCCCAGGCCCCTTGAAACACTACCTTGTGCACAGCTTTGATAAAATATCTTACTTAAAGAACAAATATAAGAAATTCTCCATTTTCATTTTATTTCCCTAATGAACCTAAGGGCGAATGTCAATCTGAAGTATATGCAAATGAATCCCCAAGGAAATTCAAAGAAAGGTTACTGCGAATGTTCAGACACAGATTAATGGAACAGTCATTAGAATTTTAGTACAAAGTCTCCAAAACTCATGAACTGCTTTATTTACAAGAAGCTTCCAGGCTAGAATCATAGAATCATTTAGTTTGGAAAAGACACTAAGAACACCGAGTGTAAAACTTAACGCAACACGGCCAAGTACATCCCTAATTATATTCCTAAGCGTCACATCTACACATCGTTTAAATTCCCCCAAGGATGATGACCCAACCACTTCCAAGGACAGCCTGTTACAGTGCTTGATAACTCTTTTGGTAAAGAAATTTTCCT
>JAYRBT010000093.1:43211348-43224797 GCA_036023395.1 Myiotriccus ornatus | reverse complement strand
TCTTGCTTGAAATAAAATTGCTAACTCTTCTCATAATAAGCCTGAGAATCAGCCACTGCCAATGATGTAGTTTTCAAAAGATCACTATTTTGATTCAGTTCTAGCTGTTCAGTATGAGCTAAAGAGTTGTTTGAGCAGTACAAGCTCATGCAATATTAGATGACAGAGCATTAACTGATACAGTGTTAGCTGACCAAAATGACTAGAAACAAATTTTCAATCACTGAATCTGGCACACAGACTCAAAATTGTAATTCAGAACACGGACAGGTCAGTGTCCAATCTGGTATTACCAAAGCAAAATATTAACCATTACACACTCAAAATACTTTTATTGAGATACATATCCACAAAAAAAAGGCCTACACAAACCCACAAGCAATGAAAATTAATTGTTAAAAAATCCAATCAGATCTCTACAATGAACTCAGTTACATGGTTCATTATCCAGCATTAATTAGCTACAGTCAGCTTGGTATTGTCTCTCATTTTTCAGTGAGGAGACACACATAAGATGCAGTTTGTCTGAAAGTATAAAACGGGCTCAGTTAACCCCTTCTGACTGCTGTTCATGTTGGAGTGCTGTGCACTGACTTCATGCCTCTTGACAGCACAACTGCCACAAATGAAGAACTGCATAAAGAACTGAAATGGCAGGTCTTAAGGGATCAAGCAGGAAAGCACTAAGCTTTATTGTTTGTTAGCAAAGGAAAAGTGCCAATCATTTAATAGCCTAATTAAGATAATGAACAACACCAAGTCTACTATCGATTAGGTTTATACAAACTTCCTCTTTTTAGGATAGGACCCTGAGAACTACAGAGAGTTCTTACAGAGAGTTTGCGTGAATGATGTGATACTTCAGTATGAGAAAAATTGTAACAGAATCAATGAAACATACAGGTTGCATTAATATTAAAAAAAAGAATGCAGAGAAGAAAAAATACAAAACAAAACAAAACTTTACTGTCGTAACAAGTCTACAGATTCCACAGTCTAGCAAATCGGGAAAATATGTTACATTTTAGCAAAACAACAATTCCTAAGACTCTTGCAGAGGAAAAATTTTTCTTTTTTTTCTTTTTTCTTTTTTTTTTTTCCTTGTTTTGGTTGGTTGGTTGGTTGGTTTGGTTTGGTTTGGTTTTTCTGCGGAAGGAAAGAAATAGAATGACTGTGCACAATTACACTCCCTTTTGAAAAGGTCTGTCTAGTCTCAACAGATGAAAAATTACAGTCTGGCTTCTTTTTGTGCCATTAATTAGAGCTTACCCTTTTTTCACTGAAAGTACTGAAAAATCAGCAGAAAAGAAGTCTTGTCTGTTTGACTGCCTGTCTCATCATACAACTCAGATACCAGCAAAAGGATCTTTTTGATTTTTGGTAACATTCTGGTCAGGTAAAAATATCAAAAATCGGAAAAAATGCAAGAAATCATTTGCATTTGCATATGAGGAAAGTAAAGACCGTACTCCTTAAGTCTTTTGTTGTAATGCTACTTTACTGACCTCTGATGAGGTTCTGCAACTTAAATGAAATTTCTTTGCTGAATTTTTCAGTCTATTATTCCCACATGGCTGCTCCAGCTTTGTTTCTACTTAGTGATGCACGACTGACAACATTTCTGTACCAGATTTTATAGACATTTATGAAAACTGGTGCTTATTTTTGACACTTGGAGAGGAGTGAGGAAGCTAGCAGGAGAGAGAATAAAAACCAGCTGAAGTGGAAAAGGAAAGCACAGGAAGACATAAAAAGGGTAAAAGAAGGATACAGGAAATTTGAATTGTTTCACTAACAGGGAGGAGACACAGCACAGCTGAAAAATCGGGATTACCCTCTGGTGCCACAGAACATAAGAGTGGTGAAGTTCAGGCATGGCATGTTGCTGGGCTTTGCAGATACACAGCAATCCTTCTACATTCCACCAAGGCCAGCAGAAGAGTATGTCCTCAGAGGAAAAAGGATGCCTTCTCAAAGCAAAAAATATCTCCCTCTTCTCCAGTCAGAATGCATTCCAGCTTTGCCTAAAGGAAACTGGGCCACAGACTGTAAGCGAAAAATCACCCAGTAGCGTGGGTGTAGGGACAGTACACCTGTTGCCCTAAAGGTCATGCAGAACTTGGGGTTGAGTACTCAGATTGTCACCAAAAAAAAAAAAAAAAAGAAGATTACCAGAGAATCAACACTATTTTAAGACCGAAAATTCTGCTGACTTTGTGCAATTTAGGGTATTTTGTCAGAAAAAGGAAAATGCATTAACTACCAGAGAAATACTCCATATACCTTTAAAAGCTTTTACATTAGGAGCATTTAGAGATAAATACTAGAGTGGTGATATTTAAATTACCCTAAAATAAAATCTACAGTTAATTGCCATTTGTGATTTCATTTCTTATTCGCCTTTAAATAATTTCTATGTTAATCGTCTTTTCTGGACCATGTCTGCATTCTAGAGGGGAAAAAAAATATTAGAGTATAACTTCCCCTCCAGAATAAGTAGTAGCATCATTTATTTATCTGAAAGACATCTTTGTTGTTGCAATCAGAAATTAGTATCACTGAGATATTCTTCCCAGAGCTGAAGATCTTTTCTAAAACTTCAGTCTCAAAGCATTTGAGTATACGTGACGTCAGCATATGGTATGAAATCCTACCTTTTTTTTTCTGAATCAGTTCTTGGAAACAAATTACAGTAGCCTTTTAAAATAATTGGTCTTTATTTATGAGATCCTGGTGGCTATAGTACTACTGTATGGTGAAAGGCATCAGCTTTCCTTCGAATTGTGCACTACCTGCCC
The DNA here is from genome assembly GCA_036023395.1 of Myiotriccus ornatus. Classification (NCBI taxonomy): domain Eukaryota; kingdom Metazoa; phylum Chordata; class Aves; order Passeriformes; family Tyrannidae; genus Myiotriccus; species Myiotriccus ornatus. Next base: position 43,221,999 of record JAYRBT010000093.1, on the reverse strand, counting down.
TGCCCTAGAATTGTGCCTACCTGCCCTAGAACTATTCTCCCTAACAGCAAGAAGTGCTTGACTACATTAATGACTTCTTTTTCCTCAAAAAGAAAATCTGAAAGCTATTAAAATTTGTCTGTAGTGTCTGAATATACTTGAGTGACGCAAACAACTACAAATAAGGATTATTAATCTATATCCTAAAAGTTAGCTTTGAATCAGGTACCAGGGTGACTGTGGTGAAAAAAAAACATAAGAAACAATACCACTTTGACGACAGTCTCTGTATAGATCCTCCTCTTGCCTACGGTCAGACGTCTAACAAATATTATTTTGAGACTGACGTATGCACAAGAGATAGTAGCCCTTTCGGTTTCAAGATATCAATAGCTCAAGCAGAAGAGTTTCTGTGTAAAACAGCTGTAGTTTTACGTTCTGTTCACCCCCTAAGAAGTAAACTGCAATACAATTAAGAAAATATTAATATGTAATTAGAAAAAATTTGGCTTGTTGACATGAGAAAGATTTTAAGGGCCACACATTTGACACACTAAAAACTGAGAGGTGTAGATTTGGTCCTCTTAAGTTAGAGTCCCTTTTTTTTACTCTCACTGATCCTTCAGATGCTTTCTTTGTAAAATGGAAAGACATGACAGATCTATTAACATCAAAGAAATCCAAACTCCTGATCTTCAGGGTCTGAGAGTAGTGCGTGTTTTCCCCCAAGATTAAAGTGTATTTTGCAATAAGACACTGAACCATGCACTCACAGATAAGAAAAAATGCACACACACGCACACAAAAATCAGATGCTAAAGACTTGGCAGATCTGCTCAGTGGCAGAAATAAGTATTTTTTAACACAGGCATTTATAAACTCTCAGTTAAACAAGTGCACATATTAGAAAGGAACCCATACAAAAATACAGCTCTATGCCACACTGAAAAGAAGGTTTGGTGCATTCCAAACAAAAGCTGGACTTTTCTGGCTATTGAAAGGGTAAACAAATGAAGGCATCCTGCTGCACTTGGGGAAATGAGAATAATGCGGCTGGAAGTTCTAATATTTTCATATAAATAAAATCTACAAATTTTATTCACATATTCCAACTTCTGCACTTCAAAATCAAACACACAAATTCATGGGCAAGTTTAGTTAAAAATCTTGTCACATATTCACATTTATTCAGAAGGAAAAAATGAAGCAGAAAATTGAAAGAGCACTGGAAATGCATTTATTAATATTTAGCAATAAATGTAAGTTATACAGCTTTGAGAAGAAATGTCCCTTTTTTTTTTCTTTACATCCTACACCTGATGCATGAAAAATCCAGAATGATTAAGAATCAGGTTTATCAAGACTTTAGCTGCTGTTCAACTGTGTATACATAATCTACCAGTTATCAAAATTGAGATCAATCACCAATTGTCACAAGGTTTTCAAGACACCAAATGAGTTCCTACTGTGTATAGGTACTGAGCTACTGTCAAATAGCTCGTATATATGACTATATACGAGAAAAGTTTCCTAGAGACTTTCTGCCATGGGAAAACCCCTCACATTTTTCACGTAAATTGAAAAGCTATTTTTAACATACTCATGTTATCCACACCATTATACTTATGAGTCTCCAAAGTACTTGTTTTTACTGTACTGATTTTAGAAGTCTATAATTCACGAGTAAAAACCAACACTGAGCTGCTAAGTAAAATGCAAATAATCAATCTAAGAGAATCACATGCAGTTAACTTATAATTTTATTAAATGTCTTTAGTAACAAATTTGTCTTTAATCAGTACATTGTAAATTGCAAATTATTTAAAGTAATTTAAATTAGTTCTTTATGTGACATTTCATTTTAAAAGCAACTATACACTGTTCATATTTTAAAGGAAAACCTTATCCATTTCATCTTAAAAGCTGGACTTCGGAGTAGATAAAATGTCATATTCCTGAGATGATGTAGGATCTTTCTGAGTTGTAGTTTACCTCTAATTTTTTAGGATGCTACAACCTTTAAGTCACTTTCATCAGACCACAGATATTGAAAAAGGTCAGTGAACATGTTACACTTCTTAATATGAACAGTATGTCTGAAGAGGGTTTATAAAAAAGAAGAAAAACAGTAACTAGGATTTTCCACTAATGTACTTCACCTGTGAACTGTAAAGCATCAGAAGGCATCCTGTAAAATAATTCTAATCCTTGTGTCTCCTGCCCCACAGCAACACACTCACACACACACACACACACACGGAGCTGGCATACATGTGTTCTCTGCCAACTGTAACAGTCATATTGTCATTTTCCAAAATAATAAAACGCATTTGATTAAATGCTTGCTATTGCCTTCCATTTCACTTCCTAGCTTTCAATTATACCAAATTGTGATATAATTGTGATATAGTGATATAATTGTGATACGAATCTCCAAATCAGCTTTTCTGGAAAAATTACAGTGTTGTTAAACAGTAGTGAACAATGCCTGTTCATTATATATTTCTGAGTCAAAGACCATAAAGCAAATGCCTTATTAGGACACACTAAGTCTTTGTAGTCCACCACCACTCTCCAGCAGTGTCAAGAGAAGGTGCTATCTGGGCATACTAGCCTGGGCAATTTTTGAAGTCCATTCTCTTCACATGCCTAAGCATATTAAAGATGGAATTCCTGTTTGCTCTTTTAGTACTAATTTACGGATCTACTGTACATGGACTTTTTAAGTTCTTTAAAACTATAGACACTGCCTGCCTCCACAAAACCCAAGAGTAAATTCTGTCTTCTACTGCTTTTAATCAGTCTTCTACTAAATTTCCCAAACACCACAGTTCTATTATGGGTAGGTGGATATCTATTCTGTTTTCACTCTATTCTCTACCCTCAGAATTTTGCAGAATTCAGCCATAATCCCCACAACCCACCTATGTAATCTCTTCCTGAAAATGGAAGAGTCTCAGCATTCTCAGTCCCTTCTCACATGGTAGCTGTTCCATCCCCTGGACCATTTTAGTTGTCACTGTAGGCATCTCATCTCATCCAGCTGTATTTTCTTGAGACAGGTATATCAGACTGTATTCTAGTATGAAAGACATGGGTGCACTAAAGTTTACACCATTTCCAGTATCTCCTCCTCTCCCTTAGTTCCTCAGATAAAATTACTCATAGATTTAATACTAGTTCTGTGTTTAACATTAAAAAAGAAAAAAAACCCCAACAACAACAAAACCCCCTGAATTCTCCTTGTCACTTCTGTAATGAGCCTAGAACCTCGTTTACTGTCAATAAAATGCACCACATCTGAATCTCAGAATATTCAGATATATAGTAACAAACTGACACCTAAGGACTCTGTTACAGTAGTTACAATGTAATTGTCCCAAACTAGCTAGCAGATTACTATTAAATTCTCCTCAAATTTATTAAGCAGAATCATCTACTGCAATCTCCATTTTCTCAGAAGAAAATACATATCTATCAGCTGAAATACGCCTTCAGTTTTATAAACAAACTTATTACCAATGATGATAAAGCATTTTTCTAATCCTGAATCCATGTTTTTCTCTTCCTTGTATTTTCTCCAGTTTGACACCAAACATTTTGGAATAAGAAACCAGGACTAGATTTACACTGCATTATTATCCTCATTATGACCATTTATGTAGGCTTGTCTTTCTAATCCCATTTATCCTACCCTTGCTTTTCAATTAAAAGATGTTAGACCCTACAGCCTCATCTAAACACAAGGAACCTTTTTTCCTCGAAAAATCCAGTTTATTTTCAGAATAATTACGCTTAAAGATACTACTCTTTTTCTTGTTGTTAAAATGCATGCTGTTTTAGTAGAACAGGACACCAAATGACTACTTCTCTTTCTAATCCAGACATCATCTGCCAACGTTCTTAACAATTATTTTATAGATTTTTCTGAAGCATATGTGAAATCACTGGAGGAAAAAGATGACCCAGGTGGAACTGTCCTGGAAATGCCCATACCTCATTAACCCTCACTGCCAGAATAAATTTTATGTTGTTTCTGCCTCCTTCACAATTGAATGTGCCAAAATAAAACCAACAGCAGTGGAAGCTCTCTTCCCTCCATATGCTGCTACTGAAATACAAAGTACAATGAGCTTTACAAACCAATTCAAAAATCAGCTCTTTAGCAGACACTGGAAAAAAAACTTTTCCCCTTAAGTTTCACAGATACAGTTAGGGGAAGAATTTCTATCCCAACATAATAAATTTTAAACTTCTTTTGAATTTTCTTCCTGAAAACAGCCTTGTTGGGAAAAGGCCCTCAAAATTTATTTTTTATAAGGAACTTGAGAATGTGGTGTGCATTGTGAAATTCTGTTATTTGCTATTTCGCACAGCAAGACCATGTCCAAAGTGTTGTTTACAGTCATATCCTAGAATTTCTTGTGAACTGAAATTACCATATGGCACACATTTTTGTTTCTCCTTGTATAAGTAATTTCCAATGTTAATTGTCTTTTATCAATATATTCAATTATACAACATGAACTCTGTAATCATCAACTGATATAATTCTACACTCATTTCTCTTGTAACATGTACCCTACAGTTTTGTGTGATTCAGTGAAAGCCACAGGAGCAATCTGCACACAACTTTAAATGTTTAAAAGTATTTTATAGCAATTTGAAGTCAAGATGTAACTTTTATGCTTCACATTACTACCTTTAGAAGGAAGCAGCCAAATTAATTTAGTTTGCACCAACAAAAATTCATTAAAAAAAACTGTGAATATTCACAAAAATTTGAAAGGACTAAATTAAAAATTATTTATGTAACTGTTTTGAACAAATATTGCTTCAAGCAGACACTACGTAAGACAGAAAGACCCTATACATCAGTTACTTTGGGAAAAGGGAGTTACTGAAAGACAGGGTGGACAACAGCGAATGGTGACCTTCTATCTATGTTCAGATATTTATAATTTGCTAAGGATGTCAGAAATTCCCTACTGAAAAAGATGCTGCTACTCAAGATTCTATCTCCATTTCAGCCAGTGAGGGTTAAACCTCAGACAGAGGGCAAAAATACTTTGAACTACCACAGCAGTTATTCTACTGTGTGAATATAACCTAAAAACCCTAAAATTTTTATACTGATGTTTCTCCTTTCTTTTTCCCCTAAGAATTTCCCTATATCAAGACTATGATATGTACTTCTAGTAAAGTTTTCATGTATATAGACATGTTCTCAAGCAATCTAGCATACACACTGGAGTTCAGTGCCAGTTCTGACACAGGAATATTAATGACCCACATTCCTTTATCTGCCAGTGGTCATTACTGGTGCTGCAAGGAATTATACACAGTGAGGTAACTATCCATACTGTAGTTTCTCCAGAAACACTTTCTGTTAAAAGACAACATTAATCTAAATAATGTGGGTTTGTCCAACTCTATAAGGCCATTAAAATACAGTTCCCTTATCTAGATTTCTTGGTGTCTGGAAAGATTGGAGAGCCTGGATTTCCTGACCCTGTTTTATATATGCTCCAGAAAATTCAAAAGATGTAAGACTTTCATACTTGGGGGAACTTTACTGCCAATATAGTCACCTACAAGTGAAACTGCCAGGGCTTAAAGGCTTCTCAGAACTCCAGAGCCCAGAAATCATCCCTGTTGAGTGCTCTGGTTTGGGGAGGTAGGGGCCTTCAATTACCTAAATTAAAAACACCTGAGAAAGAGGCACAGCAGCAATCTTCAAAGCTGCAGGGATGACCAAAGACCACTCTGCAGTTGTTCTTCAAAATCCTTTTAATTCTGACTCTACACTTTACAAAATACACATAAATCTTTTGTTCATATTACATTCAAAATACTTGGTTATGTTCAGATGCACATTTTTAAAAATTATGTGAATTGAACAATTTTGTTCCTGAAGCAGCTCACAATTTTGCTACTAATAATTTACAGCAAGTTAAACAGATATGGTGGTAGTTACGGCTACTCTTAGAATAAAATTAATAAAATTTTCTTCACTGTAAGAACTTGAAAAATAAGGGTTGGATAAACCCTGGTTTATGCAAAAAGCTGTATTACCTGTAGTATCTGCAACTAGCTTGGTATGTTTGGAGTTATCATATAATGTTTTTGCTTTCCCTGATTCTTCATCCCAGCTATCACATTTATTCCAAAGGCTTCACTTTGCTGCAGAGCAAAATTAATACATCTAGAATGGTTTGGTATAACTAGATGTCTCACTTTTCCCTAACACTAAAACTTTTGAGAACTGATGGGTAATCTACTTGACATATGTTAATATTATATTTAACAAGTGCAATATAAAATTACTCTTACAGTAGTAAATACTAATTTTCATCAAATCAACTGAAAAATGTCCTAATGTTGAACTTAAGAGAGCATATAAAAAATCCTTAAAATAAAACAACATATAACAAAATTGGAAGCTTTTTTTTTTCCCTGCATACATCACCATTATTGAAAGAAGGAGTAATGTAAACAAAGCGATGCATCTTAAACAAAATATAAAAAATACTGACGAAGACCATAAACATTTGATCTTTGGATTTTTTTTTGCTACTGACCATAACTGAATGCAATAATTGAAATTATCTGTTCAAAGATGTCGGAGTTTAATTATAAAAATCTAATATGAAACAAATTTAGTCCTAGTTACAAAAGCCACATGTACAAAAAGCGTAAATAACACCCACACTGGGTTTGCCTGCATGTAGTGTTTTTGAAGCTTTTCTGGAATAGTGGGGTTTTTTTTGTGTAAACCATGTATGCCCACTTGCAAGACTTACTATACGTTAATTACTTTGAAAGATCTGTCCAGGGTAGTTTAGGGTTGTAGACAACTGCTTAGAAGCAAAATTTCAATGTGGACTGCATGAATATGTTTCAGCTTGTTGAAGGACATAAAAATTGTTTAAAGGCAAACAGTGGCACTAGCAGGGAAAAACATGAATGTTCCTTAAAAAGCAAAAGGAAAAACAACAAGTGGAAAACCAAAAAAAATATAGAGCAGACACTGGTTTTACCTATACTGAACTACTGTCTTTAGATCCTATTTCAATAAGAATTTGTCTTGACCACCCCAACATCTGTTATCTGTAATCACTGTCCTGTCAGAACTACCTTAGCCCTTCATGATCCTGGTGTAGAGGAAACAGCATGATGGTAACTAAAACATATGCATTAGCAGCCAGAGAGAAAACTAAGAATTATTCACATTTTAAACAGTTGGGAATGGAAGCAATATACAACAAATGTATTGTTTATGGTTAGCCTTGGTATAGTATATGTATATGTATATATGGTTTGTCCTTGTATAGTCAACTGCAAACACTTCTGCTGAAGGAAGAAAGAACTGTTGCTTCTCTTCTAAAACAGCATCTCAAAAAAAATATCAAAAGAAAAATATCAGAGCAGAAGCTATGTAACCAAGAATGAAGGAAAAGCATTAAATAAAGAAAATGACTGGAATAAAGCAGAAAATTTTGAAATGCTAGTAACCAGGTCTTTCTCAGCCTGGAAAAGGATCAGGATGAACTAGAATGAACTTAATTACTAAAAAGCAGGAGGTTTATCTGCAGTAAAGTATTTTCTTCTATTAATACAAATTACACTCCTAATTTTCAAAACTAGGATACTAGGAAAGACCAGGAGTTACCCTTTCAGAAGTATTTTATATTTCATATATTTCTTTGAGCTCAGTGACTAACTTGACATTTGGCAAAGTCAAAAAGAGATAACAGTATACCATGTTAGATAGTTTGAAAAGAAATAGCCATCTACGTGCTTCTTGTTATCAAACAGATGTACCTGCAGAAGGCTTCTAGAAAGTTACTCTTCTGCTAGTTCACTTAGAAAATATGAAAAAAACCATACTTTTCCTGTAATAAACAAAGCTACATTACTAATATCTCAGTAGTGGTGAAGCATTGCCTTAACACGGTTGCCATCTACACCACTGAGAACAAGGCACCCAAAGAAAAATACTGTAAACTAGCAGATTGCAGTTCCACAAAAAAAGACAACAAACATTATCCTTCTGCAGCTAAAGCATGCTTTCCTCCTTCTCAGTGTGCACAGAAGCTACAAATACCAAACATAAAAGAAGCCTCTAAAACCTCACGATTCTTGAGATTTTTCACTTCTTATCCTTACAAGTAAGACTTCATATTGCGAAGAACTAAGAGAGCTAAGGTAATTTTAGTACCTTTCAATTAAGCTTACTTTGCTCAGTCAAGCATAAGTTTAGTTTCCAGATAAACAGTAAGAATCAAATATTGTTTGCACACATGAAGTGGCACATTGAAATCATCTAGTTCACCAGGGAAGCTGGACTTCATCCTCTATCCCTTGAAGTAGTGGCCACAGGAGAGTTTATCAGCCCATGCCAACACATTTCAGAGGTCTTTCACAAAACACACAGATACCTCATTCCCTCCCTCAACTGTTAAGGTTGTATGTAAATACAAAAGTTCTAAGGGCTACCTCTTCAACAGCATTAAGTCAGCTTGTTACTTGGATCCCACTCACAGTGATTTCACAGTGAGATTGGAAGAGTATGAGTTCCTTACCCATTTGCAATTACTCTAGACTAAAGTGTACAATGCAGTCTCAATGTCAGGATATATACCCTTTCTTCTGCAGTACCTTGATGTAAGCAACAGAAAAATTATGAGAAGAAAAAAAAAAAAGGAAGGCATGGCCTTTACATGGTGAGAGAGAAAAAAGCTGACTACTGTTTGTTCCCTTTGTCTCACCTTCTCCGCTCCTCCCCCCACCAAAAGGAAGTAACATGGTCGTGCCACTCTTTGTGAAGAAGTTCAAGAAGAGCACTAGACCAAAGTAGGGTCTGGGACCCTTTTAGAAAGAGCTGTACAAAAGGGAGCAAAAGCATCTCCAGGAGCGGAGGGCAGACCAACTCCAGCACAGCAGTAATTTTAATTCAAGTGAGAAGGGCTAATCATGGAAGAAGACACATCCTCCTGTACTTCTACACAAAGAAAGTTCGTGGATGCTGTCCTATCTCTCACCCAGGCCATAAAATAAATATATCTGTGGAAATTCAGCATATCTTCCAAATAAAGTATGATGTGTGACTCTACTGTGACTCTCAAAGAAAATGGTAAAATAGAAAAACATTAATTTACAACTCACAATAAAAATGCAATATTAAGTGCAGTCATATAAAGACACATATGACACACAATTTAATTTGTACCATATAATGTATACCACTTGTATGTATATATAATTATCCAAGCAATTTAAAAGCCTGTGCATATTAAATACTTCAGAATCATAGTCTCATTCTGAGAGTAATGCTCACAGAAGATGATCTCTGTGCATCTTACAACTTTTAAAATAGGTGGAATACAACAACTGCAAAACCATCCAACATAAGGGCCCACTTCCCAATTAATTATTTGTTGGCTAAAGTGTTAAAATGTCCTTGGCTTCACCTTAGACACAATCATCCCAGCTGGTCATTATCTATCTGGAAAGGGGCCAAAGAATCTCAGCTGCCAGTAGTAAAAAACATGTATGTTTTGTCTTTTTTTCCCCTCATTTACTTCACTTTCATATAGCTACACTAAAAAAGACAGAAGGATTATTATGCATGAAACGAGAAAGATTTTGTATCTATTTTATTGCTGTAACTCACTACACCTGGAGTGCAGGCAATAAGTGGAGTGATCAGGAACTCTTCAATACACATTTACTGAGAACTGATTCATTCAACCTTACTATTTATTTTATTCTATGTTCCTGCTTAACATGTGTGTGGTAAAACACAGAAGTCTTCTAAAGACAGCGCTGGAACAAAGTTATCAATTGATGAGGTATCAGCATATAGTCAGGAAGATTCAATGCGAAAATATCCCTCAAACAAGTGAATGTTAACAATCAGTTTGTAGCAAACCCAACAGTCAACTTGCAGTAAACCTGCAGATCAACAGGTGGAAAGCAAATGGTTTTTCACACTTGCACATTACTTCTGCAAGAAGTCACAGGACAGCTGAGAGAAGGAACACATGTAAACAAGTCAGACCTAATGATTTCCTAATTAAAAAGAAGATATTATCTCCCCATTAATAGATAAACTAATTGACCAAAATCCAACAGTTTCCCCTCAGTACAAGCAAACATAGGTGCCTTTCCTTACTAAACTGTCACACGTTTAGGTCAGCCACTAAGTCGTCAGTTCTGCTTGATTTGTTTGGATGCTGTACTCTGTGACAGCTGTCGGAAATAATACATTAGAACAGCTGTTGTGGCAGTTACAAAGGAAGTGGAATTTTAATTGGACTGGATATTAATTGGGAGTGGGATTTTTTTTAACCAAAGTAAAGAAACAGTTATTCAAAGAATGACAGATGTCTTTAAGGTATTTGACCAGCGTCTGGTAATCAAGGTTGGCTTTGTTTTGACTATGTAACTTTGTGGCAATGGTCTCCACCATCTTAGTATGAACCATTAGATGCTTAAGAAAAGGGGAATTAAGAAAAAAATAGTACAGAAGTTGCATAAACAATCCTTTTCAAACACTGGTTGTGATCTAGAGAGGACCTCACAGTTTTTTAATAATTACTCAAAAAGAAACTCATTCCTGGACTCTTAGTAACCACCAGCTGAAAACAAAACTATTCATCATGGCCAG
>JAYRBT010000093.1:43195080-43211294 GCA_036023395.1 Myiotriccus ornatus | reverse complement strand
AGCACAGGAGCACCACCATTGGCCTGACTACGTGCATCATCCGACAGCTTGGCACCAGCATGCTTGGGCAGCCTTGTTCTCACTGGCTTAGAAGCCACTGCGAGTCTGTCCGGTCTGAAATTTCAGATGAAGTATTTTCAGAGCCTGTGAAAAGATAAAAATAGAATTAGAAAGAATAGGACAGAGTTTTTTATGTTTGGTTCTTTTTTAAGGTATTCACAATTCGAGGCAATAAAATTTTAAAAGACAAAAAGGGTAAGGCAAAAGGAAAAAGAAACACAATCCACTTCAGCTACCGGTATATACAAGATTCAAGGTACTGTATATCTTAGCACTGTTCCAAAATATTTCTCAGTGCACCTTTACCATCATAATCAAGCATCTGTCACATCCTGATTCTTTAGTTGTGTTCAACAGCACCTTCTGAACCACAGGAAGTGATTGTGTTGATGAAGTTTAATTCATTACTGGAATACTCATGTTGCAAGAAGGGAATAAAAGTGGATTAAAGATCCATAATAAATCCACATGCAAGGAGACTACTGGGAGTTGATGCCCTCGCATCTGCAAGAATAACATAGCAAAATCTGCTTCATGAGGTGTTACTAGCATATTGCATAGTTCAACAACTTTCACAGGTTAAAATTCCTGTCATGATTTCCTTAATTATGCCCAGTAGAAAAACAGAAATCCAGCACTGAATAAAGAGCTGATATTCCAATTCAACTTATTTCATTTATTATGATGCATAATTGAATATGATATACTGGCAGCGCTACAACTTAAGCACCTGACTAGAAAAAACAGTGTCTCATTCCTGTCCAAATTTGCCACACTAACAGAAATTAAGGAATATAAAAATATTTTCCCCTCAGACAGGTAATAGTAGACATATTCCTAAGCAGCTTGATATTGTCACTAAAATAGGATGAAATGCAGTCATACCTTCTGAAGGATCTGCAACATAAAAGCTTTGTCAAATTTGATACTACCTTCTTCATTACTACACAACTGGTTTCCATGCAGTAAAGACAAAAAGCAAAAAGGCAGGAAAAAGTATACTAATTATCATTCCACTAAATAGATCTTACAGATTTGTGGGTGGCATAAAGAGCCCATCTTCAGTACACTGCAATGCTCAAAAGAATTTACTCAAGGAAGAAAAGACATGAGCAGCTGGTAGAAATCTATGCCCGTTATGAATCTCTTTTGTAAAACTATCATTTGAATCAGCTACTGCCATCAAAAAATACCCGCCTAAGAAATCTTCATAGCAAAATGCTAAAGGCACCAGCTCCCCCCTTTCATTGCTACCATCTTCATGCCAGCATTTCAAATGACAGCAAAGTCCATGAGACACCAGTCCTGTCGGACTCAATTTGTGTCTGTGCAGGCTCTGTATCAGAGCCAACTGCTACGTAATGATTCCAATGCTATCACAAAGATGCAGTTCTATTAAAGGTACTTTTAAGGAAGAGGTGCTTTTGATGTTGCTTCTTCTAGACTGCAGGAGTTACAGCGGAGCCCCGAGCTATCTCCAAAGGCAGCTCACTTGTGAACCAAACTATCTTTTCATCAGCACACAAACACACTAGCTGATGTGTGAAGGTGGACGGAACTAAGTACTCCCCAACTCCTTTTAGGGGAGGAAGAGGAGAGGAAATAACACTGCTAATTAAAAAGAGGAGCAGAGAATGGGACAAAAATGGTGACCACAGAGGTACTTGTTTTACACATCATTTTAATGGGCCACTGGAGATTATCTTCATCCATTTCAAGTCTCCCACCAAAATAGTAAATGTGGTGTCTAACAGAAGAAATATTACTGTCTGGAAAAGGCAAGAATTTTAAAAGTCTCATGATCCTCATATGTGAATATGTATTTATCCCCTAAGAGCAGCAAATGAAGGGATGTCTCACAAAACCTGGAAACTAAAAGGTGGATTTTTTAAATAAAAAACCCATTCCATTGTCTCATTCTAAATGCACATACAACCACTTGGGAATACTGCATTCACTGTCTCTGCTTTGAAGGTAATATTCATTATCAGTAAGATCATAAAAATGAAAGCCCTCAGTACTTCATTTCTTTGATGCTTCTGATTGTCATGGCTTTAGCTAACCTGATAAACACACTGAAGTTTCCAGGAGACCCTTTGCTGGTTGTTTTCCCTCTTCACCTGCTTAGGCCTCCACAGCAAACTTCTAGTATTTTAGGTCAAATAAACAGAAACACCTGAATAAAGACGGAAGGTGAGTAATTTTTCTTTCAGGTGAGTTGAAGATACACTGTTAATGAAGGCACGAAGATGATGAGCTGATAACACTAGAAAGAAGCAAGTCAAGAGACATTCACGTGCTATCAAGGTTCTCCACACAAGTCTGCCTCAGCTTTACCTATAAAAAAACCCCAAACTTTAGACAGGGATCCTACTACTGACAACTGCATAAATATTGACAATAATAATCATGTTGCATGCAGGTCTGTATTCGGGTTATTCATGAAAACTGACACGGAGATGCAATTCCTTACAAGGACTAAATGCAATCATCAAGACAATTATCAACTCTCAAATCAAATCACCTTAATAGTTCCAAAGTGAAATGCTCTTCTAAAGCATTATTAATTATTAAATTACATAATTCCTTCTCTTTTCTTTTTTCTCCTAACCCCAGTGGTTACTACATTTAGTGTGTGGTACCAAAGACAGTGAAAACACAAGCAGTATTTGCAGCATTGGTTATACTAGCCTTGTCATCAGAGGACCAATACTTGCCTTGCAGAATTAATGAAGAGTGAGGTACACTATCAGCAGACCCTGTTAAAACATTCACACTGCACCAGTGCAGAAAGATGGTGCTTCTCCTTGGTAGGAGATCACAACGGCTACAGAGAGATCAACAGTTATTTGAAAAAAAAAACCAAAACCTACTCTTTGTGAAGCTTTAATAAAAGCCGTTCTAATTTTAGGATAAGTACTGAATAACTGCTGTATTAAATAATCAAAAATTACTCTTTCAATATCTCTAAAAGAGTTATGTATGAAACTAGGTAGTATATCTAACAACATATAAGTAAGTAAGAGGATAGATTTTTCCTGATTAATGTTATCTATTAATAGGATCAGTAAAAGTGCAGATGTGCAGCTTCCTAATGTTCAGTGCAGACACAAAAAAGAATTCTCCTCAGTATGAGCAGAGCAGATGATAGTACCTGGGCATGGGCACGTGCAACAATTATCCTCAAAGGAATCAACTGGGTGAACAAAACATCCAAACACCAAAATGCTTCCCTGATGTCTGTTTATGTTAGTAGCAAAAATAATCTTTTAGATCCTATCGCAGTACTCAGGAGATGGTCCTTCCTTCAAGACAGTGATAGGAAATGCACACCAAGCAGCAAATCTTAGAACCAAAAGTCAAAAAAGAGTAAATATTGATTTTATTTTTCTGCTTGCTTTTCCATGCCTGCACGTGCATTTAAATGCTTGATAAGACAGAAATTCAGCACAGCAGACATGAGGTCTCAGGAAAGACACAAACAAAAAAGAACTCATAGCAGAAGTAGGGATGCACTTGGGGGGGGAACCCAAACAGTGACCTGTTTTTTGGATATTTTGGGAAAAAAAAACATTTTGAAGGTATGAGAGCTCATTTCTGCTATTATACAAACAGGATTTCTTGATCAATTTTTCTGAAGTTTTGAATTGTTCAGAGAACACATTTTAATTCATGGCCATCTCTCTTTAGCCCCAAGTTCTTCCCTTAGAAAGCCTCTATATTTTCCCCTCTATTTAAAAAAACAAAAACATGCACACACAAAAAAATGCAAAGCATTTCTCTAAGAATACCTGGCAACAAAGATTAAAACAGAAGACTGCACTGAAATCTGTCTCCACATTTCATTCATCCCACCCACAATCCTAAATTATATACATGCCCAAGCCACAGATTTCTAATACCATAAAAAGGCAAGTGAAGAGATACAAAAAACAAAAATATTACTTGAACTAGTTATGGAAGAAGTGCAAATACTTATATATTTGCATATCAACAAAGATCCCTCCTTAAAGAAAAAAATAAACAGACTTCATGGACAAATCTTGGCTGCAAAAACCTGACAGCTGAATTATTACTAAAAAGAATAGGAAACAAGGCATAAAATTAATGCTCATAAGCTCTTTAATCAAAATCAATTCAGAAATACCTCTGGGTAAAACAATATCTTTTAAAGAGTATTAAATGTATTTTCCAAAGCAATGAGGGCAACTCTCAGACGTTCAACATTCTGCTTGCTCTCTTATCGATTAAACATGATAAAAGTTTTCATAGTTGACCTTCTGGAAAAATTTCATGTTTCATTATGCTTTTATTCTTTAAAAAGCCAAAATGCAAACACATGACGAAGGAAACTTTAGAGAAAGCTATGCTGACCGTTCCAAAGTTTAGTCTTATCAATCTCTGGATAACAATACACCCTTAATGTTCTTCTATCATTCCTGAATTTCCCTGCTACAGTTATTCCAACACGAGTTAACACCCATCTTAGAAGAGTAAGTTTCTGACTTCATGAAAGCCTTTGAACTACATCACTATAAAAGCACAAATGAGCTGCACCGATAGGTAGAATTTTGCTTATATTAAACAACTTAATATATCTGACTCTACATTATAATTCTATTTCAGACTTCAACAAGGATTCTTCTGTTATACGCAAAATAGAAAATGGATTTTCAATAACCAGAGAAATAATTGAAACTGTTTAGTGAATAAATCAACTCAATGACCTTAAAAGCACACCACTGGGATGTTTCTCTCATGTAGGAAGTTGTTTTAAAGTTCACATTTATTTATGAAAATAATCATGTTTATATGTAATCTTAAATCACACACAGAAAACCCTGCCTAGACTGATCTTTAAACAGCTTCAGTCACATTCTAAATCATGAATTAAAATACCCATTTATAAGCTGACATGTATCTCAATGCTTAGTCACTGCTGCCATCTTAGTCACTTCTCAGGTCGTAAGAACTTTTCTCATTCATGGTGCAGAAACAACTCATTAGAACATTGTATATCTTCTTAACTTTTGTGCCTCCCAAATAATGGCTTGAGAAAAAAGCATTGTGCTGGCAATGGTTGAAGTCCTGAGCTGGAAACAGCCTTGCTATGTAAGAAAAGCATACAATGTATCTGTCAATAGATATTGAAGCAATATCTTGTTAAGAATCTATTGTAATAATTTAAACCACCTTACAAAGCCACAGATGACAGGTTGGTTACATGGACAAATGAAACATCTTCTACTAAGACTGACTTCTTGTCTGAAACACAAACTCTGCCAATACCCCAGTCTTGACTCCTGTAAATTACTTAACTATGGTTACACTGCAGTAGTTCATCTCCAACTTTGCCCATATGAGAACTTAAAAAAAGTAAACTCTATTCTCACACTTGTTAAAAAAAGACAGGAAGACAGAAATACAGATAAAAAGACAGAGAAACAGAAAGGGAGGAAAGACTGGCAGCTTAAAAAAAAAAAAAAGCTAAAATAAATACTTGGCTAATCTGTGTTATTATACTCTCGTCAACCACAGAAGAGAAACACAGTTAATGCCATAGTAAGTTGTGTAGAATTACCAGGTCACTAGTGGTATCCCCCAGGGATCAGTACTGGCTTAGTCCTATTCAGTATCTTTCATGATGATATGGATGAGGGGTTTGAGTCTACCCTTAGTGAATTCGCAGACAACACCAAGTTTACGTGCAGCTGTGGATCTACTGGAGGGTAGGAAGGCTCTGCAGAGCGATCTGGACAGATTGTATTGATGAGTCAAGAACAATGTCATGACGTTCAACAAAGCCAAGTCCCAGGCCCCACACTTTGGCCACAATAACCCTAGGCAGCACTACAGACTGAGGGCAGAGTAGTTGGAAAGCTGCCCAGTGAGAAAGGACCTGGAGGTGTTGGTCAACAGCAGCTGAACGTAGGTAGCAGTGTGTCCAAGTGGCCAAGAATGCCAATGGCATCCTGGCGTGCATCAGCAATGGTGTGGCCACCAGGACTAGGGAAGTGATTGTTCCCCTGTAGTCAACACTGGTGAGGCCACACCTCAAATCCTTGTTCAGTTTTGGGTCCCTCACTCCAAGCAGGACCTTAAGTGGCCAGAGAAGGCCAACAAAGGGTCTGGAGCACAAGTCCTGTGAGGAGCAGCTGAGGGAGCTGGGGTTGTTTAGCCTAGAGAAAAGGAGACTCTGAGGTGACCTTATCACTCTCTGAACCTACCTCATAGGAGATTCAGGGGGTTGGTCTCTTCTCCCAAGTGAAAAATGATAGGACAAGAAGAAATTCTCTTGAGCTCTGCCAGGGAAGGTTGAGTATAATAGGAAAATGTATTCACTGGAAGAGTAGCTAAGCACTTGAACCGTCTGCCCTGGGAAGTGGTCGATTCACAGTCCCTGGAGATATTTAAAGGACATGTAGACAATGTGCTTAGGGACACAGTTCCGTGGTGGACCTAGTTCTACATTAATGGTTGCACTCAATCTTAAAGTTCTTTTCTGACACGAATTGTTCTAGGTTCTATGATTCTGTGAGTTGTTTACCTCAAAATTCTGCCTTAAAAACAATACAATGACTATGTTTATGTAAAAACATTTTACAGACTGATTTTTGTCTTAGTTGTTTAATTTAAAATAACAAAAAATGGGTATCTGTCATAGTTTGTTAAAGTCTTCTTTGGCTGTCTGTTACATTACTTGAACAACATTAGAGCTATCACCTCTTAGGAAAGGCTAATCCTATGAGCATGTGAGCCACATACTAAAACATTCACAGAGCCAATGTGCCATATGCCACATACTCATCAGACACTCCCAGGAAAAGAGGGTCCAAAACCAGCATACATGGAGATGCTCCCAGCAGTCTCATGAAAAAGTACCAACTAGTTAAGAGCAGCTACACTGTACCATGAGCACGGGACAGCGGTTACTGTCAGAGGTAGCATCTTTTAGTGGGCTTGCTTCCTCCCACAGCTAGGTACTTGGATGACCTAGCAATGAAGATGATTCTACAGCTCCACTGCTATATACATGACATAGATTACATCTAAAGAGCCAACTTATTTTCAGAAAAATTTTGCCTTTTCAGTGCCTTTTTCAGCAGGAAAAATATGAAAAATTCAGGTTATGCCTCGTCTTTAGGATCAGGCTGTAGCATACTGGGTATTGCAGATACAAAAATAAAGGCAGAAATATATTTGCAAGTTTGAAGGTAACAGGTCAAATCTGACTTCAATATTGTCATTCATCTTTTCTCTCTTCTCTGTAATTTCTTCTTTTATGGCTTTTCTTTTTCCTTTTCACTTTATAGTTTTGTTTCAATACTATCCAATATACTTGCTGGCTAATCAGATTGAAGCATGACTGACTGAGACAGTGAATCTGCAGTACACACAGGACAGTAATACAGCTGCAGCTAGTTTAGCCTGACTGCACTTTATTATAATGTTGCTGATGGCAATACAATTGTATTAGAGGAAGAGATGGAGAGCTGAAATGGTTATTTTTCAAAAGTAGTTGGCATTATAAAATTATTTGATAATAAAGTACAAAAACTCCCTGAAGCAGTAGCAGCACTATGCATTTCCCATATTAAGATATGGCATAACTGTGCATGGCTGTCCACAGGTCTTTTGGAAAAGAGAGGAGAACTACAAATTATCTTTGTAACATACACCGCTTTTTACTACATCTAAGAAAAATAAAAGTAATCTTATAAACTCTGAAAAATGAGTTAAATGTCAATAAGAACTTACATATATTTCACTGATGGATGTTTCCTTATTAAGGAAAGTGCCACTTGGTACACTTTCAGAGACCAAAGTAATGTCATAATGTTGACAAGCCAGTTTTGTTACCAAATAAAATCATAAAATTATCAGCAGGACCAGACAGCATGGTTCATAACATATTTTCCTTTGCAGACCTCATTGCTACAGATTTATCTGTAATTAGTAGAAATGAGTGACTTAGTATGGCAACTTGAAGTGGCACCTCTCGTGTTTCACAGAACTATACCACAAACCCCTTCAAATGTAAAATGAGAAGCAGAAAGAATACATTCCCACAGACTCCTTGTATTTGATCTGGTGAAAGCAAACTAAGATTGACAAAAGATTTCTAATGTGAAAGCTATTACTAAACATTAAACAACCTAACAATCTGAGATTGCACAAAACATTTGTTAGTACACATACACTCTTTTCTCATTTTTGATTTTAATATATTCTCTGTGCTTGTAAGAGCTTTCATTCACATTGTTTTGCCCAGGCAACTTGGTACTCAAATTTCTTAGTTACAATAATGTGATACTAAAAAGAAATCCCTGTTAGACCTATGATTCATCCTCTTACAACTCTATTATAGAGTACCAGAATAGATTCAAATACATTATGTATATTCTATATATTCTTCACCGTCCTTCTCAGGAAACATTTCAGCAAGAATTTTTCAAATTTAAATCCTGCAACAGTTTCCCAAGCACTCATCTTTTTTGGGCTGCTGATATTAAAATAAAACTAGCTGTGACCTTACTCTTACAAACATGCTGGTCTTAGCAACAAGCTGATAATTTCTAACCCAATTTTTAATTGCATGCTGACATTATGTAACCTTCAGCTTCTTTTGCAGCATCTTTTTTGCCACTTTTCAGTAAGGAAGTGAGAATATGCACTGCCATCAAAATGAACACAATTTCCATAAAGGATATGAGAAAAATTAAATCAGATCTCTACTGTATACAGGTATGGAAATACCTTTACAACATATATACCATACATATCAATAGTACATTGTGGCATGGACAGGGCATGGATGTCCTCCACAATATTATAGAGGTGATGCCATATTTAGCAAAAATTGTTTTCCTACCCATATAGTGGAGCAGTTTCATCCTGCTAAAAAACTTCCTACACACTATTGACTTATATATATACCCAATTGCCTCTCTCACTACATATCAACATGACACAATTTCTGAAACAGGCAATCTGTTATATCTTCCTTCTCAAATTAGCAAGACAAATCAGAGAAAAAATATTACTCAAGATTAAACGAGTGAAATAACTACACTGCAGCCACTACTGATAGCTTGTCTTCTAAATGAACAGTCAAAAATCTTAAGAAAGAAACTAACTGAAGATATGACACAAGAGGAATATTATTATCCTATATTTGTTTGTCACCTTTGATAAAAAATACATAGTTGAGAAAACACAAACGATGGTGGTTTGGATTATAGCTCTCTGTCATTCAAATTTTGAGTATCTTTTATGATCTGAGCTTTAGAAGGAATAAAAAAAACCCCATATACATATAAGACAAAGCAACGCATTTAACAACCAGCAAAGCCCAACATGTTTAAGAACATACACACACGCAGTTACAAAAAGGACTGCTTTGCAGAGTTCAAATTTGTATCAAAAGGTAGAAGAGACAACCTATCTACTTTTTAGACATGTGCCTCATTTGCAAAGACTTCCAGGACTTCAACTTTTCCCCTCTGCCTTCTGTTTTTTCATTTGTAGAATTTATATGTGGAAAGTAGTAGCTTGTAAACATACTGAAATGAGATTCAAACTAAATAAAGACCCTAATCTTCAACTACACAATATTTCTATTTAATCATGATGAAATCAAATTAAGGAAAAATGAAAGTTGATAACTAGTTTTATTACTATTGAAACTCAGGAAATATTTAGTCTAATGAAATATTAAAGAGTTCATATAGGTGTCTATCAAAACACATTTTAGAATTTTACTCTCATGCTCTGTACCAGATAACAAAGTACAAAATACCATATGCTAACATTACAGAAGCACACAGTAACCTTAAGCCTTCAGACAGTCACACTAAAGTATTTCAAGACTATTACAGACAAAGTTTACATTAATTTTCTTTTAGAACATGAAATAAAATTATTTATAAAACTTGGAGAAAATGTGCCATATAATTTTATTGACTTGTGTGTATTACCATCATCAGCATCCATGTTATCACAACATCATTTTCCAAACACAGGCAGATAAAAGTTACTGTCCTCCCTGCTCCAGAAAGATGTTACCCGTGTAGCAGAGATACTCAAATTCCACATGAAGCACTATGTTGTGGCTGTCGGTCTTTTGCGGAAATCACAAAGCTGTGCACATTACACTACGAAAGAGGGCTGTAAATGGCAGCGGTTACTCAGGGCTCATATATTTCTGCTGGAGGGTTTTCATTATCCCACAGAGATAAAACCTCTATAATACATTTTAGAGAATACTTCAAATTTTGATACATTAATTAATTTAAAAACAAAACCTAAAACATAATCAAGAAAGACAATTCCTGTTTTGGTTTCCTTTACTCCCAGTCATTAGTTTTGCCTAAGAATCTGCCTAGATGCACGAAAACGTTTCTCTTTGTTGTTTGGTTTTTTGTTTGTTAATGGATACATTCTGCTTATTTATACTGATAACAAAGTATCTATTTTTTCAATACATCTAAAGTCTAGAAGATGAGCCTGAGGTTTCACATGGAACACTGCAAGGCACTTGTGGGAGTTTCATCTTTCACAACAGAAATGCTTGAGCAACAATTGTAACCCAGTAAAGTTTCTGCAGCATTTCTATTATACCCGTTACATCTTGGGGTCTGTGTGCTCTCCCAGGAGTATTGTTCTGGGTTGATTAGCATCTTTATAATGAAATGCTCAATTACAGCTTTGAAATAGATAATTATAAAGGGAGTGTGTATTTTCCAGTTAGGAATTGTTTTGATATTTTTTAATTATCAGTGCATGAAAGGCAGATGTAGAAGTTCTGACTGCACTGCCACCTCTTTGGAAAGAAACTGTGTTTTGTTGCTCTCACTGTGCATAAGTTAAATTGAATTGCTAGTTATGACTGGTATGGGAGTTTTATTTTCAGCTGTCAGGGTGTGCAGCCAGCTGTAACCAATTTTTCAATATTTTGAAAAGCCTCATTTGAAGTATACAGATGCGAATGACTTTGGGACCTTGTCGTTAGTCAATAGAAACCTTTTTCAAAACACTTTCCAACCATACTTTCTTCACTGCAAAAACAAAACAAAACAAACAAAAAACCCCCCTGTGAACAATATGGATATTCTGCATAAGTTTAGTAGCATATGTAAAAAGGAAAAAAAAAATTTCGCAGCATGTCTAGGTTTGAGCTAATGTTTCAGACTCTGTCTTAAGTATAACAGCATCTTAATGTCATTAAAACCAATTTCTGCCAAGAAAAGCAACTCATTTTTTCCTGAGATTTAACTTCAACTGAGGGGGCAGGGAAAGTGTTTTCAATTTCAATGGTCAAAAGTCAGGAAAAAAAACTATAAATATTTCCTTTCCTTAGTGCTCTGCATATTGCAGCAAACCAAAAGAGGTTTTCTGCTGAAGAAACTTATTCAGCTGTTAAGTTGATATGTTAGTTTGTATGGCTTACTCACCTGAGGTGCTAGGAGTGCAGGAGAATTGACAGGAGCATTATGAGTTTATTTATTTATAAATTGGAATAACAGAAACAATCGGATTAAATGAAAAAAGACAGGGATGTATTCCAAGCAATCTCTAACCTCGATTACCAGAATCACAATTCCTCAGCCTTCATCTCTTCATTCAAGACTGACCACTGCTGCCAGTACAAGGTTAAAGATGCTTGTTTAGACAGATACAGGAGAGGAAGAAAGTAGATATTTTTTGTACCTTAAATTAAACAGAATCTAGAATATAAAATAAAAAAGGTGGTCTTGTGTAGGTACCTGTAGATGAATCTATCGTGCTTTTTTGAACTCCACAATGTGCAGCCTGTTACCTTACTCTACGTTAGAAATTTTACATCAAAGTAATTTCCTGGTTATTAGCCCTGCAGAACCCAGGACTATTCCACAAATCATGCCACTACTGCATCTTATTTTTTTAACGACTCTGGAGCCAAAACAAAAATATTTTGATTCAAGTATTACTTTTATTTTTTTTCCAGTCAGCTCCTGTAAGTATCAAATAAATATGAATCACTATTTTTACATTTTAACTAATGCACCTCTTTTTTTTTTTTTTTTCTCTTTTTAGCATAATGTTTAGCCCAGGATATAAACAGCGCAGATACATTAATTTAATCACAAGTCACAACTACTGTACTACCACATAGATGCTTCCACATCAAACAATTTTATTTGAAATGGTGTAATGGAAGCACCACATTTCCAGTCCAAACTTCCACCAATATTTGTGTCAGAGACCGCCTGGGATCTAGAATAAAGATATATACTTATTTATTAACGTGCCAAAAGTTAAAATGAATTTTGGAGGATGGCTTCAATTTATCTACAAAAAGTTCACTTTATACCTTGTCAGTGAATTCAACAATGTATTGGAATGTGTTGGTGTAATTAGTTTGTTCATATTTTGTGTAATTAATTTGTTCATTTTTTCTATGAAGTTGCCTTTATTTCTGTACAGAAATAAAGAGATCTCAAATAAGCACATCTACACAATAGTCCAAACAGCCATCTGATTTAGAACTGCATTTAGTATCCAGCAACAGATAAATGCTAACTGAAATGCAACTCTTTCTGAAATGAGTTCAAATAAATGTTCTGCTGGGTTTTTTTAAATCTCTTCCAATAGGCGAAGTGAAGCAATGTATCACGAACAAATTGATTACAATAATTCCTGCAATCCTGACTCTCACATAGAATGTATTGGTATTTTGTATTATTACTTACATTTCCATTTTTTAAAGTATTATTTAAATTACTTCAACAATTCTATTATATTTTCAATGTTCTGCAGCTGTGTTATTACAGAGGTATAATAAAAAAAATAATATGCTGACAACTGTTCTGCTTCACATTTTGTTTTCTCTTAAGTAGACTTTTAACTACATAATCATTGCTATCATCCTCAGAGGTTCCTACCTTGGTTCACAGCAATATCCAAAAGGCCTCAGACACCGAAATCCCTCAGAAATTAGGCACATTTAAAAACATATTTTATAAAAGAGGAGATGGAGGACTGTGAATTTATATTGGAAGTAATGTCTGTGTTAGAGAGCAAAATACCAGCACGCAGAGCAAGTATGCTACTTTTCTGTAGAAATATTCAACTGCACACATATACAGCTGTGTGTACTCCTATTCCACCACTTTGCAGCTAATCTGGAGAAGTGAAGTGAGTTGCGGTTTACTAATGAATGGATCTGCAATCATGAGCAAACAGAAGATACATAAATACTCCTGAAAAGGGTTTTTTCCTGACTCAGTATCATAGATAGACCCTAATCCTAACTGAATCTAAGATACCCAATATTCCACTTAGTCACAGCAAGGTCAGTAAACATTAAAAAAAATTTTTATGTTTAAGTACCTGAGGTAAATGCATTGGTCCCACCACTGCCTCAAAGGAGGTGAGTTCTCTCATTTCTAAGTGATGTTTGCAGCTCTTTGAAAAAAAGCCCATCTTTAAGCAAGGCCATGAGGACATCCTACTAAGTACTAGAACACAAGTCACTTCCTTTGAAAATGGATCTGTAAGAGAATTCTTATTTCCACAACCTGAAAACACTTGACGTCCCCTTTAAAAGGGGATGTCAGTCTTCGTCACAGTTATCTATACACACGACATCTGCACTGCAAGAAGCAGGAATTATCAGGCTGACTAATTATCAGACTTTTGACAACAGAACCTATTTAAATGACTCACGCTTTTTTATTCCCCTGACATTCTTGCAGACCTTTTAATAGGAAAAAAATCCCATCTATTAGCAAGACCTTCTCCTGTCATGGTGCAGGCAGACCAATTCAATCCCTCTTCTAATGAACTGGGAACTGAAAAAGCAACTTTATCCTTCCCTTAAGGCTATTTCAGCATGTCTCTTTTGAGTCAGACATTAAATCATAATTTTTGCCATGCCTAGAGTATGTCTATGATGAATCTTTGCACATAGATATATTTGCGTATAAAAGTATGTTTATACAGATGTGCAGATGTATTTACTTATACATCCTTAAATCATCAGAAAAGAATTAAAAAAAAAAAAAACAAACAACTACAGAAAGGAGGTTTGTTTCAGGGTCAAAACCTTTTACATGTCAGTCACAGTAAGACCATTGGTTTATTATTCAACTTACTTTAAGTGTGAATGACAGACCATAATGCAGTTTGCTCTGCTGACAGAGCTCACTCTTGTCTCAGAGAAATTATTTGCAGTTCACAATATTCACTTCCCAAGCCTGACATGATGAGAAAAGCAGATATAAAGCTAAATTTACAAGATGTATTACATGTCTTTCAAACAAGGAAAACTGCAGTGGACTGAATCTGGTAAATACTACCTCTTACCCACAGCACAGGCTTTTGTTAGCAGTTCTTTCTGGAGGATTCTCCAGAGTGCTTCCACTGTGTTCTCATTTCAAAGAACCTAAATGGTCCGCTGAATTTTTATCAGCAGATACTGGCATGACAGCAGATGGGATACACAAGAAAAGGAAGTGATGTGTATATAAATCTAACTGTTATTTAATTTATATTTAATGATTATTCTAAAAATTATATTGTAAAACTGTATTACATGGATATGTAATTACTTTTATTTATATAAGAGACATGTATGTTTCAAAAATACATACCATTACATATACTATGTATATAACACAAATTACTAAATAAATTTATTGTTTCATTTAGATATTTATTATTTTTACAATAACTAAATATAGCTCTTTTATTATGATGATTAAATATGTTGCCTAGGAACCCTCAGAGACCTCTGTTTGATAAGGGTGAACTCCTTGTTCACTTAATGCTTCTGATCCTTCCTTGTTTTGCATGCTTCTTCCTACAGGTCAGTGTAAAAACATATAGGTTCCCTAGTCAGTGAAGAAAAATGTTTAAACATGTTCCCTTTCTTAATCTCTCTGAACATAAATCAGTAAAATACTCCAAAACTATGCAGGTGACCTACAGTCACATAAACATTCTCTTTCTAATTGGAAAGAGGAAAAACTTGCTTAACTTTATCAATTAGAGCTATTGTGAGAAATAGATATTACTACACCTTGTAAAAAAATGAGAGATAAGTCTAATTTGAAATGTCTGGAATGACAGCAAAATTTTACAGCCCTCATTCTTCCGAAGTCATTATTCAGATAATAAATCTTGGACATTGCATGTCTGTAAGAAGTAGAAATTCATTCCTAGTTCTAAAGTGGCGCAAAAATAGAGCAACCTAAAAGTGCAAAGTATTTCTAAATTTTAAAAAGGACACACTGAATAAAGAGAGCATGAAGCAACAGCTGTAAGATTCCAAATGCTGCTCATTCAATTTTTTAAATTATGTTTTATTGATATATTCGAAAATATTAATATCAAAATAATATGTTATTAACAATTACAATAATTTCTACTGAAATATTGAAGCATTTTTAACATATCTCAGCGTATCTTTATTACAACATAGAGATATATTTTAATACATTTGGGCATTTCCCTGATTTTGTTATTTGCTAAAGCCGTAACACTGCAGCAAGAATTATCTGGAGTACATTCCAATGCCTTGGAAATAAACTAGACTGTGAAGAATATAGATTCACTCTTAGAATGATAAACCACATAATCAAAAAAAAATGATCTCTTGATTTAAGTTTCTTTAAATCTTGCTTTCATAATATTAGCATTAAAGGCAAAAGACTAAAATATCATCCTCGCTCACCAAAATCCAAAATCATCTCTATACTCTGAAGAACATAGGTAAGAAAATTCTGAATGTAAAATCGAATGAATAGGCTATGCTCTAAAATGAAAGTATGAAATTCAGCTGGCTGGCCAACTTCCATTATTTGTTTTGCAACTAATGAAAAAGCATACTCCCTCAATAAAATGCAGTCTTTTAGCACATATTAAATCATATATACTTCCACTACTCTTTGATACCATAAAAGCCAAACAGTTTTAGAAAAGAAACAGATTAAATATCATTATAAATCATTTTTAAATCACGTTTTCATTGTAACTTGATAGAAAATTCCAAAAATTTCATCTATAGTTACAGAACTGAATTTCCATTTCACGCCACTTGTCTGCGCACATTGCAGATTTGATTCTCTACCTATTGTTGCCAACTTCTATCACAAGTAGAAAGCAGATTCTTA
>JAYRBT010000093.1:43172202-43194774 GCA_036023395.1 Myiotriccus ornatus | reverse complement strand
TGGGGAGTGGCCCTGACCTGGAATCGAATCCGGGCCTCGGCGGTGACAGCGCCGCGCCTTAACCACTAGACCACCAGGGGCTCCCAACAGTCAACATATACACTTGAGTCAAAACCCGGATCAGCAGGTTTTGCTCAAAGCAGCAAGCACTAACCACAAACATGAAACTCTTCCGCAAAAGTAGAAACCTGAGCACACTAACACTGACATGGGATGAATTACATGAGTAAAATGGTCTGCTCCAAATGATTTTAACAGTGTCTGCACTGAAGCACTGCTAACTACCTGGTGAACACTATATGCTTCCTTAAAAACTCTGAGATCAAACATTTCAACATCAATCTCAACAGTAGTCTACTTAGACAGAATTAAAAATCAAAACCAAGTCTAATTTTGTCAGAAAACTAAGAAAGTGGTCTGAAACACCATCTGTCAATGTATCAATCAATTAGAAAAAAAGGCTGTGAGTAAAATGTGGTAAGTATTCTTGTATTTTGTCACATAATCACAATGCAGTCTTTTGAGATGGTTCATGTAGCTGTTTCAGAGGAAACAGTGAGGCCTTTCATCTATGTATTTTTATCATATTACAAAATCATTTATAAATACTTAAAAGTTGAAAATTAGCTTTGCTTAATTTAGTTTTAAGTCAGTATTTTAGCCTGATAAATAGCTAGTTTCTCTGATTCTCTCCTCCCTCTGTAAAACAGAATGGAATAGTGCTATCCTTGCAAAATAAAAGGCTTTATTTAATTTATAGCAAGACTGATCCACTTTCCCCCACACAAAAAAATACGCTCCAGTAGATTCCTTAAGTCATAAGTTAATAACTTGTCACTGTTAGTCTTAAATGGGCATAAAGTGGTATCAATATTGTTTTCAAAAATGAAAAAGTTTTCTCAACATTTTCTTAAGTTTTTTCAGTTTTTATTTGACAAGTCCAAAAATTTATTTAATGTTAGAAAGCTAAATAACAATCGAAATCAAACTGAAATAGTCCATTTGGTGTCAAACGATGTTTCTTCTCATCTGAAATGTAGATGGCCTCAACTACACAGCTTGGAGGCAATAAACTGCTTCAGAAGCAAGTTCACTCAGTAAAGAAGCACTACACTTGTTTCTAATGTCATTTTACACACACACACAAAGCAAAACAAATAACAACAACAACAAAGCCAGTAAGACTGGGTTTATTTCCCTGCTAGTACAATGCCATGAACTAGAAAATAGAGTAAGGTCTTGATTTTTTATAAGGAAACTATACCCAGGTCAAGAGAATTTCTCCTCTGAATACTGACAGTTTCTCAAAACTATAGGAAATGGAAGGTTGAGCTCAAAGCAGGTTCTGAACAACCTTACTAGTTCCAAATCAAGCCAAGCAGTTCCAGGATCCCTTACAAAAATAATCATAGTAATGCTAGTATTAAATTCTGGGGCAGCAGGGAGGGAATTAAAACCTATCATCAGCAAGCAAACGCATATAAAACCACATGTATTATTGAATTCTTATTTGGACAATAAAATTTGTGTGTCCTCAGAAAGACATGAGTTACCTAGGCTTCTAAAAGTTTCTACTGCAGGTGGTTGGCATTTCTCGCTTTTTAGATGCATTCCAAAACTTTGCACAATAATATCAATTCTGTTATTTCCAAAACAGTATTTTCTTAATCTTCTACAATGTAGTTTACATAACTGATGTAGGAAGAAGAACAATGACCTACAGACCCCAATAATATCTAAGATCAGTTACATCACAGTATTCTGTTAGATTACATGTAAAGTCCAAGAAAAATAATACATGAAATATTGCAAATCACCATGATCTAATGGTGAAAGACCAAAATCAGGATACTTCACTGATGGTCTTATTGCTAAGCACAACTTCAGCTAACCTTCATATACCATTCCAGACGATTTTAAGTGTTTTTAAGTGTTCTTTGTCCCTCTCATCTTGAGTGAATGAAAGCTTCCCTTTGACTGTGAAACAGTTAAACCATTTTGGACACAATCTAACATATCACATGCTGAAATTGAAAAGCAAGAATATTCCCATTAATGTGAGCAAAAGTTTGTGTGCCACAAGGTTGAATGGGTGTCAATTTTTTTTTTGTTCCCTTAGCAGCTTTTAACAGCCTAACCAAGGGAAACTTTTGCATATGCATTAACGGTTTAAAAGGACAACCCACCAAATATGCATATACTTTAGATATGGAAAGATGCATATATTTTACAAATCTTATATATATTATATATTCTTCAACACAATCTTGCTTGTTGCAGCACCAAAAAAAAAATCCTTCCGAGGACAAAATACAAGAAAAGCTTTCTAGTAGATTTAGAATCATGAAACTTAGTCAACTTGGTCTTCCTTTTCACAGTAAAATATTTATATATTCTAAATTATTATATTTATTATTTATTAATATAATTTATTTTAATGTGGTTTAATGCTAGTACTACCTGACAGGGTTCTAAAATCACTTTTTTTTCCTGCATACTGTCATGTATGCTTCCCATGTATGCTTTCAGTCTGCGTGTTTTACACCTGAAGTTTGCAATTCTCATCCACATTTCTGTTGTGATTGTGTTTAGACATATTTTCAGACATCTGTATCTAAATATGCACTGACACAGTACAAAGCTCAAAGGTGCTTGTACCACTGCCACAATGCAATCATGTCATTAGTCTTCACAATCCATGTAAATATCTTTCATTCCAGATTCAGGATATGGCTTCCTTAAACTTTCATTAAATCCAGCAGTGGCTAAATAAGAAGAACACAGAAAATTATTGTCTTTTCAGAGCAACATACTAGGTTTGCAGAGACTAGCAGTGAGCAGCTGATAGAATGGTGGATAACTGTTTCTAGCTCAAGAAATGAACTAAAAGGATGATTAAGGTGAGATTTACATGAACTGTGAGAATTACTTTTTATTTATTTACAGTGAAAAAGACTAATTTCTGTCTAAATAGATGTATTCCCTCTCACTCTCTTTACTGCTGATTTCAAACAACTGAGTCTTCTGTCTAGGGAGAGCATTTCAAACCACTATAGCAATGCCTGGTGGTCCTAAGACCCATGAGAATCTACAAATTCTTTAGCCAAATCTTTTGAAAGCAGTTTAGAAAAAAGCATTACCATGGACAATCAATTATGTTATGACTTTCAGATTTAAACAGCTGGCACTCATAAATACATATACACTTCCATATATATATATATAGACACACAATACATAGCACACACCTTGCAAAATAAAAGTATACAAACAGATTCCTAAAGGTTTGCTTCTTCATATTATGTTATGCTTCAATGACTAACTATCTGAAACTTAAGTGACTCAAGATGATTGAATCTGCACAATGTAAGTAAGAGTTCTTGCTCAGTCATGTCTGAAAAGCTGTAGGAAAAGGGATACCAAGAAATAGAAATCAAGATAACTAATTATTGGGAAAAAAAAGTCAAAACCAAATCAACTTATCCAGAGGCACAGTTGTTTATCCTAATCATTTGGGTAAGTTACTGGGTTGAAAAATGTGAACTGTGCTTTTTTCAATTAGGCATCTACTTAGAGTAAGAGAATAATTTAGTGCACAGTGATGAATGCATGAAACAATAGCTGTGTCAGTTCACACAACAGAATAGCAAAAATGCAAAGAATATTAAGTCAAAATTATTGTTGTTAAAATCCATTAAATATTTCATTATAATTATTGGCAGACTTTTTACTGTCATATATGGCTGCTAATGAGTGATTAAGGCATAATAACAACTAAATTCCTGGTTCCTTATACCTGATACAGTGTAGGCATGGGTCGCCATAAGTGACTCCAGAAATGCATCAGGAGTCTCCATCATAATTGCAATTGTTCCTTTAATATCCCACCCCCCCCAAGAGAAGCTAGTTTGTAAGGCATACCTCTACTTCAGCCCATATAAAGAAGGTTGCCACAAACAGTGAACCAAATGCAAATGTTTCACAGCATCCTTCACAGTCAGCAGTGCACATTCAGAGCACCGCATTTATTAGCATGTTGCCTACAAATGAACTTAAATGTTAATGTCCATATTCTCTATAACTACTTCTTTTAACTACTGCTACAGTGCATCCACTTCAACACTTGACTTGATTTGACTGAGAAGAAGAAATGCTACCGAGGGCTGAAAAAATGAAACTGTAAGGTCTCATTCTCTCAGTAACAGTATAAATACTGCCATTTGAGCAACATGTACCACTCTTCAAACACTCCTCCCACCAGTTCTAGACAACACAGTGGTGTCTCAGATGACCGCATGCCAAAGTTCTCTTTTAGTAACAAATAAATCGAGCAGGTGGCTCATGAAGATATAAATGTAAGAAGGACCCTCACCTAGTGTTCCTCTACTTAGATGCAGGCAAAAATCCCAAAATAGAATGCTTAGGAAGAACACTGCAAACCACAATTGGAAATACTTGTATTTAATAAAATTTTAGTTCTTTTTTCTTTCTTTTTTTTTTCCTAAAAGCATAGATCTATTATACTACTGATAAAGAGTAAAAATTCAATACTGTCTGGATAAAATATTCAGATAATTTAAGCACATAATTGGTCCAGCTGCTTAGGATATCAACATTTTTTTTTCCCTTGAGAGCTGAAATGTCCTTTAAAAAAAACCCAAAACCAAACAACAAACCAACCAAAAAAACACTGAAACTGTAGTATGTGAAGCCAACAGATCAAGTAAATCCAAACCTAAACCCCTGACTGACCTTTGGATCAAAGTATAATATCTGCTAGTGCTGAATAAGCTTGAAAGAGTTACGTAGTCAAAGAAAATTTCATTCTAAATTCAAGAGAAAGTATTCTGCAAGTATCAGTAAAACCCAGCACATAAAGTCATAATTTCTTAATATCGTCGTGTACATAATTCATGCTTTCTTTATAGAACTTTTGTCTGGTTAACTTAGTTAAAATTTCTGCAGTAATACAACTTTAAAAATTATGACTTAAAAGTTCTAATTTTAGTAATCATCAAAAAAACACAAAAGGTCATAAAACCACTAAACACTAATTGAATGAACAGGGAAAAAACCCCTATCTTTAGTCACCAATATGCACAGCTGTCAGAAACGAATACAGATGTGACAACATATAAACTGTGAAATGTCAGTAAACTGTGTCAATTATCCTGGTATGCTTGTTTATTGCTGCTTCCGGATATCACTGAACAGATCCTTTTGGTAAGCTGTGTCCATATACCATGAGAGTACACATCTTAGCCAGCTAAAAATCCTTCCGGGAATTACTAATTTGTGAATGATCTGTTCTGTGTCCAACGACAGTTATAACTACTAACCAAATGCAATTAATCTGAACATTAAAGTGTGTGCTTTTTTATTTAAAAAATAATTTCATATAAATTTGAAGGGGTTGGAGTATATGGAAAGCCATTTGCAAAACTATTTTATTGACGTAAAAAGCTGTAATTAAAACATATGATTTACCAGTCTCAACATTTAGACACACATTTGAAGATTAGCAGAACTCTCCAGTACAATTAAAAAAATAAGTAACTTCAAGGCATACTCTTATTTCCAAGGCAAATGTGAGAACAGTTAACTTTCAAAGGAGAGAGATACATCCTACCCTAAGTAAGGTAAAGTTCAGAGACTACATTCTAGTGCTTGTCTAGAACTAGATTTACAAGTTACTATCATCTTCAGTATAGTTATCTGAAAAGTACATGTCTGAATAGTAAATATAGATGTATCAACTGCAAACACCCACTGAAGGTAGTGCTCTGATCAAATGAACCACAGGATATTCTTTGTATTCAGTCATATTACCCAGGGAGGAACTGTTATGAATTGATGATACAGGTAACATCAAATTTTACTCTCTCTGCAAGTATATTGGTAGATGACAAAGGAAAGCAGACTGAACAGCTGAGAATTAATAAATTCAAGAAAAGAGAGTTAATATAATTTAGAATATGTTAATAACTGTTTCTTGCTGTGGTGCAACATTTGACTTCCTTCACTTTCTAGAAATTATCTGATAACAATACTTGGCAGAATTTTTAAAAATAGTTTAACCTGATTTGTGTGCAGTACAAAGCATGGTATTTCAACCAGTAGTTCAGTATCAAGACTCCCTTAGGTCATATGTACATGTCTTGACAGAATGACTTTGCATAATCAATATTCCACCGTATATTCAATGTTTAATTAGGTCATTGTTTATAAATGTTACAGTATAGAACTGGAAACCTAAAATGACTCCATCACTTTTTCCCAGAAGTAATTTTTGTTCGAACAGGCAATTTTTTAGAAGAGTTGTTTCAAATGATAGCATTCCAAGTACAAGCAGAAAGTCTGGATAGCTTGAGGGCACCCCAACCATTTTTGCTGACGACTACATCCCTGCCTCTAAAATTATCACATGACTGAATTGCATAGTTTCACCTTGCAGGGAGAGCAATTAGTTTGCCTACTCCTCTCCCACTGGAGACAGATGATCAGCCTCCCACACTTCAGACAAATACACAGCACAGAGCAAATTTTCCCATGCTGATTTAAACAGTAATAGTTGGATTACATTTAATTGTAGATATCCTCTAACCATGCTAAACCATCCCTCTACTAATCCCAGTGTTAGAAGAACTGCATATAGGAGAGATAAAGTAGGTAAAAATAGAAGTGCAAAGCATTTACTTTTACTTTTTGAAATACTGCTATTCTGCTTCAATATTGAAAAATTATATTCAGTCCATATAGTTAACATCACCTAGTTTCATAAGAGACATGTCTGACTGATTTTTAATAATCACTCATCATATATCCTGATATTTTCTCAACAGTATTGTCAAACAATGCACTAATGACAAATTCCCGACACCGTGCCCCTTCAGCCCTTGGAGTTTAACTCCTCTCACATTACAGTATTTATTGAATTTCCAAGCCAAACGGTGTTCTGCTCCATAAAATTCTGACAAGTGGACTCTGCCAAGCTAATAATGGCCTCATTCTGCTGAAATAAACTTATTTCACTGCAGCAAACAAAATGACATGACCTGGAAAGGTTATTTTTAACTGGGTAATGACTCAATACAAACCAAACCTCTTTCACTAGATTCTGAATACTGTTGTGACAAATTTCTTAAATGTAAATATGTCCTAACACCAGTTCTCTTCTCTGTTGCACTCGTTGTACATGACTATGGCAGTATTTTCAGGTCTGCGCTGTTTGATTTTCTTATTCGATAGTTCAGTAAACTTATTAAACAACAGTGCCTCATGGAGTGACCTAGAAGCTGCAAAACTCATGCTAGGATCCTGTGTCCCCGTATGTTCTTTTTCCCCCTGCCATTTCAACATTTTTTTGTCTATTTATTTGACAAAGTTAGATTAAAACTGCCCTAACATATAATAAATTTGAGAAGTATTTCTCTCTCCCTGCTTAATTTTACACTAATTTTGACAACACTGTCATTAGAGATGTGGAGAATGAAGAACAGGCCAAGAATTTGACCTTGCAGAAAGACTGTGTCTTCTACACATATTTCAAGTTTTCCATAATGTTCAATCACAGAGTGAATGTAAGTTCAATAGTATTCATTAAACGCCTTTTCCAAGCTACCTGTATTCTTATACAAATACTATGTATTTTCCGCAGTCAGTGCGTGCAGATTAACCACCAGTTTCAGGCCAGATCTGCATCAAGGTTCAAATTACTGGGAGACCAAGAGAGAACCTTTCTAACAACTAGAATCTTGTACAAATATGTTGCATCCTGCCAGATCCCCCTTCCGAGTGCTAATAAAAGAGACAATCCTTGACTGCAAACAGGCAGACTCCTTGTGAAGCAGTTCGCTAAAGAACTGTTAGAACACATACTGTAAAATAGAGGAGCAGAATAATGATCACTCACCAAAATTATGAGTTTCAGAAAATAAAAGGGAAAAAAATAAAAAAAAAACAAAAACAAAATCCAAGCAGGAAACCGTAAGGATACCCTGTCATTCTGGGTATGGTCTGTAATTTATCAACAACAGTGGGAAAAGATTTAGAATTTTGAGACAGTGCCTGAAATCACATAACATTAGGCAAGCAAAATGCAAATAGCTATATTTATCAGGTAAATTATTTTACTCCTTTCTTATGTATTTCTTTGTTTCTTCACAAATGCATTATCATTCAATGGAACAACCATGAAGTTTCTTAACAGAGCTATGAAGTCTCAGATCTATCAATCCAAGAGTTAATTTTGATGCTAACAATCCTGATTTTTTTACCCTTGCCATAAAGAAAGACAGCACTACCCTGGGCTGCTTTAGGAAGAACACTGCCAGGTGGTAAAGGGATATGATTCTTCCCACTGTCTTAGCTATAGACTTTATACCTGTCTGTTTCCTGAAAGTGAAAGACAGAAATTAATTCATACGCCTCTTTTTTTTTCTAAGAAATACAGTACTTCTCACATATCAGACCGTGTGTCCTAAGACTTCAGGAATACTTGTTTGTGGCATCAGGTTAACTTAGATATTTATCTTTAAATTTTGCGATGTTCAGTTTCTCTTCAGAATGTCCAAGTCTTGGAGTCAAGTGGGCAAGCTTTATTTCTCATTTTAAATATGTCCTTTTTGTGTGTGACAAATAAAAACAGAGAATTTTAATAGCCAGTCCCAAACAAAGCAGAAGACGTATAATTTTAGCTAGTATAGAGTACTGTTGTCATCAATTTGCAGAACAGCCACCCCACTAAAGTTCAATGAAAACACGATATTGCTATGAAACTATCTCCTAGTGTGTTGTCCTGCAGCATAAGCTGCCACACTCTTTACTGATGTTGATTTGAAGTAGATCGGAGAGCACTTACTTAGCTCAACTGATCTATCACAAGACGATTACAAGAAGGACAAGAGCACATTATTTAGTACTTGATTGATGAACTCACCCAGACTTCCAACAAAAAGCCTGATTTTACTAATCATGTGTCTACCACTATCATTTTTGTTGGTTGTAGGAGACTGAGAAAAGGCAGCCAAGTCATGTTTGATGTTATAAACTATACATTTTTATTGTCTTATTAACCAAAGAATCACAAAATGGTTTAAATTGGAAGGAACCTCTGGAAATCCTTTGGTCCAAACTGCTGATCCAGCAGGGTCACCTAGAGTAGGTTCCCCAGGACCTGGCCAGGATGTCTCAGTGCTTAGTCATCCTCATAATAAAAAAAGTGCTTCCTTATGTTCTGATGGAACCTATTGTTTCACTTGATGTCCAGGGACAGGATGGTGGATAACAGATGTAAGATCAATGGCGACAATTACCACTGATATTGTTTTGTCTCTGGACATCACCGAAAAGAGCCTAGTTCCATTTTATCTACACCCTCCTGTTAGATACAGTACACATGGAGAAGATCCCCCAAACCTTCTTTTCACCAGGATAACCAGTCCAGCTCTCAACATTTCTTTGTAGAGGAGATGGCTAATTTCTGGACTTTTTCCAGTTTGTCCATGTCTTTCTTTGTACAGGGGAACTCAGAACTGAATGCAGAACTCCAAGTCTGGCCTCACAAGTCCTGCTAGTCACACGTGGTTATACAGCAGAACAATGCTAGCTTCAACAGCAGAACACTCACAACCACCAGATTGCCTTATAGTCTGAAAAGTTGTCTTACAAAGTCTGTAAGACTATTAAGTCTACTATGTATGGTTCAGAGATACTTTTCAATGCTATCAAGTTTGAAACAAAAAGAGGAATCTTTTTAAGGTCATGATGAGAAACAATACAGTTCAAAGCTCTGTAAAGTTCATTAGAAATAATGACGTATGATTCACAAATGATTCACTAGGATATCTTTCTTTTAAAATTTTCTGCATTTTGGGAATAATTTTCTTTCTTAAATACATGTCAATAGGTGAGCAGTAACAAGTTTTAAAAAATTATTTTTGAGATATGTTTATTATAAACACTGTAGTTGTTTGCAGTGTAGAAGCATTTGAAGCAGAACTCATGAAAAGTTTAAAGCCATGCTTGTGACAGAACCCATATTTATACAGTATACCCTCAAGAGCTTTCTCACAGGTGCTTAAAAGGAAATGGTTGACAGAACCTTTATTTTTTTGTTCAACTAATCTCCATTTTTTAATAACTGAGATTAACTGAGATTCATTTGCATTGTGTTTATTTCCCTAC
The DNA here is from genome assembly GCA_036023395.1 of Myiotriccus ornatus. Taxonomy (NCBI): domain Eukaryota; kingdom Metazoa; phylum Chordata; class Aves; order Passeriformes; family Tyrannidae; genus Myiotriccus; species Myiotriccus ornatus. Next base: position 43,184,589 of record JAYRBT010000093.1, on the reverse strand, counting down.
TGAAAGATGTTTTTCTAGCAGCAAACAAACTACTACGGTTCTTTTTGTTTTGCAAGCACTATTGCTTTAAATGTCTTCGTAGGATATTATTTTTATATTTTAGCATTAAAAAAGTGTAAAGGGCATTCACTTGCTTGCAAGACAAAATTGGAAAAGAGGGCACACAGCCTCTTTTCAGTGTCAATAAAATGCACTAATCAAACACCTTTTCAGAGGAACATAACAAACTGGTTATTCTTTACAAAACTGTAACCAGATAGCTATGAAAACTGTTGATATTTTACGAAAATGGAATAGATGACCTGAAACTGAGGACAGTTTCCCAAAATGAGATTAGGAAATTAGCAGCATACTGTTGGGGTTTTTTTTCAAATGCCATGCCCTCTTAATAGGCGGTATCTAACAAATCCCACTACCTATCTTGCATCAGATTTTCAATCAGGTTATACTTAATGCAAAAGTATTTGAGTTATGCAAAAATACCAAGACATTTTGTTTAATGGCAAGTGATTCCAATGACTATTATAATTTATTTTTCCCCAGGTACTTTTTATTTAACTTATAGTCATGATTCCTTCAATAAAATTAAATTAATAGAAGGTATCTGGTGTGTAATTGCTAGTTAGATGTATTAAAAATAAACCAGATACTGAGTCATTCAGGTCTACTTACCTGTAAAATCCCTTTCTTTTCATATACTTGCCTATAAATTGCTACTAATAAAGCATATTGTTTAGAAAATACTAGAAAACTGAAATGCAGAGATGGCTAACCAGTCTTTCTGCACGTCTTATATTCAGAGATTTCAAAAGATAAGGTTAAATACCTGTGTGAAAATTCACATCAGTTCACCAGAACAGCAGAAAAAAAATAATATAAGAAATTGGTTTTTTTATATACCCCAAACCAACATAATAAAAGCAACATATAGATTTATTCACACAGTTAAAAACAAATACATAGAGGAAAAACCTAGATGAAATCAATCCAAGACAGAATGCCCTAATAATTTTTTTGCTAGATGCATGGAGAGAAAACACGTCCATTTAGAGTGCACATACAGTTTAACAGATTAAGGCAATAAACTTAAACCATACAGTTTTGCTTTGTATGGGCAAAGAAAAAAGTAGCATAAAACAATATATGAAAAGATGCATACACTTCACAAGAAGTACACCTCTAGATTCAGTAACAAAAATAAGCTGGTGAATTTGCAGCCAGTAAAATAAAGGCAGAAGCACCATGAGCAGCTCTGTAAGGACAAATTTATGGAAGAATATCACAGAGCTAAATATTGGCATGCTGCTTATAAGCTGGCTAAGTGACAATTGAGAGAAGATGTAACAGTCTGCAGATATTTGAAGGGCATATGGAAATTGAGATGCAAGAAAAAAAAGGAGAGAAAATTGATTATCAGGAGAACATTCTGGAAATAAAAAATATCATGAAGGAAAGAGGCATTCTAAACAACATATAGCAAATAACTCAAATTTGAGTATTTGAAAAATATTCTAGAAAAACAGAGAAAGCTACCATTCACAAAACAATGAAGATGAAGACCAGCATAGCTTTTTTCCCCCCCCCCACTCCCCCAGATATAAAGCAGACTATAATGCAAGTTGCCATTGTTAGGGTTACCTCCTCCTTTGAAATAGCATATCAGTCTTACAGTTCTGGTTTTTCTCACCAGGTAATTTACCCTTTTTCAAGCAAAATACATTTTATGTCTTTAAAACTCCAACTCAGTTTCAAATCTGCACTGTTTCAATAGTATGTATCACCAGCTCTAAACCTTTTTTCCAAAAGAGCTAAGGAAATGAATGACCATAACAAAAAACCTCCATCTTGTATATTCATAAAAGTTCAAGAGCTCAATGGAAATCACAGGAAGAGATTCACATGACTCCTGCATACGGCTATGGCCTCTTATGTTTAGAAGTAAGGAAATGGGGATTAACGCAAACCTCAGGAGACCTCCTTTGCTTTGGAAGGGGGAGTAATTGACTGAAGGGTCAACAAATGCTATGCCAAAACAGTGGTTAGAATGCAGTGTAAGAGACAAAAAAGATGACATTCAATAGATTCTCATGCATCTGATCCAGCTAAAGCACACAAGTAGTCCCAGGGATCAACTGCATTAAATTGCTTCTTTGTTTTACCAAGCATCATCTAAGACACTAGAAAACTGGACAAAACAGACAAAATTAAATATTCTTTAGAAGTGGAGAGAGACGGAAATATTCTGTTGACTAAAACATGTTGACTTTGATGTGACAGTGATCATGACCAAAAATACCAGCATTAGGCATTTTTCCTACAACAGATGAATTGCTACTACTACCAGTCAAAAGTTAAGGATGGTTCATTGAGCCTATTAAAGTTCAAGCTGCACACTTCTTTTACATGCAAAGTAACTAACTAGTAAGTGTCCTAATCCATAACTGCTTTCCTGTCCTATGTGGTAGACTCTAACTTCTCCCATTCTCATTCTGTATGAGAGGCTTCCATGAAGAAAATGAAACCGTCACACAAAATTTACTTTATGCTACTCTTGGAAAAATATGATTTTACTCTCCTTCTAACACACAACTCAGATGAAACAGAGAAACTACTTCTGATTTTTTTTCCCACTTTCTTAGCTTGACGGTCAAAAGAAAAACTCAGAAGATACGATACACCAAAATGTACAGGCATTTCATATAATACACTGATCACCAAGGATGTGCAATGTACTCCCATGCCACATAAACCAAAGCACTCTGTGTTATTATATGTCAAACACAACTAAGCCATCTCTTTAAGGCCACTGTTTTTAAAAGTCCAGTGTGTAGGAAATTGTGCAAGGCAGGCTGGAAATGAGAATGGCTAAGTAAGGACTTGCTCCTCAAACTGAGGAGTAAGGAAGAAATACTCAGCCAATGGAAGCAGGGACAGATGACATGCGGAGAATACAGGGGTATGGTTCAAATGTGCAGGGATGAGGTCAGGAAAGCCAGGAAGAATCTGGAACAGAAGTTGTGAAGGTACATGAATAACAAGGTGGAATTCTGTAAGTTTACAGATCAGAAAAGAAAGTCCAAGTAGAGAGTACTCCCCCCCAGAAAGCAAGCAGGTTGAGCTGATGGTGATTGATACGGAGAAGGCTGAGGTACTCAATGAGTTCTTTGCCTCTGCCTTCACTGGCAGTGAGGCTTCCCACTTCTCTCAAGTCCCTGATCCCTGGCTGGTGTGAGGGGAGTGAAGTTCCTCCCAGTACAACTAAAGAAAAGGTTGGGGATCACTTGGTGAAGCTGTCTGGCCACAAGTCTGTGGGACTTGCAACAGTGAAATGATTTTAAACAGAAAGAAGAGAGGTTTAGATCAGATGTTAAGAAGAAATTCTTTACTCAGAAGGTGGTGAGGCACTCAAACAAGTTGTCCAGATTCATGCTACATGATACAAGAATGGAAAGGGACTAGAAAAATACAAAGCAAGCAACAATACTTTGACTGTCCTTAGATGACATTATCATATAATTCCAGCTGTTAAGTTCAGTATGTTTGTGGAGGATTGCACAACCAGTCTTCTGTCCTTACTGTCTTCCTTACAAATGCAGATTTTGTCCATCTTTCAGCTTTAGTAATTGCCAAGAATTTGCCCTTTTTTGTGCAAAACTGAAGGGATCAACAGTGGTACCTCCTCAGTAGATCAACCTATTAATTACAAACTTAGGTTCATGTTCTAAAAGGAATCAGCTCAGATTTGTGTTCTGCTCTTTACTGTCAAGAATTCATGCTTTATTAACTTCACATCACTCAAACTCTTTCCCGAGTACCCGAATTACTAAGTTCTTGATCAATACTCAATACTGCCATGTGGTAGCAATTCTCAAACAATAACGTATTGTACGTCATATGCCTATGTCATACACAATCCTATTATTCTTATTTTACACAACAGGAACTGAGAAAACCAGCTGAGTATGGACCAAGTTCTGAAACATCAAGGCCTGAAAAGGTCAATTTGTCAATGAGTAAAACACCATCAAAAAGTCAGCAGAGGTTCTTCAGAACTCTAACAGAATTTAGGAGCTTAGCCTGGAGTCAGGCTACAGGCATAGAGGAAGTTTGTTGCTGAATCCAACAAAACTTGCTAGTTTAGGAATACAAATTATGCAGGAAAGGAAAAACAGCTTCTCATTTATTCTGCCTCAGGTATGACTTTCTCTTCATACTAATGTTATGTTCACTGCTGGGTGAAGCACAGTCTAACACACCCAGGACAAGGACTACCTGGGAGACAAAAAAACTGCTCGTATTTTGCAATAATCTGAGTAGATGTCTCCAAGATAATAATAGCTATTTACCACTAAAGCTGTATATTGAAAAAGTCTCAATAATAGATTTTCTTACTGGAATGTAAAAACCACAGAGGATGTGGAAATGCAGACAAGAAGGGCAGAGATGGAGACAAGAAAGGGTAGCTGTGGCAATGCTGATGACAAGTTGATTCCTGTTAATATGAAAGTTAAGGTTAGTATTGGAACAATTAAGTCTGGTGGCTGATCCTGCAAAATCTTACAGCCTGAGACAAGGGCAAGGGTTAGAACAGAATCTCTTCCTCTCATTTTCTCAGCAAGGTCTTCAGAGAACCAAAGCTTCATCATTTACTTATCCTTTCAGTATTTTTTTTTTCCTTTTATTTGCAGGTTTTAGCGTTTCATTTACAATTTCATTTACATTTTCTGACACACTTAAAAATCTAAATATAACACTTTAAAAAGCCAGTTAGCTCTTACACTTTGCAGTAAGACTGTCATAAAGAACAGATTTTGCTGTTTGATCAAATTAAATTCTAAGTTTTTAAAGACACGCTTCTCTGTATTCAGACTTCTCTTCACAGTTGTTGTAAACAATTACTCACAATTTTCCAGCTTTCTACTCCAGCACACCTACTGTTTCAGACACTGTTGAGAGCAGCTCTTTCATTTGGTCCAATCAAGCCTACTTGAATTAACAAGAAGTTTTCCATTGACAACACCAGGTGTGAATACTGACAAGAAGCTGTTTCTTTTCTAAAGTGGAAATTGGTTTCAGAAACAAGTTCTCAGCATAAGGAAAGTCCTGCAATAGGCCAAAACAGTAGAGAATATAAAAGGAGTAAGAGTTGTGTAAAATTGGATTGCAGAAGCACAAGAAATCCTTGGCTTTTTACAGGTTCTGAAGAATCATAACAGAAACTTTTTCTTTTTCTCCTCCCCCAGTAACCTAGATCAAGTTTAACTATTTGTAGATACATTCTGATTTATTTGTCTTTTGTTAGGATCATTTAATGCTGTCACACGTTAGTCGGCAAGAACCACTAACAATAATTTTTAGTATGAAATACAGCTCATGTAATGGTTAAAATTTAAAAATAACACTGAAAGAATGGGGTTAAATAAAAAAAAAAACAAACAACTAAAACAAAGTTATATAGCAGAGCTAGCTGGCATCAGGAAATTATTAGCAGTAAACTAATAATAAAAAAGCATTAAAAATTTAGAGGTAGTCACCATCCTAACACTGAGTACTTTAAATTCATTATTTTGACTTGCACATCTAAAAATCTTGAACTTCATGGCAAAAGAACCCAAAATTTGGGGAGAAAAAGCTCTTAAAATTTTAATTTTTTAGGACAACATACACAATTTTAAAGATTATAAATAACTGAACAGATAGTTGTTCTGTACTGATAGAAACTGTTCTTCTGCAATCATTAATGTCACATTTCTTTTTCAGAGTAATAAGCCTTTGATAACAGGAGTCTTGGAAACAGGCATTTTGAATATACTGAAGAACATGGCATAATTCAATTAAAAAGTGTTAAACAAGTCAGTATATTTATTTTACACCATATCTCTCTGCAACTTCTGAGTATATGTACTTTAACAGAGACTCTCAATCAAATGGAAATACAGCCATAATTCTGTCACAAAATCAAGCTGCAGCTAAAATGACAAAACACTTTTGTTTAAAGAGTATCTGCTGACGCTAAAAAGATTTATCAAGATTAATATTTTTAGCACATTTACACTACAGCTTGTTAGACGATATGAACAGCAGCACCTAACTAGTTGCTACTAATGAACATCATAATCACTATAATCAAACAAACAAAGCAACCACAAATTAGAAAAGAATTACACTACCATTTAGAAAGTACTACTACGTTCTAAATGAGTAATTATATTTGGAGATTGTAAGTGAACTTGAGGTTGCCCTGAACCAATGATTTTTTTGGATTATGGTGCCTGTAAAATCACTGCTTGATCTTAGTGATGCTACAGAAATAGTTTTTTATTTGCCACAGGCCTTAATTTTATCAGTTGTATTTAATTCACCAACTACTTCACACAGTCCATCTCATTGCTAAAAGGTAAAAGGAGAATCTTTTTAACTAATGCTCCAGTCCTGTTTTTTCCATGCACTAATTTATTTCAATGAAATAGCTTGCCAAGGAAAACAAGAAAAAAAAAAAGAAAGCAATAGTCACTTAGCCCCAGTCATTACAGAATTATTATAAAAATGCATTCAATTATACTGATTTTTCATCATAATATTACAGTATATGTATAAAGTAATACTGTAAAAAAAAATCCCAACAAAGTAACTTGCTCCAGGGGCATAGTTTGGGCTTAGAAACTTGTAGCTCATTCGACTGAAAATGGTATATTAATTTACTTCTAATTGTACTTTTTGTTATTGAAAAATGTTGTAATATTGTCAACAATGGATAGTGGAGGAAAAGAAAGTATTTCTGGTGTATACCTCAGGCTCCTAAAGGAGTCTGTCTGCCTGATCTAAAGGAAAGAAATCAAGCTCGCTATGTTTCTAAACATTCTTTTCCCATAACTATTCCATAACCTCCCTTCTATTTAATGGGAAAGTGATGCTACTGAAGGATTATTATGGAGAGGAAGAGGGCAGAACTAGGAATGCAGGTGGATGAGAAGGAGAAACATAATTATCAAAAATTCTAATAAATTCCTTTTGTATTCGTGAAATTCAACCAGCTAGGTAGAGTCTGTGAGCAGAACAACTAAAGAATTAATGTTGTAAGAGGATCTATTTCAAATGTGCCAATGTTTGTTTTATTATCAGTTGTAATCTGCTAATTTGTTATGACAGGTATAAGTCACAAGCTAAGACATCCTTCTAAAAACAGCAGTTGTGGGCCTTTACTGTTCACGAGGAATATCAAGGTTATTGTCCAGCTCAAATAGAAAAAGAGAGCTTCCATCAACAGATGTCAAAACAGATAAGCACAGATTTGACATGTGCTTGTAGAACTATCACCTGCTATCAGTGCTGCAATGACAGCTTTATGGTAAGAATGTCAATGAATTTCATCGTGCTCTGCATTCCAAACATTGCTCAATTGAATATGATAAACATATGTCTTCCTACCAAGCAGTAGCTGTTTATTGCTGTAATGTTATTTGTATAACAACTGTGCAGATTCTTTTCTTTCTGCATAGGTATATCCATATTCCACTTAAGCATGGCACCATAAAATTTTCCCTAAAAACATAGGTTTTTAATTCATATTATAGATGTACCAGGAGAAAAGAAGATGGCAATGCACTGCAATGAAAAAAATTCACCTGCCCTATAGTAAGATGGAGATATCCAGTAACACATATTTTCCATGTTTTTGGGATGTCTACAACAAATGTCTGTCTTTATGACAACTGTTTTTTTTAAATAAACAGGCATTGCAACAACACCTAATAACATATTTCCTCTATCTGGTAGAGTATCACACTATTAAAAGTCACATATTTATAAGCACAATAAAATACATTCATGCTGCTTAAGATAACAGGCGTAAGGATAACACGCAAAAGCAAAAAAAAGGCCTGACAAAACACAAAGGAAAAAAAACCAAACCTAGGTGAAGGCAGACAAAAGTCTAAAATGGTTTTGTACCAAATGTAAAAGGTTCTGTGAAGTTAGGAGGAAGGGAGGGAAGACAGCAGAGAGGAAGCACTATTTATATTTCAGATAATACAGAAATATTTAGTTTGTTCTGACTCCCTGTTTAATCAGATCTTTCTTTTGTATATGCTGACCACTACCTCTTGCCTGTAGTTCTTTTTGACAGGTTCTAGGTTTCCTAGAGTATCTTACTAACAATTAGTTCAATTAAAATTAGTATTCTGTGCTTCTAGATTTTCTTCCACTTATATGTACTGAAACAGTGATACCACCACAAGGACCACAGTCGTCATTTATTAGTCTTTACAGCTTGCCCTAGGCCTATTCTGGAACAAATTAATTTCCCCATGAAATGCCCAAAGCACCACTAGCAAAAAATATATTTTATATCTTCTGCTCCTTGAACTATCAAGACTTCTCACTGTTTACCACTATGATTTTTAAATAATGATCCTTAAAAGACACTCCAAAAAATAATCTCTCAACCTCTTTCCAAAGTGTTAATTTCCTCAATTAATCTTCTCAATTAAACAATTAAAAATCTCTTAGTTATCAGTTCTAAAATCAAAGTTACTTTGACAATAAAAATAGACACAGCCAAAATAAACAGCTATATATTCTCCCCAAGCAAATAAGCCAGTAGTTCTGAAAGGAAGAGAAATTTTCAAGTCAAAATCCCCACACCTTTTATCAGGAGAAAGTTTCCTTCCTTGGAGATTGTCTGATGTGTAACACCACCCTGCTTTTCCTCTTCAGGGCACAGACATTGGTCTCTCTCCCCTACTGGCAGAGAACGTAAGTATCTTTAAGACTTGCACGACTAAGAACAAACACGGCTAACAAAATCAAAGTTACCAACTTGGAGTAGAAAAGGACACAAATACAAAGAGCAGTTTTGTCACCTTTATTTAAGAAACCTAACCAAAAATAACAAGACATTCCTACCATTACACAGAGGAAGAAAACATTCAAATCACTTTTATTATGAGAATAAAATTCTTAGAAAACATTAATTTAGGGTTTGAGAAGGATAGAAAAGTACTTTGATTCACACACACACACTATTTATTAACAGGAATTATCCTTCATGTAGGTCACAGTAGAAAAAGCATGTCTTTCATTATCCTTATGGATAGGAAACACAAGAAATTAGATACATATTCATCATTATTAACTACAATTAGCAAGATTTACTACTGTGTTTTGATATAATACAATGTAAAGAACTGTTTGACTGTCTTTGACTATCTATTTCTCCAACATGATACTTAGATAACTTGATGTATGTCTTCTGTTCAAAACTGCACTATTACTGTAGCTGACATTCACACTTTATCAAAACATATTTGTACTCTAAGCTTCAGGATTTACCAAGCCCAAGAATACTAAACTAGATCTATCTCTCTCTTAATCAGAGCACGGAAATGAACTGAGCTGTTGAACTCACTATTTAATATTTCAGTCTTTCCCAGACATTAAGATGCATGAAGTAAATTATTTACAGATGGATATATAACTGAAGAGAAAAACCAGAAACTCAAAGTAGCTTTCAGAGACACTTTCAATACAGTACAATAGTTGGTCTATTCCCAGTTTATTTGTTACGTTTCAAAAAATAAAGATCTTGCTGAGTTTCCTATCATCAGTGTATAGTGGAAAATGGAATTGGTTCAGCACCACAAAGAAAAAGAAGAGCAATGAGGTCTTTTGATTGCAGAGGATAATCTACAAACACAAGGAACAAAGCTGACCCTTGATGTGATCTCCGTTCACCTCTGACAAGAGATAGCAATCTAGAGATATCGTTATAGGGTACAAAACAGCTTTTAGGAAAGGTTCCTGAAGGAAATCATTCTCCTATTCACCCACGTTGCCATAGAAACAGAACCAATCAAGCCTGTCCACAAAGGCTTTTATGTCAACTTCTGTTAGAAAACTCATAAAAAAGTAGAACTTAAACTAAATTAACAACACAGTCATTAAGCTATTAAGATAGATAAAAGAAGGAAATCATTTACAAACAAACGAGACCCATCTTGTCCCTTAAATACAAAGCTTTTAAGGTGTACATCAGCTTATTCCAAGGGTTTACTGAACACTGTTATAGTTCTCTGTTTTGTATTTCCATGCAATCTGAGAAAGGTAATTTATATAGAATGACTCCTTTAAACTCACTGGGTCCCAGACTATAAATTTTTTCTCCTTTTTCCTCCTCCCAACCTTAAAGCAAGGTTGTGCCATCTCCCATCATCTTTGTAAACTTTATTCCTCCAGAATACATCTTTCATCACAAGACTTCAGCTAAAACAATACATTTACTGAGGTAGCTGGTTCTACCCCATGATATCTTTAAAATATTGATTCTGCATAAAGCTCTCAGCAAATACTATTGCTACATATATTAAAACGGTGTTAATGAAAATGGATTTCTAAATTAAAATATGGCAAATTTCCTATAACTTCTCACCTAGTGTAAACAAGATACTATGGGCAGCAGAATCTGGATCTCAGTATCTAACATCAGGACGAGTTTTGGGTCTGTGGCATTCCTGGATGAATATTAAAACTCATGCAGGACTAATACTAAGTTGCAGATCTTATGCTGCTATACAGACTACTGCACGTTAAAGAGGGTGTGTTAAAAACAATCTCTGTTTCCTTTAAACTGCTAATCGCACCCAGTTGGCCTACTCCTAGTTTGACTCAAAACATACTATGAAACTATCATGGCTCAGATCTCTTAAAGAACTAACTACTTTTCCACTACACAAATACACTCTAGGATTTCCCTTTCCATTCCCTTCACCCAATCCAAAAAGTTATAGCAGTAACTACCATGAGTGGCATACCAAAACAGTGATACTGTAGGCCCACCCTCCATTCTTTGTTGGCTTTTAACAAAAATTTAATTGAATTTTGGAAATTAACTTAATTTCATTTCTTTTGAGATATAAAGCTTCTGGTCTGGTTCAAACAATGTCTGAACACACAAGTTGTATACCCTGGTCCCAGCAGGCTAAGGATCTTCACACTGGGACGTTTTATGGAATACTTCCAAAATTACTGATTTATTCTTTTTACTTCATTTCTGTATTTACAGGCATAAGGAATGTCCTTGATGATTTAAATTTTATAAAACTCCTGGGGTTATTTTTTTTCAGAACTTTTTTTTTTTTTGTATTTTAGTAGGTTTGTCAATCTGTTGTTCTCCATAAAGACTCAATTCAAGCAAAGCTCAGCAGACTTTGGAATCTGTACGTATTTTGCAGGGATTTCTATGTTTACATATGAAATTTCTAAATTATAGTTCGAAGTGCCTGACTTTGAAACAGGTTATCAGACGTGCGGTTTAAATTGTAAGGAGGATGAACCTACCAAATCTACTACTAAGGGTGCTGTGCAGAACATCTGGAATTCCAAACATGTTTTATATTATTATAGCTCTGGAATTCCCCCAACTCAAACAGAACAACTGTGGGGTCATGTCTCTTTTTCCTGTTGGCAGAACAGAGCTCAGATTTTGCAGTTTATACTAAAGCCTTAGTTTTCATCAGAAACTGACAGCTTGAGTCTCAGTGACCCACACAGTTCAGAATAAGTTGCTTACCCATGCCAGGGCAGTTTAGAAGTTAAAAGATGAGGCTCTGAATTCAACTACATTTTTGCAACTTAAAATGTATTTATATGGTATTATAAATAACAGGGTAATAACATGTAAATTTACAAATGTTGTAAATCCCCTGCCAAAAGATTACAAAACGGAGGGTAAATTAGAGCTCATACTATGATTTCCTTTACTATTACATACTTTAGAAAACAAAATACTATCTAACCTGATACACTAAACGTAATTCTGATCCTCATGTCAGGTCTTTCAATAGCTACATTACTTAGTGCACTCTTCAATCCCCTCGTCAATGTCCCCACAACTTTTTTTTCTGTAACTCCCACTGTGGGGACTAGGTTTCTTCTGGAAAGCAAGCAGGTGCCTTTCATAAAATCACAGCATATCCAGACTTGGAAGGAAAACACAACTCCTGGCCCTGCACAGGACAACCTCAAGAATCACACCACGTGCCTTTACACAAACATGGGTTTTCTTGATATTATTCCGTTTTCCATTCTAATTTCCCTTGCCTTCTCATGGTCCGAGACCTACCAACAAACTGACAACTGGCCAGCACTCAGAAGCTTTTCCTTTGCTACTTGAAATTTGGTCAATCATTTCCTTGCTCTTTCTTTTTGCATAGTTATGCTTATTTAAAATATTCCAACATAATAAATTTTGAAAGTTGTTCAGGAAAGAAGCACACCTGCACAATTTCTGAACAGAACAGGAAAACATCTAATGGTCTCTCAGATGCAGGAACAAATTGGTTCCTGTTTAGTCTAGAAGGGTAAGAGTATTCTGAGATTATCACACAGTAT
>JAYRBT010000093.1:43127681-43171791 GCA_036023395.1 Myiotriccus ornatus | reverse complement strand
AAATGGCATCAATACTTTAAAAAGTACTGAGAACAACTTTCAAAATTTATTATGTTGGAATATTTTAAATAAGCATAACTATGCAAAAAGAAAGAGCAAGGAACACCTTCATGAAACTGAAATCTCATCTGGTGACTTACATATACATCTGGTGATGTATACATGAGCGGCAGGCAGGAAGAGAATCAGCTCTTTTTGCTTTCAAGTCTGTGTAGACAGCAATTATTTATGGTTTGGAACTTTAATTCTTTTCAGATTGCACAGGATTTGATTTGTCAGCAGAACAGCCTTTTAAATTGTCTTCTTAATGGTCATCTGCTTCAGCAGCTAGGCAAGCAGCTACACTTTATTGGAAAACACCATCCAAACTGTTTTAATGAGCTTAATTAATCTAAAACCCCTGAGGACCATGCTCTCCCTAGAGGTTTAGTTCTGTGTTCCTTTATTGACTGTAGTAAATTCCTCCAGGAAATCTGAGGACTGGGCCCAATCGTTCTATGACCTACACAACCAGAATTAACTAGTTACGTAACACATCACTTGTTTGCAGTTTTTACACACAACAAAAGGAGATGAAATGCTATTTCTCCAACCTTGGTCTCATTTTGTTCCTTTTGAAAATTATATACTTTGGAAACATATTTGTTCAAATCTTACCCATATTAATAAAGCCAAATTTATTTTGATACTGCAGAAATATTTCACTCATATATTCTATTTCCATTTCTCAGATGATAATGCCTAAAATCTAAACTGACTGAGTCATACTATATTTTTGCAAAATTATTCCTAATGATGATGTAAAAAAGTAACAACTCTGGAATAACCTCTTATACTTCTGAAAGCCTCCATAGAATAAGAGTATTTTACTATTTACAGCACTGAGATAAAACATCCTGTCAGAAATTGTCAGTGAAAGTTTTTCAGAGTTTTTATGTTTTCTGACACAAAGTCAGAGAAGCTTTTCTTTTGAGGCCTTCTTCTTCATGGATTGGATTAGATAATTTTTGTTAGAAAAGACAAAACCTGCTAGCTGACTGCCAGAATCTTCTTTTTTTTTTTTTTTCCCTAATGCAAAATTCTTCCAAAACCTCCCGTCTTCTATTAAATAAAGTCTTCTGTAACAGGTCTGAATACAGCAGATATCATGTCAAACACCTGTTTAGTCTAGGGATTTCATAATCTCTTCTAATTTATCTAACTACAGATGATGCTCACATGGAAAAAGTAGCATTTGGCTGAAAGTTTGCTCAGTCATTTCTTTGTTGTTAAAATCAGCAGTAAATTTCGCTCACTGCATTTGCCATCTCTTTTTTATTTGTCCTTAAAATCCAACTAAAAGTGCCATGCTAAAATTCTATTATCTGGTAGGCAAAGATGGACTGAAAAAAAGAAAGTGTAGGGATAAACTCTCTTCCTCTTAGAGGTTTCCTCAACTTCAGAACTGTAACTTCCGTAAGCATACATACAAGCCTAAATGCAACAGGCACCAGCAGAAAACATTTGTAAAACAGTGCATTGATAAAATATTGTCACATATACAAATTGTATGCTTTCAGACCCTTTGTCCCTAGGTATTCTCAAAGTTACCAACTAATAAAGTTTGCTGAGTGTCCTGAATCTCAGAGGCAATGTTTCTTTTACTAAGCCATGTCAGAATATATGTTTCTTTCATTTATGCTCCCTTTGCTGGGAAGTTACCTTTTCCTTTCTTCTTCTTCAATTATTAGCAATGTAAAAAAACATGGTATGTTTTGTACCATTAAGTTTAATTCCTAAATATATCAATGATATAATAGCTGTTACCTGGATGGTCAAGTTGGCCCATTTTGGGTTTCTCTCTCCAACAAGAATGTTTTCATTCCCTTGAACTGCTGAACGCAGGTACAATCAAGAGAATAGTGACATATCTGTTAAAATCTATTGTGCAGTTGGAGAAGAATTAAGACAGCATTTCCTGCTTCTGTTTGTGAAGGACACTGACAGCAGAAGAAAAGATGAAAATTCAGCTTTTAAGTCAAATAAGCTCAGATACACCAAAGCAAGACAGAAGTCCTACTACAATTAAGTATATGTCTGAATCACAGTAAAACCTTTGTCAGCTCCTCTTGGACCATTGTTCTAAATATGAAATCTCCTGCTCTACAGAAATGATGCCTCAATTCAAGGTTAAGTTCACTTCTTATTTATTGGGTCCAAACAGAATCAAAAGATAAGAGTAAGTTTGCTTCACAGCAGACCATTTACTGCTGTGATTTGGACCTGCTGTGACTAAAACAGTGCTGAGAACACCACTGTGGTTTGGCTGTTGCCAAGCCACACTTGCACCACAGCCAAAAGGTGAACTTTCTCTTTTTCCCTGCTCTGCCCTGCAGCAAGTAGGCCAGGATGGTCTAGAAGCTGGGAGGAAACACAGCAAGAACAGCTGATCCCAAATGACTAAGGGATACTCCATGACTTGTAGCATCACGCTCAGTAATAAAAAATAAGGCAAGGGTTTTTAGGATGTAATCATTGCTCAAAGACTGGCTGGGAAGCAGTATACTACTGCCTGTGGAAGGTGGTGAGTGAGTGCCTCTCCATTGCTTTTTTTCTTTCTTCATATTCCGTTCACCTGTTAAATTGTATTTATCTTGACCTACAAGTTTTCTCATTTTCACTCTTACTGTTCTCTCCCCCAAATCACAGGTAGGGTAAAGGAATGAAAAGAGCAGCGAAAGTCAACCATCAACCCCCTTCCATTATAAAGTCCAATAAAACTTTGGGGCGGGGGGAAGAAAGAAGGTGTGGGTCAGGGGACACACCCAAACAAAATGAGTCAAACAAAACAAAATTGCAAAATTGTGCATTATTCGGAAATTTAAAAAGCTACTACCTAGAATGTAATTTTTGTATCCGTCTTAATTGAAGCCAGGAGTTCTTCCGCAAAAGCTCAAAGAAAGAGCTCAAGGTAGAAGTAAACATTCTTTTACGAAAATTAAGTAAACCTAACATTTTGGACACAATAGACTAGATCCATCTTAGCTGAGTATGACAAAGCAGATACCAGATCATGTGTGATCAGTGTTGCAGTAAGTTAACTTTGCTTGAAATGAAGATCCTTACTGAATCGGTTTTCTAGTATCACACAAAATCACATCAATAAAAGTATACAATTGCGTCATAACACAAATACTGCTCATATTTTCTCCCTTCTTCAATGAGAGAAAAATAAAAAATCTGCAGCTAAATTACCTATAATGATGCATTTCATGAGCACAATTGGATTTTGTTACTGACCATGAGACTGTCTGAAAGAATTGTGACAATGGACACTTCGCAAAAGCACTGCTGTTTCAATGGAACAAAAAGAAGATCCTGTACATGAGGTCTTTGTATACACAAAGTGTGTCTACAAAAAGCAAATGAAAACAAAGATTTAAACAAAATTTGAAGTGACATTATATGTGATGTGGAACCATTAAACACGTTCTGTGAGTTTACTATTGGAAAAGAAGAGCAGAGACATGAAGAAACTATCTTGACTATAATACGTATTATTCCTATTGCCAAAGCTATTATCATTTGTTCATATCACAAATCAGCTTCCGGGAACAGTTATACTATTTTTCAAATGAAATAATAAATGTAACCTCATTTCTGCCTTTCCTGAAGGAAAGCTCTGTATTAGCAGCTAGTGGATTTGAGTACATAATGTTTTACTTGCATATTTCCATGACCCAAGACATTTTACCAACCAAAGTGGTTGAAAGCAATGCCATGTATACTATGGAATGACACACAGGACAAGACGCAGAGGCTACAAATTACTTTCTAGTAATAACAGCTAGAGGACAAATATTTTGGTTCTCAAGTTAATCGAAACCCATAGATGCAATTGGTTGCAAATTAGAAACCAGACTTGTAAGTAACTGAAACACCTGAAAGAAGACTTGAAGTATTTGAAAAAAAAAATCCAATCAGAAAAAATCTCTCCAAATTTCTTAGGTGCTGGGCCACAGAACAAAGAACAGGGAAATGTATTTCAAATATGTTGAAAAATAGTTAGTAATTCAGGCTGATTGTGGAGAACTGATAGAAAATGCCAAATGCATGCTTGTCATGAACCGTGTAGAAGTGTGAATATTTTAATAAATCACCAGAAAATATGCGATAAGTAGCATTGAAAAAGAACACAAGAAACTAATCAAATTACTATAAAACAACAAAATACTTTAATGCAATTTCTAAAGCTCCTTGTAAAAATGGAAAGTCTTTAAACAGCTGATAGAGATTGAACAGTTGCTTTTTTAACGGAAAAGACCACAGTGTAAAGCTGGTCGTCCAGAATTAATGCAACTGAACGCTATCGGATTTCCAAAGAAACTATGAAATACATTGTTTCATTATGTAAAATGAAAAAAAATCGGTCCATTATTCATCTGTGATTCCAAAAACAGACAGAAATTTGTCACCAACTAACGGCTAACAATTGTGTTTCAGTTTCTGGTCCTGTCACTGGGCAGCGCTGAAGAGAGAGCTTGGTTTTGTCCTCTATTACATTCTCCCCGCAGGTATTTATACACACTGGTATGATCCCCTTGAGCCTTCTCAGGCTCTCTAAGCCTTTTCTCACTCAAGAGATGCTCAAGCGCTTTTCACTATGTTAATGGCCCTGTGCTAGATTCTCTCCAGTATGTCCGTTTTGTACTGGGGAACTCAGAACTCGATAAAATACTCCAGCTGTGGCCTCACCAGTGCTGAACAGATGGCAAGGATCACCTCTGTAGACCTGCTGACAGCATTCCTCCTAATGCAGCTCAGAATACCACTGACCACCTTTTCAGCAAAGGACAAATTGCTGGCTTTTGTTCAACGTGGTGTCCGCTGAGCCAGGGCCTCAGTAGAGCTGTTTTCCAGCCAGTCAGCCTCCAGTATGTTATGGTACATGGGGTTATTCTTCCCCATGTACCAGACTCTAGAATTCCATTTTTTTAACTACTTGAGGCTCTTTTAGGCCCTTTTCTGCCACCTGCTGAATTCTCTCTGAATGGCAGCACAACCCTCTGGCCTAACAGCCACTCCATACAGTTTTTTTGTACTACCAAAAAAATATCGAAGTAAACTTTCTGAGGGCACACTGCACCCCAACATCCTAATCATTACCAAAGATGTTAAATGGTACTGGACCCTGTATTGAGCCTGGGGTACACCATTAGTCACTGGCCTCCAGCTAGACTTTATGCCACCACTTGTCTCTGCTACCACTCATATTGCCAGTTTTCAATCCACGTCACTGTGTGCTCATCCAGCCCATATTTCTTCAGATTCTCTATGTGTATCTTTTGGAAAATAGTGTCAATGGCCTTCCTTCTGTCAAGCCAGACAATGTCCACTGGTTTCAACTCATCAACCAAGCCTGTCAGTGGTAGAAAATTATGTGTTGCTCAATCGTGACTTCCTTTTGGTGAAACCACGCTGACTGCTTCTGGGCACCGTTTCGTTGCAGACACGCCTGGAAATGCTTCTCTGGAACAGCTGCTCCATCACCTTTCCAGGGATCAACTTGAGATCTGAGTGGCATCCTTCCTGTTTCTCCTTCCTGCCCTTTCTGAGCACAGGAGTGAGATTTCTGTTCCTGCAGTCTTCAGGCACCTTTCTCAATCACCATGATCATTCAGAAACTATTAGGAGTAGCCTATCAATTACATCAGCCAGTTCCCTCAGCACTTGTGGCTGCAGCAGGGCTCTACAATTGGTTTAACTATTTTTAACTCCAACTGTCTTCCACTGAAGGAATGTTTTCCTTACTCAATACTTTCCACCTGATTTCTGTGGCCTGGAATTCCTGAAGGCTGCTCTTACTAATACATACTGAGCTAAAGGCAGCGTACAGTATCTTAACATCTTCTATGCTCTCTGTCACCAGGCTCCCTTCCCCATTCAGCAGCAGGCTTATACTTGCCCTAGTTGCTCTTGGTATCCCTTACCAGATTCAATTCCAGATTTGTTTTGTCTTTCGTAACTGTGTCTCTGGATGCTTAGACAGTGTCTCTGTGTTCCTTCCAGGCTACGAGTCTTCCAGGCTTTCACTTTTTGCATGTTCCTTGGTTATACTGAGTTTTGCCAGAAAATCATTGCTACTCCATGCAGGACCATCTGATCTCTCTGAAACTGAGATCAGAGTTTTGACCAGAAAACATCTAGATGTATCTTTCATGAATGTTTGTATTAATTTCTTTGTTGTTAATGAACTTCTAAAACAATGCAGGTAAACACTGCACTTGACATTTTTCAAGCCCCTTCTGTTCTTTTTCAGGAAAGATAGTGCAAATGTAAATTTATCACCAGGTCCTAAATCTTTCAACTTCTGCCTACCACATGTTGTGTTAAAACGCATTTGTCTTCTTGATAAAAGAGATGTTTTGTTTTGTTACGCTTTTAATCTCAGAAACATATGGTTATAGGGCATTTTCTTCCTGATTTTAACTCCTAAATACTTAAGTTTCTAAAACTTGACTGGGAAGCGAAACAGTCCTCTATCAAGATAGGTTACTTTGCTCATTTTTTACTGATTCACAGAAAAAACAAGATGTGGTTGCCATCTTCCATTTTCCTTAAAAGATGCATAGCATCTTACTTTACAGCTCATTAGCATAATTACCTGATGTCATTGAATGTATTGGGAGTTTTACAGAAACACGTGTTGTTCATAGCACATCAAAACATAGACAAGTAAGTAGACACGGGTGTTTCAAAGTTCGCCAGGTCTTCCACCAATTAGTCTGTCTTATCTACAGTGTACATGGAAAGTTTAACCTAGTTTTACCTAGCAAGACAAAAAAAAAGTGCCTAGTTCCTGACCTTTTCTACTTATTTATTTATAGAATGGAGAAAAGGCAAAGCTATTCCTTTCCACTTGAGCAACTACCATATTTACACTTATTACTACTATACTATTAAAACATACTTCTCTACTATATGGTGGTTCTGGCCAGGATAGGGTTAATTTTTTCATTGACCAGGAAGGGGCATGGCCAGGACACAGAGGTTATTCTATACCACCTAAAATCATTTCCTGAGCTGCAACTCTATACACAGTGTGGACTACACTGAGGAGACCTGGCAGACCTAGAACATAAGCAAACTCAGATACTTGTTAGAACTCCTGCAACTACTGTTAAAAGAATTCATTATACATTGTACTGTTCTCAAACAACAACTTATATCTGCAGGTCCCATCTCCTTCAAAAGCACCTCTATTTGAATTGTATCTCCACTTTATAGATGAGAAAACCAAAGCACTGAAAGAAAAAATATTCTAGCATTTTTCATTAAGTTTGTTTCTCGTATCTGTGACTATCAGAAGACACCAATAACATCTCATAAAAACACTGGTTTATACAAACATAGCCAGCCAATCTTTGATACACAGAAGAAAACCTTTCTAATACGTATATGGATATTAGTTTAACATCTTTTTCTTTCAACAACAATGCTTTAAGCATTGCAGTGTCATGTTATACAAGTTAACATAGAAACGCATTTATTATTTTCAAAATGTCTGTGGCTGTATTAAGGAAAAAACAGAATCAGTATTCTAAAACACTAGGCCTGATTATTGCTAAATCTTTTTAAAATGGGGAACAATTCAAAGAAAATCATACAAATCTAGACTCATAGGTAATTACATAGATGAAATCATACAAGAACTGAAAAGAGTTTTAGAGAAAGTAAGAGGCAAAATCTAAGAATGTTTGCATACTTAAGTAACTTCAAGCAGAAGGATTAAAAGTACAGCAACTATGCTTTAGTTAGAAAACAGGATTCTGATTTCTGTAGTAAAATTTAACCCTCCAGCAAAAATCAAGAGGTGTAAAACACAAGAATCCTCAGAAAAGCCTCACAGGCCACAGTGCTGCTGCTTCAGCAACTGTGAAAACCAATGCAACTTTTCAGCTCAGTTTTTGGTTTAGTAAGCATCTCTGCAAATAAGACAAATCAACTGTGATTCTTCATAATCCCTTTATTTATTTAATAAACAAAATACTGAAAGCACTGGTACAGAGCTCAAAGCTACTCCAGTGATTTAATAACCTGTCTTTTACCATATTTGGGATTTTTATCCATGCACAGCAATTGTATTGGGTATACTGGTAAAAAGCAGTCACACCATGTGCAGAAGTATCATGGAAAAAAAAAGCATATACAAATATGATTTTGCAACAAATACCATACTACAACCAGATATTTTTATTACTACTGAGAAAAACTTTTATTCCGTGTAGAGCACTGTATACTCTCACAGGTGTTTGGGACTTCTAGGAACTTCTGAATAGCTGCATTCCCACCTCAGCCAGTAGTTTGAGGTCACTTCTAGTAAGGAGAACTTAAGACCCATTGAGAAGAACAAGAAACAAAAGCACTGTGGGGTGTCTGCACACAACACAAAAGAAATTAGAGTTATTTAGCTTGTTTTCCTACAAAAGCTTTAGAAATATGAAGTATTACAACCTAAAGGTTAAAAATATTTATTACTGTAGCTTTTAAGATTTTAAGCATTTTCACCTACAGGTTAGGTTCTCTTCAGAAGTAACACTGAAGGAACTATTAAGATTTAAATTTCAACAGCCCAAACAATTAACAGGTAGTGTAACTTATTTAGGTACCCATGATTCATTTTTTATCACTATATTCATTTTTAGAAATATCCACTCAATATATTTTATTGAGAACACCATGTTAGACTAGTCCAATTAGAACACAGTGAACTGAATCTGAATAAAATCCACTTAAAATAATAGGTATAAAATTGCACAGAATAGAAGCTTTTCGCAAATTTATACATTCCCGTAGTGTCTACTAAAATACCTTCAGGCATGTTTAATCAGCACCTACAATGTTAATAATAACAGCAATAGTACTAGAACATTAAATGCATTCTGGGCTTCTGGTAGGTTTAGACAGCAGTCACATTTCAATAAAAGAGCAAAGCAGAATGACTGATTGTTCAATTACGGATCCGCCCTGTGATAGAGACATGGTGCACTGCAAAGGTATCAATTCCCCTAAAGGAAATGGAAAGTCTTCTATTGCATAGAGTGATCGCTACAACTTCATTTTAAAGAATATGCCTCATTTTAAATTACAGATGAACTGAAAATCAGCAGGACAAGAGCAAAAGGACATCAAACAAAACTAATATGAGAATAGATTAGCAAAACTTCTCAAAAAGTGCTACTGGAAAGAAAATTACAAAGATTTTTAGATCTCTCGTTTACATTCCAGTATAATAAGCAGGGAAAAAACCATTAGGATTCAGAATGTGTCCAAAAAATTCTTAATTACCATATGTAATACGCAGTTTAGCAAAGGAATTTTCAGAAAAGCCACAAAGTGTTGAAATTTTAAATTTTCTTTAAAATAAAAAAGATAGTATATTTTCCAGAGCACCAATCTAAATAGTTCAAAAAATTAGACTGAATTCTCAGCTTTTCAGCAGAAAACATGACCATCTCCACAATGTAGTAGGTCTACGAGACACCCATTTCTCATGTCTGTGAGGTGCAGTGATGACAGTACAGGTAGAGGTATCTCTACCCTGGAGAAAAAGAAACAATGTAAAAATGCTTTTGTGCACTGACCATCTGATTTCAAATTCCACTAGACTGTGCTTCACAGAACTTCCGTAACAATTCATTTTACTGGCTATGTCCCTAACTCCTTCTTGAAGCAGAACAGGCTCATGTTGCCCAATCCCCACCCACTAACCTACACAGGCCTAATCTAGCCCACAGAGAATTTACATTTTAATACAGTCTGTTATTTATTCCCAGAACAAAACTTTTTTTTTTTAGTTAAAATCTGTGGATAGTGCAAATTTTAAAAGGTCTGGCTGTCACTGTTATTTTAGAATCTAAGTCCAAAAGAGAAAAAGCAGAGTACTTTTGTCTACAGTAGAAAAATTATTATAACCAATTTCAAATATGCAATATTGCAAATATTTGTGACAATGTAATTATAGAACTGGAAAGTTCTATACTACTCCTATATAAACCTAGAGATAGTATAGCAGAAAGATCACCATGAGGCAAAGAAGGCATTTTTTCATTAGTTGAGATTTATATAAAGATTTATGATTATTATAGACTCTGGACCATGTCAGAAACTTGTGGGGAAACTTTGTTATATAAATTTAATTTCTGAAATTAATTTGGTTGAGAAAGGTCAACAAAGTTAAAGAAGTAAGACAAAATTAAAATATACAACATTAACCCCTACAGTAATACTTCAATGTTCCTTTTTTTTTTTTTTTAAATTAAGTCAATTCAGGATAGTAACAAAGGAAAAAAAATGCTTGCATTTACTACCAAATGGCACCAATTGCAAAGTATCTAAAACTGTCCACCATGAAAGACACATGCAACTTGTCTGCCCAAGAGCAGTAAGTTCCACTGAAACTGTCATGAGAGAACAGCTCATATTTGCTTCATGAGGTTTCCCTTTGGCGGAGCAGAGCTCGAAACTGTTTAAAAGTTTTCAACTGCCGTAACTGTGATACAAAACTTAAGAACCAAAAAAGTCTGTGTGGTCTATACTTTAGGTCTACTCAGCAATAGCAGAAGCAACATAAAACGTGAATTCTTTGGCAAGAGAAATTAAGGCAAGAAAAAAGTTATTTCCTTCAAAATCTCCTTCAAAAACTGGTTTTTGAGGGAGTTGTGTTTCTGGTTTTTTTTTTTTTTTTTCCTGAAGTCTTACACAGGAGAGAACATTCTTCATGCTTTGGATGACAATAAAACAGGAGAAGCTCCTCTCCAACACTTTTGGACCTCACTTGTGGAACATACAAATCCAACATCATTGTTGAATGACAAATACTCACCACTGCTAGCTACTAAATATGGTACAACAACGATGCAAATTTTCCTGAACATATCAAATCACATATCTCAGATAAAATGGCATTAAAACTATATTCTGTTTCAGCGTCAGGCAAGTGAAAATTTTAAAAAAGTTTAGTAAGGACAGAATCATGATATAGTCATTAAATGCAAGATCACATATTTTTTCTAGAGGATTCATTTCAGTCAGTCCGTAAATACATGCACAAAAAGACAGAAATGAGATTGTGTGGCCTGCTGCAAGACCTTAACCTCTCAGCCTTTACTGGATAAAATACTAGTATAGTATAAAGATTTTTATCTCAAGCACATAATATATATGAGCATATAAACACTCAAAATATCCCTTCAACATTAGCTCAGAGTTAATTTTAAAAGTTCTCTTTCTTTTCAAACTACTCATAGAATCACCAAATCACAGAATGAAGGAACCTGAGAGATCACCTAGTCCCAACCTCCCAGCCAAGGTGAGCAACACCTTCCACTAGACCAGATTGCTCAGAATTCCATCAGTACTTCCAGAGATGGGGTACAAGAGTGGAGAGGGAGACTCACCACCCTTATCTTGGTGGCAACACTTCTGTTGATGCAGCCCAGGATTCGGTTTTTTTTCTGGGATGCAAGTCCACATTGCCCCTTCACACTGAACTTCTTGTCAACCAACACTCCCAAGTCCTTCTCCTCACGTGTGCTCTGAATCTATTCCCTATCCAGACTTTGTGCTTGGCATTGCCCCAAGCTGCACAACGCTGCACTTGGCCCTACTGAACTTCATGAGGTTTCCATGGGTGCACCTCTTGAGTCAAGGTCCTTCTGAATGCCAATCCTGCCCACCAGCATACTGTCAGCAAATTTGCTTAAGATGCACTCAATCCTACTGCTCATGTCACTAACATGTTAAACAGCATCAATTCCAATTTTGACCCCTGAGGAAACCCACTCGTCACTGGAATCCATTCAAGCCATTATGCCATTAAGCCATTATACCAAACTGTAACTGTTTGAGTGCACTCATACACCCAGTTCCTTATCCATTGACTGGTACCTCTGTCAGATCCCCGTCTATCTAATTTAGAGACAAGTATGTCTTACAGCACAGTGTCAAATGCGCAATTCCAGGTCGATGACATCAGTTGCTCTTCCCTGATCTGCAATGATGTAATCCTGTCATAGGCGGCCTTAAAATTTGACGGGCACAATTTGACCATAGTGAAGTCATGTTGGCTGTCACCAATTATCTCCTAATTTTCCATGTGCCTTAGTACAGTTTCCAGGAGCATATGCCGCATAATCTTGCTGGGCACGGAGGTGAGACTGAGCAGCATGTAGTTCTCCAAGTCTTTGTTTTTTCCCTTTCAAAAATGAGGAGGGGAGAGTTCCCACAATCAGTGGGAACTTCACCAGATCACCATGACTTCTCAAACATGATACACAATGGCTTAGCCGTTGTATCTGCTAATTTCCTCAATGCAGATGGATGTCATCTGGCCCCATAGTCTCAAACCTCATCTTCTCCTACAGCAGACAGTCACCGTCCCTGCCTTTGCCTTCTGTGACTTGGCTTGTGCAGCTGGAGCACTTGCCAAAAAACATGTATTGAGTACCTCAGCA
The DNA here is from genome assembly GCA_036023395.1 of Myiotriccus ornatus. Lineage (NCBI taxonomy): Eukaryota > Metazoa > Chordata > Aves > Passeriformes > Tyrannidae > Myiotriccus > Myiotriccus ornatus. The sequence goes on along the minus strand of JAYRBT010000093.1, from coordinate 43,159,297 downwards.
TTCCCCATATCCTGGGCAACCAGGTCTACTGTTTCGGGGTAATTTTTTTCCAGAAAGGGCCTACATTTTCCCTAATCTTCCCTCCATCACCAGCACACCTGTAGAAGCTTTTCTTGGTGCTCTTGATGTCCCTGGACAGATTTATTTATCAGGGTTTTAGCTTTCCTATCCTGATCCCTGACTGCTCAGAAAACTTCTCTGTATTGTCCCCAAGCCACCTGTCCTTCCTCCCACCCTCTGTATGCCTCCTGTTTGTGTTCGCCTACAAGCTCCTTGTTTATCCATGCAGGCCTACTGGAATTTTTGCCTGACTTCCTCTTTATTGGGACGCATCTCTCCTGAGCTTGGAGGAGATGATACTTGAATATTTACCAGCTTTCTTGGGCCCTTTCTCACTCTAGGGCTTTATCCCCCAGTACTCTACCAAGCAGATTCCTGAAGTGGCCAAAGTCTCTTCTGAAGTCAAAGGTAGTGCGCTTATTGTGTGCCCTCCTATCTGCCCTAAGGATCTTCAGCTCTACGATTTCATAGTCACTGCAGCTCAGCCTGCTCTTGAGCTTCACATTCCCCACGAGCCCCTCCTTGCTGATGAGAACAAGGTTCAGCATAGCACCTCTCCTCACTGGTTCCTCTGTCACTTCAAGAAGGAAGCTGCTATGAACACATTTCAGAAACCTCCTGGATTGCTTGTGCCCTGCTGTGTTGTCCCCCCAACAATTATCAGGGTAATTGAAGTCTCCCATAAGGATCAGGGCTTGTGAATGTGAGGCCATTCCTATTACAGAAGAATCTACTCAGTCTTCCTGGTTGAGTGGCCTGTAGCACTACAATGTCACCTGTCCCTGCTCTCCCTTTAATCTTGATCCATAAACTCTTGGCCAGTTACTCATCCAGGTGGTGCTCCATGCACTCCAGCTACTCATTGACATAGAGGGCAACACCATCTCATCGCCTCCCCGGCCTGTCCTCCCTAGAGAGCCTGTATCCTTCCAATCAAACACTCCAGTGACAGGAGCCATTCCACCACATCTCTATTATGCAAGTAAGATCACAGCCCTACAGGAGCACATATGTCTCTTAACTCCTCTTGTTCATTCTCCATGCTACATGCATTAGCATAAAGACATTAAATTTGAGCCCCTGTGTTAGACACCAGATTAGTTATTATTAGGCAGAACCACCTCTTGGCGGTATGTCTTTGAGGGGCCGGGGGTTGGTGGGTAACGAAGGACTAGGCTTGCAGAAAAATCATCTGCTGGCCCACGGCAGCAAGGCACATGTAAGGCCTGCAGCCAACATGGCTATGCCCTTGTAGAGCACATGGCAGGGAAAGCCATGTGGCTGGGCTGTCACTAAGGTCTGTCTGGTGACCCGCCCACACCACGCCCCCTGGAGTCTCTAAATGTCTGTGGCATCCCTGTGGCACTTTGGCAGAGGGACAGTGAGTGGCAGTGAACCAAAAGTCCCACCTAGGGGCAGTGGCCACAACAGCCAAAGTCTATAAATAGACATGCCTGAGGGCTGGATGCCCCTCTGCCCTCCTTATCTGTCAATGTGTGACCTCCACAGCGGTAAGTATGTCTCTCTCCTCTCTTTGTCTTTATTCTTTCTTCTCTGTGGGCAATTCAAACACCTATTGTTCTGTATTTCACTTGAGTTGTAGGGAGTTTGTGTTTGCTGGGTGCAACAAAGGTTTCCTACTCATTAGCAATGCTTGTTAATCTGTAGTAAAATGTTTTTCCTTGGTTTTCATGTTATTTCTGTAAAACCCTCTTTGGCAAAACACCTATTTTCTCATCTATTTAATTTAATCTTAAATTAAAAGAAATCTCTTGGAGAAAAATGTGTAGTTTTTCTCCGGATGTGAACTCAATGTATCAAAGAATCAAAGATTTTGCAAATATTCATGAGGGAAAAATCTCTCAAAGTCTGAAATTAAATGTACACCCTATAAGAGCATAGAGCTTCTGGACCAGGGTGTAACACCCTGATGAAGCTGACTTACTGGCTGTACTGTCTGGAACTCCTTTGCACTGCTCTTCAGGTGCTCTGCTGCTGACTTGTGATCCGTCTCCAGGCTCTGGGCATCTCTTGCTGGCACTGGCATCAAATTGGTAAAAGAGGGAGGGACTGAGGACCCCTCAACCAGTAACTTTAGTTCAAAGAGCTTTTAACCAGCTTGGCAAGCTGGTTAACTTAAACTACGATCAAAGATGCTTTTCTTCTGCCCATCAGTCCTCAGTAGGCCAGGCTTCTCAAAGCAAGCACCATGGTCTCAGTAGTCCCTGGCTGCAGCACCAATCCTGTAACCATTTATTGATCTGTTAGATTCAACTAGACCTTTCAAGCCCCTTCCCCTTGACTGGGAGGATTGAGGAAAATACTACCTGAGCTCCAGAGTACCTTATCAATACTCCCATAGTTCTCTAATCCTTCTTGATACTTCTTGGATTACTCCTGGCTGTATCACTGGTGTCTATGTGAAACAACAACATGGACTAGCTCTTCCTTCGCCACTAAAATAGCCTTCTTAAGTAATCCTTTCATTTACTTTTTCTCACCCTTTTTACAATTTTAGGTTTCTTTTTCCCAAGGCTGAGATTTATGGCTGACATACAGCCTTTCTGCTGCTATGGCTCTCCTTTGTCACCCACTTAACTTTCTTTAAATCACATTTAAACTGTAATTTTCTCCCTAATTTATAGCCAATTTTGTATGAGAACAAGACGTTTTAGGAATTTTAATGAGATATGGGGGCTTTACCATGTAGGTCTCTAGATCAAAGTCATCTGTAAGCAGCATAGACCACCGCAGATCTGGTGGTGTTTTTACTGAACTGTGGAAGGCACACTGGTAAGTCTACATCAGACCTCAAGTCATATATACCATAACACTGTAAAATAATATATATTTATGTAGAATGTAATATTTTATATAAATTATATATAACAGCATGAGACCTGTTTGGCACTGGCAGCAGAGAGATATGGGAAATAAAGCTTCCAGACTCTCAGATTACTCTCTCAGGTGATAATAAAACTACCTCAGCCCATCAATGTGTAAAAGCACTGGTCCCCTACAGAACCTGCAATAAATCTTACATTTTACACAATGGTGTTGCATTAATCAATACATAGATTTTAGATTAAAAACCACTAAATATCCTTGTATTTTATCAAATTGCATGTGAAAGCATGCTAAAATAGCAACACATATTTGATTATGATGTTCGAAAGGTCACCCATCCTTGCTATATTTTTGTTTTTGTTTATTTAGGGCAATCTTATTCACTTATTTTAATAAAGTTAATGTTCACTAAAGGAATAGAGAAAAAAAGAGTACTAACAGCAATAATTATGCTTCATGTAAACAGATGCCATCTAAAACTGCATGATGAGCTCTAATTAAACATGCTTTGGGACTGTCACTACACTTCTTATATGAGAGGTTACGTTTATTCTACTGCTAAAAAACTCAGAAAAAGTCAAAAGATTAATGAATATGCATGATGTGAAATATACCGAACTTACTGTCTGGGATCAGGGATAGAAGAAGCACAAGTCAAACACTGAAAATGGATTACGTGGTAATATATAATTTCCTGTTACTATTTAATGCTACTTGGTAGGTGAAACAACATTTATTCAACTGTTTCAAGTCCAAAATATCATCTGAATTATGATCTAATATATTGAAATGATGCCACGTAATCGGGTTGTTAACAAAACAGTGCAGGTACAAATAAATATATTCCTCACAAAAACAGCCCTATTGTCCATTAAAAAAAAAGGGAAATAAGTTTATGAATTGTAAAAAAAATACTTTAATGCTCAACACAGATAGAAGAATTTGATTTTGGTAAACATGGCTTCAAAGTTGACTATTACTGGGTATTTTTCTCTTTGATCTTTCAAAAGCTCCAGGTGAAAATGTTTCTGTATTAGTTAGTCTATGTTCAATTTGGTACGTTACTGGAAGTCTCCCAGGAGAGTTTAGAAGGTTTACAAGGCAAAGTTCTGTGAATTCTATGCAACACAATCTACACACTGGCTCATGTGAGACCTACGAGCCACTCATATAGATTTCACGTATCCAAATGGATCCAGTTTTTAACACTCATACAAACGACTGAAGGCTGACTGTAACAGTGGAGCAGCATATCCTCATGCTGTTTAGTACCCACTTCAATAAGAGTAGAGGTGGGAAACTCAGTTGTAGATTTGTCACATGCCCTTTTCAAAGAATCTTAAAAGTATCATCATTTCAGGCTGTTTTTCCACATTCTATGTTCATTCCTCAACCAAATAGAATTAGGAGGGCCATAAAAGGTCTGAACTTGAATTAGTACCATAGTATTTTGTCTATTCATCGTGTACTCTGGAAGATAAGATTTTGCTTTAGAAAAGAAAAATTAAAAAAAAAAAAGATGAAAGAAGAAACTGGTCAGAAGCAGCTTGCTCCAGAAGTATTTCAAAGTTTTTCATGATTACAGTGCAAAATACAAGGAAATTTACACTTTACCTCATTATAAATACAAAGCAGTGTCAGTTGAGACAAAGCTGATTTATAACTAAATAAAAAGGAACATAAGGATTTATCATTTCTGATGGAAACCCTCAAATACTTCCTTTTTTTAAATTTTATTATTAGCTTAAAATCCATATATAAAAAGGCAGAAAGTGAAAGAAAAAGAAAGAAAGAAGGTAACACAAAGCTGTCAGCCAAATTTCTATTTCACCAGTAATGTAATTCAGAGATGGGAAGATCTTTATCAAGGAATCTTAACTGTCACATCATTCAGGGAACATTTCTGTTTAAAACTATTAGTGCTTCATTGTGAATTCTAGTTCTAATTCCTGTAACTTCAAACAAGCAATTTAAACATCAAAAATGTTCAGTCCACATTTGTAACAAAAAAGATTTAAGAGCTGCAGTCAGAAATTACTACCCATGCAGTAACACTGGATCATTAAAGAAACTGTATCTTAAATAAAGATATGTTTTTTCCAGTAAACTTTCCCCAAACTAATTCATGTGCATGGCAACCATTAAGAAACGTTGAGGCTGAGGGTCAAATGCCTCTTCCTGCAGGAAAGCAATTGTCAGGCTTCTTACCCTGCGCAGATGGGAGTGCCAAAAATTCTTTTGGTTAGTCTGTCTAAATACAGAAATTGCATTGTTTAAATTACTCAAACCTAGGTGCCCAAACAGAAACCTACCATCTATCTCATGCACAGTACAATGGGTGGCTCATCAGTGAGCCTATATGCCCTCAAATGGTTATAGCAGCACCAGCAAAATGCCTCCCTCACCATCTCACCCCTTTTATCCAGGATCACACACATGTTACCAAGATGTTGTGCCGATCAGACCTAATGCTACCAGAAAAAAAGACCAACTATATCGCTGGTATTAAAACCTGTAAAGAAAGCAGGGAAGGAAGAAGGTAAGGGATAAGAATAAAAACAAAAAGCACTGTTCATCACCTAATGGTGATAAAAGTAGAATAATCAGAAATGTACGGCAGAACCTTCCAAATCTAGATGAGGATGCATCTGAAAAGTACCTAGAGAAATGTAAGTATTTTCTAAATCCCATTAATTTAAAAAATCAACAAAACCTCAAAATACCACACATTGCTGGTGTTCAGAAATCAAATCAACAAAACCTAATGCATGCAATCTTCTAAGCCACCATGAAACTCTCATTCCTGTGTATACACATTTGTCTGCGTATATAGTGTATGCACTCAGGAGACCTCAGGACTAAAAAGAAGTAGTAATCATCATATTTTTCACTTCCTAGGGGTAAATATTTACCAATTTAAAAAAATGAAACCCAGTTCTACATTCTTTTTATGAGTCAACTGCGGTTGTAACCATTTCAATCCTACAGAGAAAGTTATGCAGAAAGGACAACTTACATATACTAATTTGCCAAATACTGCTTTCTAAATAACTACATTTTATAGAAGTCATATTCTGTTTTTCTTTTGGTGCTTTCTGACAACAGAAATAGATTCAAGTTGTAAATTACTAGTATCAATTTCCTACTTTAAAAGTGTCCAGTAAAATCATTCAAACAGCACGATAGATAAAAGGCAGTAATAAAAAGCATTTTTGGTCTTCAGAGAGCTATAATGTGCACTGAATACAAACAGCAGTTAAGGAATAAAAATTAAACAACAAGCATACACACACTTAACAGAGTCCTGCTGGTAGGTGGTTGTAAGACAACTCCTAAATATATTTTAGTATCCAGAAATGAAAAACGATGTGCATTGATCCAGTAATACTCAAAGCTCTTAGAGTGACTTTAATCTACCTGAGCACAGAACTGCTTCAAGAAAAATCCTTCTAGACCTTGCCAAAATCTGACTGCAGGGAACAGAATATTTTTTTATTCATAAAAGTAGAACAACAAAAAAGATGTAAAACACAAGGCCAATGGCAGCTAAAGCTATCATGTTTTTTACACAAATAACAATCAACAATGAGAAAATTACTCGTAAAACAGGCTATGAACTATGAGATTAAGAGAAAGCTGATGGTGACTTCTAGTAAAATAATTTTAGTAACAGCAGCCTGACAAACTACAGGCTAAAACGTGTATAAAATGTAAAATTAACACAAATTTTTGCATCCCACATATGTATATTTCACTAGAAGGCTATCCTTGATGACTGCACATACCAGAAGGATATCAAAACAGTGACTGAAGCTATACCACTGGTAGAAAATATTGATACAGAGTAGCCGCAAAAACTATAGCTTTAAAAAAATCTAATATGAACAAATAATAGATTCTATACATATCTTCTTGTCTATCCTATAATGGCCAGACTTCGCGAACGAAGAACCGGGGAAGGTCTTTACACCTTCCAGCCTGCGCATATCCTATAAAAGAAGGCAAAAACATTAATTTGAAGACAGCTTTTATTCCACACAGTAGGAGAAATCTGGGACTGTTACAATTTCAATGAATACTTTCCTCATTCTATTTTTATTTGACTTGTATGATTCTTATCATCCCATCTGAGATTTATTAATATTAGTTTTTATGACAAAGTCATCTGATTGCTCTGTATTAGAATGTTTACTCTTTTACTGATAAATTCCTGTGCACTGAATTCTGTAAAACTACATAAGCAATCTAAGTCTTCAGTGAAGGAAAGGGGCAAAGAGGAAAGAGGAAGGCTTAACACCCCTAAGTGAATCACATCATTTAATAAAATTCTACTTCAAAACCAAAGCAAGCCTATGCTACACACAACATCCATGTCAGCAAACCTAGCTGTTAAAATCATACTGATTTAAATTTACTCTTCTAACTATCCAGAGAAAATACACCTTCATACCCTTAGATATGACTTCCAAAGTCTTTTGGCTTTCAGCTCATTTATCATAACAAAAATGTAGAAAATGCACTTAACTTATAGAAAAAGAACACAGAAGAGCAGCATTTTAAGAAGGATAAAAGGGTTTTCAGAAGAAAGTCTGGAATCTCAAAGAGAAGTAACACAGAAGTTGGACATAATGGGCATAAAGCCCTTTTTAAACAAAGACTATGACACTTTCACATAACAATGTCAGATACAAATCCACAGTACATATATTACTTACATAACATAATTTAAAATTAAATATCATCTAAAATCTGCATTTCATTCCACAGACTTGCATCAAAAGATCAACTTGTTCATTGTTTTCATTATTAGCAAATTTTTTTTTAAGTGCAAACAGAAGTTGTATTTTACCTAAATTATTTCTCCATCACTAATTTAACGTAACTGTTAATAATCCAAGGCAGAACTATAAAATTATGTAAAACAGCACAAATCCAGTGGAAAAAAAAGACTAATTTATTTCCTAATACGTAACTTATGTCTGCTAACTTCTTCAGTTACCAGATTAAGAACGGTTTTTTACCAATCCCTTCATCCTCTACACAACATGTCAGAATTTCTGTTCTGCAATTATTCCACAAGACAAATCATTAGCTGTAGTAAAACCACATTCTCTTTAAAACTTTCTTATTTCCCTCATAATTTTTTAAGAGTTTCACCTTTAGCAACCTAGTGCTGTACTTTGCTATACGTAGCTTAAAAACAAGTAGGTATGAAAATGAAATGCAAAAGAAAAAATTGATTAGAAAAGATGCAATAAAAAGCTGTTTAGCATGCATCATACCTCTGAATCTCTGCATAGATCTCAGCTTATATTCAGATAAATGCTGAACAGATCTTCACTAAAATATCAGAGAGTATGAACTAATTAGAAAAATTTCTTGGCTTGACTGGGTACAGTGTTTCAGCCTTGTGGTTTGGTGAAAGACAAAAATTCCTGACAGAGTGATGCCTATAGTAGTGTTCCTATATCACGTAAAATTAAAAAGTGTTCATGAACTGAGGCATTCATACTTCTCGAATAGATTGTTACTTGTTATAGACCTCTTAGTTGTTAATATTTTTTTCCTTCAGTCAAATGACTGTGTTCCATAATGCACACAAACAGAAATACAGTATGTGTCTATTTCACATTTCAATAGTTTGGAGAAGTTTTGCTTGCTCTGTATGAAAACTAAAAAGAAAAACAGTACGAAATGGTAGTATATAACTTTTATTCTTTCCATAAACCAAGGAAAGCAGTAAACCACTTCATCTCTTGTTAGAGGTGTTAATAATATTGATTTAATCATTATGAAGAAGAGGTAAAAACAGTGTAAAGCAGAAATTAGCTTTTTTAACTTTCTTCCCCTCCGCAGACTTAAATGTCGAAATTAAACATAAATCTATTTAGTGGGTATACTTGTTTTTAAACCACACACGTTTATTTTTAAACCCTCATATACTCTCATGGATTTCAGTGATGTGAGATAGTAGTGAAGTTACCCAGATATATGGTTACGGGCGAGCCTTACTTCTTTGCTGAATGCTATCTTAAATGAAGCTCTTTTCTTTATCCTTTCTGTCCTTGCTTACGTTTTTCCACATATGTTCTCATATTTCTACTATACACTTTTAGTGTATGGAATGACAGGACAAAGAACCAGCTCCTGCTAACCTGATGTGTGATTAAATCCATTTAATACCATGGAAGTATGTGCATGAATAAAGTGAGCCATATACAGCACACAGTTCTTATTGCCAAGGACTACTTACACACAAGCATTTTCCTTCCACTAGGAAGCTCATTTAAAAAATAGTCTTTCATTAATCTACAACAGAAAATTTTCTTTCTAACCCTTATACAAAATACTTTTAAATCTTCTCTCATCCGTTGTTTAATACTAGCAGGAGCCGTGAATGTTCTGTATTTTTAAAGTCATTTCAGGGAATCTGGTTACATTACTCTCAGTATCTATATTTATTTTTAGCTATATGTCTGTAAAGAGCTTTTTTCTTCAAAGTTATCCTTAGAATTCTAGATAATTGTAAAAGATATGAGAGCGAAAATAAGAGTGGTTTACAGTGAATTTTTTTTTCTGTATTATTCCTATTCTATTAAGCAATGACACAAACAAGGGACTAAATTCTAGGCTGTAAGCCACAGAGGATGCATACAAGGATTCTCTTATGTATAATGCTGCAAATAGTAAGGGGATTTTTGCAAAGTACAGCTGACTGGACTAGTTTTCATCGTTCTGTGGAACTTTGGAATCTCTCTATCTGGGCAGTGTATTTGTGATGCACACATGTACAATTCCTTCGTACCTCTGGGTCATCCTAAGAATGCAGCTCTAAAACTATTAATAGGTCAAATAAAAACTAACCACGCCAAAGAATATATATGATATATACTACCATATATTGCAACACCCAATAAAGGACCATAGAGCTATATAAAATTATGTCGGATTTATTATTATTTATTCAACCTGAGGTCTAAGAGTCTTCGTGTCTGACACCATTAAGTAATTCTCGATTGCCATCTAAGCAATCAAACATCAGCTCACTGCACTGATGCTCAGTTATCAGTTATTTGATTACTAGTCACACACTAAGCCTTCTCACGTAGCTGTAACTTGTAATATAGGCATGTCTTACAACTGGTAAAATACCCAAGAAATCTATACTCCAATTAAAAGGAAGCCACAAGATTTTTGAAGGATAAGCTTCACCTATACTTTGGGTTAAGAAAAAAAAGAAAATTGCCTTATTGTTTCAACAGCCAAAATCTGAAAGTGATTTGCTTAACATAAAAGACAGTCCTCCAAAGGAAGACTCTGCATTTTTAAGGAGTACTCCAGTATCTTCAAGAAAGAAGTAGAGAAGAAGTATTTGAGATGAACTGTCTTTCTTTCAGTCCACACACCACTAAAATAATCCAGAAAAATCCTCAGCATTATATGAAAACATAAAGGAAGACTACAGATGGGAAAGCTAAATATTTTCCTTTCGGCAAGTTTGAAGGTAAAAGGAAACGGTTCATCAGGAAACAAAGAACTTATCAGTCATGTTTATTCACCAAATATCTGAGCTATCTGCAAACAGAAAGCAGGCAAAAAACACTGACAAGCTGTGCAACACATCTTGATGTAGAAGGTTTCAGTGAGAGGAATTTTTGAAAAGAGGTCTTTATAAGAGCAGGACTCTGAACGTACCAAAAGCCACGTCCAAACAGCCAAAACCCTGATTTTGAGAGAAACTTCAGAATCTGTATAGATTCAGACAAGCCACAAAAGTTCAGTACTAGCTTCAAACCACTACAAAGGGCAGCCAAAATCACAATTAAACATCTATGACAAGGATGTGTGGTTACCTGCACTCTCAGCAAAACATAAATTCAGCTGCTACAGCTTCATTCCCAATAGTGAAACCATACACACCGAGCTCCCCTCAGCAGCTACTAAAGTATGAAACACAAGCAACTCCACGCAATACCAAAAATCTAGTAACACAACTATACCTCTAACTGGAGCAGTCATCTACCCAACTCTAACAGGAAAAAACCTTACAAATGCAAAAGCAGGAGGAAATCCTGCTTAATTATTGTATATGCCTAAGTATATGCATAAGTCAAGAAAAGCAGCAATTGTTACCCACTAATAACACCTCAGAAACTCAGTAGGTGGAATAATAACTGCATTAGTGAGAAAAGCACAGTGAGAACCTCCCTTAAAATTCTCAAATACATTAAACATGATGAAGAAATACAGCATACTAAGAAAAATACAGTGAGCATGACTGTGTCTGACAAATGGTCTCTACTGACAAAATTCAATGCTTCAAACCATTAACACAGCAGTTCTGTGTTCTTCCAAAAAAATACCTGTCTCTGGTTCTACTTGGAGAACCCAGCATTGAAGTGAGCTTGAAAACTCTGGAACCTTCACTCCTGAAGTTTCTGAACTCTGAAGTATGAACTTGCAACATTTTCACCAATTTATTCGATGAGAACAAATGATCAGGACTGTGTCTCAATAAAAATTGACTCACTGTGATAGAGATAGAATTTAAAAAACTGAATTCAGCTGAATTCAACTTAAATGGAAGTCTACACCTGAAGAGAAGACAACCACCATCCAGTTAAATCTAAATCTGCTACCACTGCACCCAGAGACAAAAACACCAAAATAGGACCAGAGATACATTTCTTTGTTGTTATACTCATGCAGTTCTCTAGACACAAGGAGCCGAGAGAAGCTGTCAAGTAGGTATCTTTCTCTTACTGTGTTCCTTCTTTTCATGTGGAAAACCTCCTGCTGTGAAAAATGGGAAGTGGCTGAGAAAACAAAGAATTCATAGAATAAAAAAATTCCTATCCAAGACATAAAAGAAAGCACAGAACTTTTAAAAAAGCAGGTAACCTAGAGTTATTCAAATACCTCAACAAAGGCAGCATGTGTACAAGTATACACATGGTGTCATGAGGACATCAATATGCGTACTGAAAGACTGTTTTCTATATATTGATACATAGTCAAAGAAATTGGAGACCATTGCAAAAGGGGCATGTCCGTAACACTTAGCAGAAGTAAAAAAGTATCAGTTAAGCCTTTGAGATCTTAATGACAATTGGTTTCAGAGGAGATTTCTTCAACATAACAAATAGAGTATCCAACATTCATAATTTAAGTGACATTCTGAAAACAAGAACTGTTTAGGGAGCCTCTCACAATTTAGGAGAGTTCACAACATCAGATATGTTTTAACAATGAGAAGCAAAAACTGCTATGAAGAGTTATATTTAAAGGACACATAAAGACATTGCAGAGAGAGTGAAGTACAGTATGGAAGAGGTAGTATGAAGCAGACATCAGCATTTCTTCCATTTCTCTTGAAACTGCCGTTTATAAAACTGAGGACAGATGTCCAGTCGTGCAAAAGCAGGATGGAGAACAACTTGGAGAAAGAGGTGGGGAAGGACATCCCCAGTCACAGTAGTGAAATCAGCATTGATATTATGGCGGTTTTGCGTTAGTGGGAAAATGCTGAGGTTGTAAAATTTAACTCTTTACTTTTTCAAGTGCGCGAACTCAGGTTTCCTCCCATCCCCAAGTTCTTCAGTGTTCTAAAGAATTCCATCTCATTAAATATGATATACATTTTAACACCATTATCTGAGCCACATATAAAAGCCACAGAAAAAAATCTCAGCCTAATTTTCTCACTGACATCTGCAATATGAAGTTAAGCCAGGAAAGCAAAAATTCCCCATCAAAATAGCAAGTTCTTCACTTCTTTACAAGAATGACAACAAAAAAGACTGGAAAAGCCACTTGTCTAATAAGAGTATACATCTGTTAAGCACTGGTCACTATATAAACATTTCTAGCAACTCAGTGGCATCATGGTATAAAAATCTTATCCCACTTTTCTTCTAAACATGACAATCAATTTGCATTTTTTTTATTAATCTCTGTCTCTCTAAGCTGGACTCTTCGAGACAGAGATCATCAAAGAAGAAAAAAGTTTCAAGGCCACTGCACATTCCATGGTTTATGTACTCCTCAATAAAAAGTACAAAGACTGATTGAGATTATAAATTCAAATTGCTTGAAGACATAGAAATCCACATCACTAAGAAGTCCAGTAGTTATTTTCACGCTTTCTAATACCTTTGGAATAAGAGTACTCTTGTGCACTAGATTAATAAAGCAATCCTATGAATAAATCAGCAAGGGATACAGTCCTAGTAAGTGTCCTTTTAGGGATTACACTGTCCAGAAGGACATGTATCTGTTCCATCAGTTACAACTGAACAGATGAAGAATATACAATTCCTTTTTACATATATACAGTATTTACTCCATTCAGCCCCAAACTGTCTCTACCTAAGCTAACTGAAATACTATTGCTAAAATCCTAACACACTGGGTTTTTTTCCAGAGTCACTGTAATCATGCAAAATTAAACCCAAGGAATGCCAGGATTGTTACAAGGGTATGATTGCTCCTGCAGGCATTCACTGACACCTGCTAGCATTAGAAAGTACAATGCTCTCTTCATTATCTACTGCCATTGATAGATTTAAAATATTCAGCTGGTCAGTATGTTGATAATTCATGTGACCATTTAAGACAACTTTTGAAAATGTTAAATGGGAAACGGGTGTAAATTCTACATATTTAACTTAGTGACAACAAAAATCTACACTAATTACCTACCTTTCTTTAATAAAAAAAGTGCACTAGAGTATCATTAGTATCAACTGAGGCAAATACTTCTTTAACATTATACTTTTTCATTCACCTGCCATGTACTTCAGAATAATTCAAGGATTTCATGTCAGGCAAAAATAATATCCAAAAATACCCAAATCATCAAAAAAAAGGTAAGAAAAACACTTTCATTGTTTGAAAAATTCTGTTAATGAAGAGCGGGTCATTGATGCACTTAATGGTAATGAGCAAAACTCCATTCTTTGTGAAATAGGTTAAAAATGAAAAAAAAATCTAATAACAGAATCCATCTTTTATTTATAGTAAAATGAATTGGTAAATAGTGAATATTTATTACTCAAGCAAAGACAGTTTTCCAAATAAAGTTGATGGCATGCTGCCAGCAAGTAGAATACATAGGCATTTGGCAAAATGCCATTTCCTTGATGCAAAACTGTTCTAAAGTGATTCTTGCTGGATAAGTATTTCTCCTTACCAAAATGTTTCTTACTCTCTAATTTATGAGATACTATAAATCAAGTCATCAGATTTTTTATTAAGCTTTCTTCTCTGAATTTGAATTTAACCATTGCTAGGATTACCCAGGGTAAAAGTGTTACCACTTAAGCAAAGACACAAGAGAACTATGGATCTGATCCAAATAATGCTGCTGTCAAATAAAATCTTTCTCACCCATCACTGGGGGCTTTGAGCCTATTAGGACAGTTCTTCTAAGGCTTGACAGAAAAATCCACCTATACCATTAAGGTACAAATTAATATAAACAACTCAAAAAAGGTTTGCAAGCTTAACAATAAAGCAGTCTGGTTTTCTGTGCTCCCTTCTCAAACACAATTCACTATTTAAAAATTAATCCCATCACTGCATACCAGAACAAACTTCAACAGCTTAGGGAGGGTAGATAGGTCAAAAATAAAATCTGAAAATCTAATCTTAACAAATACTTCTGAAAACACAGAAATTCTGAAAATCCAACTATCCATCTGTATGGTCTATACATATCATACCTGAACAAAACAAGGTAACACTAAATGTCATTTATGCTTTCTAACTGATGAATATCTACCATTTCATCACTGATGAGTATCAACTCTGACTTGGTTAAGCCTGATGTAAACTATTAACATATATTTTGTCCACGAAAAAAATGTTCCTATTTTTAGGTCAAAAATGAGAGTACATTCGTGCTTAAAAAGTTGTTAAAAATTTTAAGCATATCTGAAACAACTGAAATAAAAAGTGAACAGTGTCAATTCCAAATTTGTTGACATAGGTTAAAATAATATGTAAGAAGTTCTAAATGAAGCCACATCATCCTATTTACTTTTCAAGCTATTTCTGTGTGTTCCTGTGAAACGAAAGGGCACACTCATGACTAAATTTATCCTTATTATTCACAAATCTACTTATTCTTTCTCACTAGTATGAATAGCTTTCTGAATGAGGCAGCAATACAAGCTCAGCATTGAATATACCCAGTTGATGTGGGCTTATTTTTTCTTGAGAAATGCTACTGGTTACTTTGGCAAAGAGATATAAGGCTGTAAATTCCTATCCTCCATCAGCAGCACTGACCTCAGAGCAAACCCCACAACTGGCTACAGGCATTCAACATCCATCATTGCTCCTGAAACCTAATCTTTCAGGGAAGGACAGCTGCACTGGGCAGCAGTTAAGCAGCTTTCTAAGATACACTATCATCCTAAACAAATAGAAATAAATAAATAAAACTTCCTGTCCTACTTTCTGATCAGTGTTTTAGAAATCTCTCATTGCTTGCTCTTCACCCCAAATGAATGAATTTTCCCTGCACATAGGCAGACAACATTCAGAGAGGGGAGTGGAGGAAAGTGAAGATGAAGGGAGGGAAGGAGAGTTCAAAAAGAAGAATTTTTTTTAATTCAATCATTATAGTAAAACAAGAGGAATCACTGAGTTCAAACTTAGCACACAATCATCTTCTGCATATCAGAAAGACTATGACATTGCTACTCACATGTATATGAATTTTCTCTTGCTGAGTCAAAGCAAGTAACAAAAAACCCCGATTTTCGGGTGAAACCAATGAATAAGACAAGGTGAGACAGTGAAATCAAAAGAGGATTGGGCAAATTTGTAACAAAAAGTATATTTAGTTGCAAATTTAGGACCTAAGCCACCTTTCTTTCAGTCAGGTTGGTGCTGACTTCTTAAGATTCTTCATAGAAATCATCTGATTCTGCCATCTAAAAAGCCAGATTTTACACACCACTTACTGAGCTCTGACTTACAGATACGTAACTTCCAGAACACTAAAAACTGTAAAAGAAAGAGCAATGCACTTGCTTGTATTACTCAACAGAGCATGTTCGATATACCGCTTAGGAAGAAACTATGCATTATCTGACTACAACAATATGTGAGCAGTTCGGCTGGCACTAACCAGGACATCCATTTTGAATGTCTGCAAACAACAAATTAATTTGTATACCAGTGGAGTGACTCCAATAACTGGAAGATTACTGAAAAACCCAAATAACTCCACACTGTGCTTAACTACGAAGCAAGGACGTGATAGTATACTGTTAGTGCATGTCCTCTGGTATAATAAATCAAAGTGTCTAAAATTCCATCATTCTCAGTTGGCTGAGAAGGACATTTTCTGCACATTCTTTGTATTTGAAAGAACACACAGAATCCCCATCAGATATCAAGTATAAACATGAAAGTTGATTTTTGAAAAAAATCTCTCTTTTGAAACTCTACTGAAAGATCAATCACCTTCTTTTTTTATTTTCTATTTTCCTTTCTGTTTCTGTGCCACTAAGGTTATGGAGAAGGCTGTCACAGCATGTAAGCAGAAGACACTGGAAGAGATAAATCCTGGGGAATATCTTAGGGAAGTACAGACTATGTATACCTGCTGGTGTACTTAAAAATAAGCTGATAGTATTCAGTTTGAATTGTTGTTTTTATAAATTGATTGAAAGAACATTAATAATAATTAAGCTTTTAAAAAGCAATGCTTTCAGAATTTACACAGTAATTTATTCAATTTAACCTAATTTTTTGCAAACAAACCATTTTTATTATTTTGTATCTATTTTCCCTGAATCCTAGCTATCCACTTCCTACAGGAAGACACAAACATGCAATATTTTTATAAATATTATCAATAACCAACCAAAAGCCATCTGAAATATATGTTAAAATTGTGCAGTAGTAAACATGGTTCTATCAATGCACAGCAGCTTAAACAAGTAGTGAAATGAAGCTTGTTGGAAAGGAATTTACAGGCAAAGCACTCTCATGCAACCTTTTTCTACATCATCAGATTTCTCCAATTGTACTGCAGCTTTCACCGTAGCAGATCACCAGGAGAAGAAAGCTTTCGCTCTTTTCCTTCTTGGTAAATCACTGACAGTATAAAAACAAGTATTTTTAAGCACAGATTCTTATTTTAGGCTGCCAAGTTGACAGCATACATTCATTAATTGGCTTCATTTAAGACCTTTTCCGAAGAAAACAAGGATTAAGCAAACAAACAACTCACAGAGTATGTGAAATTGAGAGTTTTCATAAAAATATTGTATGTTGACTGTGTTATGCCAACTGTTTTTAAACAGAATTACAACGAAAGCAAGCTCCTATTGCAATAAATGGCATTATATGACTGACACTGAAATTAAACCAGCAAATATCTATACTTTTCTTCAACTTGTTAGAGAACAAAAGCTTAAAAATCACCACAGACTTACACAAAAATGAAACACAATGATTAGTAGACCTGTACTATATTACTCCTCTTGATATCCAAAGCGCAAATGAAGTGCCTGTCCTCTGCATTTCGGAGCCACAGCCTTGGTTTACTAACACTCAGTAAAACTTGCAGTTTTGAACAGACATTTATCATTTGAGAACATCTTTAGATGAGCTTTCATTATATTTCATCAAAACTTTACCTAAGGCACACACACATATTTCGAAAATTAATTTCAGTCAATATTTGCACAACTGTTATTGGTAATAAGACAAAAAAACCTCTTGCTGGCCCAACACTGAATGATACATAAAACTCTGATGTTTTAAAGACAGCATATTAAAAAATTAACATACCATAGGGAAACTGCATTTTGATTCCATGACCTTACTGTGATTCAGCTTGAAAATCCTTTCAAATGAAAATTCTCAAAGAGCTTAGTAACGGAAGTTCATTTCGAAGGAAATCCAATATGCAAATATTTCAGCTGTGCTCTTTTACAAATTGTCTGCCTTGTCAGTTTGAAAAACTGAAAACCAACAATGGAACAGTGTAAGTATACATGACCTTATTGCTTAATGTCTATCAAGAATGCTCTGTCTGGTGGATTTTAAATTTCTGAAACTGACACTCAAAAATGTATAGTACACATCCCATAAATGCTGACTACACTCCAGCCAAAGCCTTGGAGCCGACACACTCTCAAACTTACATAACACTTACAAAGCTAGTTTAAATACACCATCAATCTATGTCTGTTGCTGCCTTGAAGTAATCCTGTTTAGTTTATCTTTTAACCCTACACTCGCATGGAATGGTATCATTACTAACCTAATAGAAAAAAACACACAGGCAACAAACCTATTTTCTCAACTTACTGAAAATATGAAAATGCAGGGAGACACTCAAATCTAACTGCCCAAAATTTGCACCTCCTGAGTCAGTGTTCACCCCCAATTCCCACAGCAGTCAGGAAAGCAAGGAGGAAAGAACGGAAATGTCCTGTATGCTGGACACCATACAGGACTGGGGGGAATGGATGAAGTAGGGTAAAAATAAAAACTAACTAATATACAATTTGTATGCATATCCTAAGAAACCGCAGTCTCATTTACTAGTAAGGAACAAATAACTAGCAACTTTGCTTTTGACATTAGGCACCTGTGTAAAAAATGTCTGGTGAAAGTGAGCATATGCCATGCACTGGTATCTGCTGTATGAGAGCAGTTTATACAGGCCCCTAGTGGCTCAGCACACACAGCAGCAGATGAAGGGGAATTCCTACTCTTCAGCTTGTGTAGTTTTGGTCCCTGCATTACTCAAAGGCAGGAATGAAAGGCAATGTTAAAAATGAAAGGTCATTCACTGACTAGACTTAAATTGGTATTTAGTTCATTCACACATCCCCATACCCATTCTTGCAAACCCTCTCCTAAGATTAAGATGATTTGCTATCACCCATTGAGTTCGCTGAGAGTGCTGGTGTTACATAACCATCACAGCAGAACACTAAATTCATATTATTTTTTAATGCTCATTTTAAGAGTAGTATGACTGATGAGCCTAAAAGGAGGTCCTAAGACCCATTCTTGAAATCTAGAAATACCAAGACACCGTTTTCCTTACCATGCACCATTCCTGACAGCTTGCCACAGCACACACAAACCATAATGAATTTCTTAGTGTCTTCTTAGAGTAGAAGACTACTACTTAGAGAACACTTTCAGTGCTTTAAGTGGATACAGAAAAGCTATACATCATTTCTGCGTTGAAAGAAATCTAAATATACTCCACCATATTACCACAAGTGACAAAACCAAAATTGGAAAGCTACTCGTGTAAAAAGTCTCTCATTAAATCCTTCCTTTCTGTGTAATACTCCGTACCTTGAAAATCCCAAGCCAGTATATTTACAGCTTCTAGCAATTTTGATTGAGCGAAATTTGACAGCTGAATTTATTAAGCTGACCAGTTTGTCAATTTCACACATTAAAAAAGAAGTTATAGCACATCTCATGAGAGGGAATGTAAAGAAGCTATCAGAAAATTGCCATCTAAAGTAAGATACAAGCACATATGATCGTATTTCGGACAGGGGAGAATCTTTTTTTTTTTTTCTTCAGAGTTGCTCCATTCATAACAAGAATTGTAGGAGCTTTCTTGCTTCCAGACCAGGAGAAAATGATGTCATTTACTATACACTTTTACAACAAGAAAAGAAAGTACTGACCATTATATCATTATAAGCCACTAGCAGATACCACAGGAATTAAAAATATGATATAAACATTTTTCCATCTCTGTATAAAAATTCCCACTAAATGTCCCAATATACATAAGTTGCTTGTGCCAGAACAAAAGGTATGTTGAAAGCGATCTCTGAAAGACTGAGAAGACAATCATAGCTCCCCACATTAATCCTAAGTTTAAGAGAATACAAGCGTCACCAAAAATACTTATGTCTGTAAATGGAAAACTCCAAAGCAAATCAGGATCTGTAGATTCATCCCCAATGTAACGCTGTCTCGGGCGGCAAGTGAAGGAACACGTAAAAAGCTAACTATTCACTGTAAATAAACTGATCTATCTATATACGTCAAAACTGGGAATATGGACATCGAAATCATAGTAAAGAAACTGCCATCCTTCCACGAGGCAGCAACTGTACAAAGGCCAGCCAAAAGAATAAAATACGCATGACAGCAGTTCTGAAGAAGTATCACGGAGAAGCAGACATTCAAAAGCCATACATGCAAGGCTGAGTGGTAGTGTCTTAAAAAAAGGGAAGAACACCGTTCTGTCGGGGAACCGAGGGGACAGTAAACAGACAAAATAGGGGATTCGGTGAAAGAAAACAACTGTTTTATTTGCAAGTCTGGGAAAGCCCGGTTGCAGCAGTGAGGAGTGCCTGCTTGTACGGGCAGACGGAGCAGAGGGAGCTGCTAAGTTTGCTGAACAAATTCAAGAACCCCTTTGTAAGCGCTCGGAAAACTGAGCTTCCCTCCCGATGTGCTTCCTTTCAAGTGGTTTCGCGAGAGCAAACAAGAAATTAAAAGCCTAACCTGAGAAAAGCTTCGCATCTCCGTGCCTCCCTGCTCCGCCGAGAGACAGCAGGAGGAGGAGAAGGAGGAGAAGGAGGAGGAGGAGGAGGGTAGGAGGAGTAGGAGGAGGTGGAGGAGGAGGAGGAAGAGGATGAGAAAGGGAGCCCTGCTCGAACCGGCGCTGGGGTCCCTGCCGGCCGCTCACCCCCAAACACCGTCTCCCAGCGGCAGGCGCCTGGCCTCTCACCCTTGCTACCTTCCCCCTTCTGTCCACCCGTAAAAATAAAATAATTAATATTAATAATTCTCTCGCCAAAGCAAACAGCCAGTGTGTAATTACCGTACTCCCCCCTCCCCGCCCGCGTACAGCAGCACTCAGTGGAAACGTCGACTCCGATCCATCAATCGCCCTCTCCCTGCCCCATCCCCCGTCCCCGCACGGCAGCTCCCCTCGCTCCCCGAACAGGCCTCGCCGCCAGGCTGAGACCGGCGGGGAGGCGCGGGGAGCGGGCTGGCAGCGGCCCGGGGGGGAACCCCGGAGCACCCGCGGGGAGAGTTGTGCGTGAGGCACATGTGTGCGGGCTGCGCGCACACACACGCACGCACACACACACTTTTGTGCTCACACCCACAAACGCGCCGAAAGAGGCGGCAAAGAGGGAGCGGCGGCGGAGGAAAAATGGGTCAGGAGCGGGGCAGTTACCTGGTCATGCTGGCTCCCCCGGTCCCAGCAGCAGCCGCCGCCGCCGCCTGCCCGCCTGCCGCCGCTTCCCGCCGCCGCCACCTCCTCCCGCTGCTGCTCCCGGTCGGCTCCGGGGCGGCCAATTTAATCCAAGCCCCGAAGCAGCAGCGGCAGCAGCAGGAGCCACCAGCGGAGCCCTGCCGCTGCTGCCCGGCGCTCGTGCGTGTCTCTCACAGTACGGCACCGGGGAGCGGAAGAGAGTCAACGAGAGTCCGAAAATCCAGCATCCAAAAGAGCCAGGTCCGCGCCTTCCTCCTCCTGCCAGCGCCGCCTCTCCTCCGCGCTGCTCTGCTCCGCTCTACTCTTCTCCTCTTCTTCTCCTTCCTGCGGCGGCTGCTGCTGCTGCTCCCGCTCCCGCTCCCGGGCGAGCTCTCTGTTCCCGAGCTGCTGCTCCGTTTCCCCTCCTCCTCCTCCTCCTCCCTCTCTCTCTGTCTCTCTCTCTTTCTTTCTCCCTCTCTCTCCCTCTCCTTCTTCCTTCCCCCTTCTCTCTTTTTTCCCCCCTTCTTCCTTTCCTTTTCTTTTTTTTTTTTTTTAGCACGTTCCTTCGCTACAAATAAAAGCGAGGTGTTCCAGCTACCCTCCCGCCCCCCCGTCCCACAAAAAGTGCAGTGCAAACAAAAGCGAAGAAAGAGGGCACGGGGGGGGGGGGCGGAGTGGGAGGGCAGTGGCACGGGAAAAATCCCCAGAACCCGTCCCCGAGAGCCGAAACACGAGCAACCCTCCTCCTGCTCCTCCTCGCCCCTCGGGGAGAGAAGGGGGACGCCGTGGGTACGGTGGAGACGGCGCTCCCGCCTCGTGGGTTTGTTGTGGGGTTTGTTTCGGATGGCTATTTGAGCGGTCTTTGTTGGGGGGAGGGGGAGAAGAGGGTTGTGCTTTTGGGTTTTTTCTGGCGGTTTTTGTTGTTGTTTTGGTTTGGGGGGTTTTTTGTTGATTTTTTTTCGCGATTTTTCTTTTTTAATCCTCTTAACGCTGTGTCGACCACGGGATGCGTACGGCCCCAAGTGTTGCGGAAAGCATGCCGCCGAAGCCCGCGCCCGGGCGTGCGCGGGGATGCGGGGCGGGGGGGGCGGGTGGATGTGGAGGCGATCCAGGAGCGGCCGCCCCATCCCGGGGCGCGAGCGGGCCGGGAGCGGCGTAGCGCGGCCACCGCGCGCACGCACACCCGCGCGCGGCTGGGGGCAGGCGCGCTGACGTCACTCCGGGCCGGGCCGGGGGACACGGCGGCGGGGCCGGGGGGGCTGCGGCCCGGGCGGTGCCCCTTGTCTCGGCTCGCCCCAGAAAAACTTCCCCGGACGAGAGGAATTCGACGGAGTTTCGAATGCTCGACCTCTTGTGCGGGTGCGCAGCCAGATGGTTAAACCGCCGGGGGTGCGTACCGGACCTCCCGACCCGCGAGGGGTGTGACAGTGTTGCAGAGCGGTATTTTCTTGTTAGTCATCCTCGAGTGTGGCAGCTCTCAGATCTTCCTGAAGAACGGTCCGGTGCCACGCCAAGTGACAGCACATGTTGCTTGGCGCAATCGGTGGTGTAACGCTGGGCTAAAAAAGGGTCCGTCCCGGCTCTTCTTAGCCTGTCCTGTCCAGTCCTCAGCAGAGAAGGAACAGCGCGTGGGATGTAGGATTTAAGCGAAAAGTGCTTTGGGAAACCTCAGCGTTAACTTCTAGGTGTCTTCAGAAGCCTGGAACATATGCTCCTTGTGACACACTTGGCCCTGTGTGAAATAGAGACTGGATGTGGCACTGCCTGCCATGGACTAGTTGACAAGGTTGGATTCAAGGATCTCCAAGATGTATTCCAACCTGGTTGATTATGAAATAGGGGTAGAGTGTTAGGATAAACACACTAAGTGCTAGTCCATCCTTATGGTGATGGCAGGCCATTAATATTGATGCTGGAATAACTGGCTTCCTGGCTTCATCGGAATGAAGCTGCGAGTGCACCATTGACCAGATCGGTGCTTCTAGTCCTGAGTTCTGTGCTGGTTGGCTGCAACCTGATCAAGCTGTGTAGCCCCTAATACTGAAATCAGACATGTTACTATCCTCAAAGTTCATTGCAGATCAATGATACTTGCTGCACAGGAGAGTGATTTGGATGTTTTATATCATAGTAATTGTATTTTATCAACTCCTAGAAGATAGTGCTGCCAACATGAAGGCTGATAGAAGTGAAGATAACTCTGTTCTCCCCAACTCCTATAAATTGCTGTCTTCTTTTGATGATGCCAGTGACACCACTAAAAGTGGTCCCCTGAATAATCTTACAAGATCATTAGTCCTTTCCAAATAGTATGTTTCAAAATACAAATAACTTTGTAAAATTATTTTGTATGATAAGGTAGCTTATCAGTATACCAAAGAAAGTATCTTTAGTATCAGTATACTAAGAAACTATCTTATCAGTATATCAGTTCTTATCAGTATACTTAGCTGTTTTAGTGTTCTTCATGCTGTGATCCTGACATGGCATTGAAGAATTGAGCAATAAACCCATGTATTTTATATTTTTGTGTGGTATCACAAAATAGATAGGTTTTGGGGACTACATTTAGCTTTCCTTTATTTTACAGTTATAAGCAGCTATTCTTTCTGTAAAGTCAGTCTCACAGTACACATTAGGAAGAAATGCATCACATTAGATATAAATTAATTTCTTGCTATTGAAGTATTAAAACCAGATCTCATTAATATTATTTATAAGGTTTCCAAGTTTTGTAGTGATGCTAAAGGAAAAAAAAAAATAACCGAAATCATGGAGCAGCATTAAAACACTGTATACTTACAGTCATTATACTGCATATCACCACTTGGTATCAGTAGCATAAATTTTGTATTTAAGATAGTAGTGTACATATATGAATACATAAATGTATATATGTGGTTTGTTAATATTCCTTCCCTGTTAAGAGGAGATAACACAGCAAGAAGCCTAATTCATTTGTTACAAACTACTCATTAAGGTGGATTTTTTTTCCCCAAACTACATTAAAAATTCAAACACGGCATTCTACACTGGTGTTCTATTTTTGCCAAGATTGCAACAGTACGTTACTCCAAGGTTAGTACAGCATTGAAGTGGAAATACGTTTACACATTTTATTAACTTTGGAATGTTTTCTGTGAAACACTGAACAATCTCTTAAGGTAGCACTTAAAGTAGGTTTGGAATATAGGAATGTTCTATAAATTTTTTTTTTCCAGAGGTGGAAGGAAGAGGATTCTTTTATTTGAAAATAAGTATCATGTATTCCCTCTGATGTTTTATAAAATTATGCATCTTTCTGTTGTCATTCAAAATTAACTGTTTAAATCCTGTTCTTCCTGCTCATGCAGCCACTTTCAGAGTCCTCATGGAGGCTGCATACCAGCAGTCCACATCTGATGGAAAGCAAAAGACATGAATGCAGGTTTAAAACTCAAAAGACATAGCAAGGGGGAGGAAGTGAAATGGGTCAGCTTTCCTGCTGTTTGTCTGAATACCTACCTGGGACCATACTCTTGAGTGACTTCTGCCATAGCTCTTCAAGTAAAGGACCAACCATATGCTTTCATGTCTCAGTCTCATGAATTTCATACATTAAATAGTGCTCTATTCATAGTGTGAGTGTTATTTTCCTCTCTTCTGTTCTGCCTTGTATTGTTACTTGCATTCCTGGTAAATAACACCCCACTAAGCTCTTTAGCACAGTAGGACATTCCATTAACAACTGGATCGAGCAGACAATGGATGGACACAGCAAAATCAGGAAGGCAAGGAGGTGCAGGATAGGTGGATCAGGAAGGTTACTCTATAGTTGTCTCTCCCTTTTTCTTTTTCGTACATTGTGATAGCCATATTTTAAAGTTTCTTATGAGTAACGTGTGACAAGCTGTTGGCTGAAATCCATCAGATGATTTGTCACAAAACTGCAATAATAGATATTTTGGGCATTGGCTTACAAAATAATTGTAAAAAATGTTCCTGAGTTGCTGTACTGATACTTGAAAATTCTCGTTTATAAACCACAGTCACTTTGACTTCCTATTGTTAAAAATAATAAAACACTACTAGACAAGTAAATACATGTTATCTATATGCAAAAGTTTATGCAACTAATTCAGTTTGAGTACACATCTTTTAAGTGCTGATTTAGTACCTCAGCAGACATTCTCAGTACTTGTCTTCATCTTGTAAACATTTGCAATTCATATAAATCTTCTAACTGATGAAACAGGTAGTTAGACACAAAGGTATGGAGAGGAAAGTGATTTTCATTGTAGTTTTTTATGATCATTTTTGCCACATTTGCTATTTTTCCCCTGCTGTCTTAAGGAAATGAGGCTTTATACACTTGCATGATCTGCCTGGTACTGAAAGAACTTCTGTATGTATCAGCACGTTTCAGATCTGTTTGAAAGGATTCAGGTCTCCTATCCTGCACGTCTCGAACGTTGTTCTAATTTTTCTTCTGTGGAAATGGAGGTTTGAAAGACAAGGGAGATGAGCAGGCTGGTCCACACACTCACCCCAGCCCACGCATAGGTGTGACTGAATCAGACACACCCCCTGCCAGGGACTCAAGCTAGCAGGGTGGTGGAATCAGGTGATGTAGCACATTAACTCAAGGTCATTAGACTTGGTTGTTTCTGCTTGTCAGGGGACAACTTGTGGTACTAGCTCTTTGGTTTTTGAGAGGGGTGGGGTGTTTTGGTTTGAGTTTTTAAGCAGAAAACGCAAGAGTCCAAAAAAAACTAATAAGTAATCACACAGCACATAAATACCTGCAGGAACTTGGAGATGATGAAGCAGGATCAGCTTTATCAAAGTGCACTACAGTTTGTGCCACAAACTGAAAATAAACAGCAGCTTATGTAGGGAAAGCTGTAAATAAGATTTGTAGATAGAGGACACAGCTTTGTCGTTTATTTCTGGACTATTTGGAGTATCTCAGATGTGAGAAATCCGCTCACTATTTAGAGAGGATATACTTAGAATACAGAACACAGTGTGGTGGTATTGTTCTTGAGTATCATGCATGTATATATATATAAAGTATGAATGCACACAGGTGCAGGAGTTCTGTTGCAAGATTTGTCTTCAATTTGAATACAGTGCAATAGATGGAGTCTTTTGTTCTTCTTTTTTTAAGTCTGAATTCAAAATGCAGCCTTCATGGGAAAAAGTTACCACTAAATTTTAAGGACAGGAGCAGACAGCTAAGACTAGAATCTCAGAAATATTTTCTAATACAAGAGGAGGAAAAAGGAATCCACTAAAGGAAAAGCAATAGCCAAATGACAGCTTGCTAGTTCACATCTTTTACAACAACAAAAAAAATTAGACACCCTGTATTTCTCAATGTGTGTGGTTATTTAATAGTTGCTCAGCATGCATCAGGGAGACTTAAAGGCACCATTCTGCACACGGAAGTCAGAGATCACAGTCTGTATGACACTACTTGATCTAAATCTTGATACATTACTTGGTGTAAATATTCATAAGTAGCAGAATTCATATATTTAAAAACTCAGGAAGATACTAATACTGCAACTCACTCACAGAACTGGAAGATTTTGTTAATCTTTCACTTGAACGCTGACTTATAGTTCCTAAGGAGACACTGATGGGTAGTTTACACAGTTTCTTTTATATAAGAGTATCCAAAAATGCTTTCTAGAAAACTGGATCTCACAAACAAACAACTGGTCCAAGTGAAGTCTCATCAGTATGAATGTTTGTTCACTTCTGCAAAACTTCAAGGAGGTTCAGATCACAACATCTTATATGGCAGTGCTGAGCTGTCAGAGGGCTGAACAGGGTGTAGAGGGAGGAAAATGAAAAGTCTTAGTTTATTTCCCAGCCTTGAACTTTTTGCTTCTTGAATATAGGAGTGTTATGGAAGAAGCGACTCAGTCATCTAAGGGAGGGAGTGTTGCTCCATCCTTCTCATGTTGCCTCTTTTCTACTCGTAAATCAAGAGATATAGACAAGAACTGTGAGGCAAGAAATGGATTGTCCCAGCAAAGCAAACCTTGCAAGACAGAATATGAAAGCCGAAAACAAAAATATAAAATTCTTTTCAACATCTCTCTCCTTACAGTTCCCTCCAGTTAATATTTGAAGGTCATTATTGCTGTGGGCCTATAAATATTGCAAACACAGTGTAGACAAATGTCTGCGGTACCAAAAGAAGGATATGTTTTGCTAGAGTAGACCCTGTCACGCCATGTCTTGCCTTTAAGTCTGTCTCAAAATGGCCAAGTTTACACCTCTTCTGTTGAATCTGATCAATTTATACAGATGCAATTAAAGTAATTTTTCTCCTCACCATAAATCCCATTAACTTCAGAGAATGTGTTTCCTAATTAAAAATACAGAAAAGTGTCTGTGACTAGTGGGCAAGTGTTCTCATTACCAAAAAATGGTGTTATATTTGATAATTATGTTGAAACAAAGGACTTTATGAAAATTCGTGTTATTCTCTCATTTCTAAATGCAGTTCCTCCAGAGGAAGCTGAAAGTTTAATGGCAGGTCAATCTAGATAAAGCATCCTGAAGTATTTAGTGCTATCCCAAAGTCTGAGGGCTACTAATCTAGCACTTTTAATAAGCACTGTGTTCATCTTATTTTCAATTTTAAATAGAAAATATTGCAAATTCCATGAATCCTGATATCAGCAGGACACACTTCTACACTATGACCTTGACTGTGTAAACAAATTGCTGAATTTCTTTGAAACAATAAAAACATTTTTCTTATAATCACTCTGTTTATACTACCTTTCCATTGTTTCAACTGTTTCCTTCCATCCTATCTATTAATCACTGAATGTAAGCCCACTGAACATTTAATGTATGAGTGTAGTATATAAACTATGTACTATCACATCCTTTTATGGAAGACTCTGTATTTTGGGCAGAACAAGAGGTGTTAAAACCACATTATCCAAACAAATCTGCTCACTACACAACATTCTCTAATCATTTTCATTCTCAGCAAGTCAATTAAAACAGAAATTAGGACAATGAGAAAAATCTATATTTTAGCCAAAGAAGTTATTCATGAAAAGGAATGGAAAGATTAAATCTGTTGTATTGAATCCAGATTATTAACAAGCTCGGGTGCCAAGTCCTTTTTTTTTCAATGTTGAAAAGCGCTTTTCCACATTAAACTAGCCCTTTGAGAGAAATCACGTATTAGTCACAGAGTTTTTTTTTCAACAACAGAAAAAAACTCCTCAAAGTGCTGTTATAAAAATGACAACCCATTCATTATGAACTTCAGCAGACATCTTTTTTTTTGATGCAAATATAGTTCAATGACCTCCATATATTTTTTTCTTTTTTTAATAGACCCAAACTAGCACAAATGTGAACTGGTGAAAATCAAACCTGAAACCTAAGAATTTGCAGGTGTTTTCTTATTTGGTTCCTTCACTAAGAAGGCACAAAGAACATAATGAGCAATAAATTTCAACTCCAGTGTTTATGGAATGATAGCAACATGATTCATGTTTTTAATCTCAAGAAGGTTCTGCATATTCAGGTTGAAGTTAGGATTAAAAAAAAGAAATAGAAGAAGACAAAGAAATAGAGACTGTTTCTTCTCCACGCTCCTTTTTATTTCCCTCCTCTGGATTTGGTTCTGTGACCTCTTGTTCAGTTTTGCAACAAGCAGGTTTCTTCTCTCCCTGTGAAGCTTTACATTATCTTACAACCAAGCACATAAAGTGTCTTTCTAGAATCCTCTATTTCTTACATCTCCTAATGTGTCCTTTCTCTCTGTCAAATGACTATACTTTTTTCACCTTAAATCTGTGCTTTCTCAAATCCCAGCTTCTCTGTTCCATTCCAAGACCCTGGTCTACCTTTTCATTTATTGCCATTTATACTGCTTTCCTCTTTTCCAGATTTACCTTATTCTCTCTTTCCTCAAATACCTCTGTCATGAGTCTTTCTAATTCCCGAATCCCTCCACCTTTCATTCCAGAAGTACACGTGTGTTTATATATGCAATGGGGAAAAGGAGAAGTAGATAATATTACCTAAGCTGTACTTTTTGAGATCCCAGACAGGTCAGCACATTCTTGCTCAACACATTGAGAAGGAGAATGTAGCAAAATACTGTACAACATTTAGAACTCTGGGTTTTTTGCCTC
Source organism: Myiotriccus ornatus (assembly GCA_036023395.1). Classification (NCBI taxonomy): domain Eukaryota; kingdom Metazoa; phylum Chordata; class Aves; order Passeriformes; family Tyrannidae; genus Myiotriccus; species Myiotriccus ornatus. The sequence goes on along the minus strand of JAYRBT010000093.1, from coordinate 43,130,014 downwards.
CAGTACCTACACTTTTCCACAGGATGTCCTTCAGAAGCTGAAGGCATGAGGCAGGGAGCAGTTACGAACAGGGGGTATCCTACTGAATATTTCTTCTTGATACATCATTCAGTATCTAAATGCTTGGTTGGCTATGCATTGCTCTTCTCCCTTCTTAGGTCCAATTAATTTGGTTCTGCAAGGTGTAAAACTGATCTCAGAAGGAGGTGATTTATAGCTAAAATTTGGAAGCTGGTTTTCTTAACGATTTTGAGGATATGGAACTTCAAAGAAAAGAAAAATTTAAGTCATTTTTTCATCTGGTTCTAAGAAATAGATCACAAATACGTCATATTGGACACCTTCAGGACCAGTAGTAGAAGGCATTAGCTGTTCTTTTAAGAACAGCAGTGACCTTGGGATCAGAAGGAGAATTATTCAAATGACACTGGCATGATTGTCCCCGCTTTTCAAATAATTAAGCAGATAGAAATTCCAGGTTTTCCATAATTCTCTGTAAATAACATGCCAAATCTCAGGGCATTTATACCAGTTTGCCCCTGCAAACTCTGTAGTGAGCAGCAGCTGGTTTTGTGGTCTCACTTGAGCAGAGACTATTTAAAAGACGTAGCATGAAATAATACTGTAATCTTTTTTTTCTTTCCGTGCTGTCTCCCAAGGTGGTAAAATTCAGTGATGATAGTGATGATAGAGGTGTCTTCCTGTAATTATGCACTCAGTATACATTCAACAATATACTGAGTGCTATCAATATGATCTGAAATAATAAAGTTTGCTACCAAGAGATAAATCATTCATTGTCTTTCATTCTGCAGATGCGCCTTTACGTGCGCGCGCGCACACACACACACACACAGAGAGAGGTGCTTTTCTAAAGAGGTTTATAAAAAAGAACAGGACAAACTTAGGATGTGGTGAAGTACTTTCAGTCAGGACATTTTCTGTGTTACATAGCAGTTTGCTTTTTTTTAAATAAAGAGGGAGTGGGCTTGCACTTGTTTTCTAGACACAAGGAAGTGCTAGATTTATGAAAATTATTTTTTGTATGATTTCACTAAGAAGAAATCAGTGAAAGAAGATGGGTATTTTAGTTAAAGTAAAAATAAAGCTGCAACTTAGATGATTTTTGTTCAACAAAGATTGTTAGTTCACTTGATAATTCCTCAAACAACAGAGAGAAAGAACATCAAGATTGTGTTTGGAACATTCATGAAATAAAAAAAAAAAAAAAATGGAAGGAAAAATATTTTTAGGTATTTCTACCAGTTCAGTGCTTTCAAACATCAGAGGTTCTACTGGCTCATCAACCCCATCAGTTACCAGGAAATCTAAACACTGCTGCAGTTGGTACTTTGTTCAGTGCTACCTGGATGCTGCTCATCAAAGCGTAATATTTTGGCCTCTTTATTCTGCTGTTGCTAAGCAGGAAAAAGACAGATATGCCTTCAGCAGAAGCGTATATGCCTCCGCTTCCTACTCTGGTAGGCCTAGGTGATGTGAAGCCCATGGACATAATGAGCTGTAAGAACTGAGATGTATTTATAAATCAATTCATTTTAAGGAAGAATAAAGCAAAATGAAGAATTCTGAGCATAAAGGGAAGTTTCAAAGATTGTTTTCATTGACTGGGAATATATGATGCCATAAACCACCAAATAAGTCATAGAATCGTAGAATATGCTGAATTGGAAGAAACCCACAAGGATCGAGTTCAACTCCTGGCCCTGCACAGGAACATCCCCAAGAGTCACACCACATGCCTGACAGTATTATCCAATTTCTTCTTGAACTCTGTCAGGCTTGGTGCTGTGACCACTTCCCTGGGGAAGACTGTTCCAGTGCCCAACCATCCTCTGTGTGAAAAACCTCATTTTCCTAATATCCAACCTAAACCTCCCCTGACTCAGCATCATGCTATTTCCTCCAGTCCTGTCACTGGTCATGAGAGTAAAGAAATTAGTGCCTGCTCGTCCACTTCCCCTCACAAGGAAGTTGTAGACTGCAATATCTCCCCTCAGCCTCCTCTTCTCCAGACTGAACAGACCAAGTGACCTCAGCTGCTCCTCATACAGCTTCCCTTCAAGGCCCTTCACCATCTTCATTGCCCTCCTTTGGACCCTCTCTAAGAGTTTTATATCTTATATTCCGTTGCCCAAAACTGCCCACAATACTCAAGGCAAGGCTGCCCCAGTGCAGAGCAGAGCAGGACAATCCCCTCCCTCGACTGGCTGGTGAGGTTTCGTCTGATGCCCCCCAGGACACGGTTGGCCCTCCTGGCTGCCAGGGCACTGCTGACTCAGATTCAACTTGCCATCGACCAGGACCCCCAGGTC
>JAYRBT010000093.1:43107460-43127581 GCA_036023395.1 Myiotriccus ornatus | reverse complement strand
TCGTCTGATGCCCCCCAGGACACGGTTGGCCCTCCTGGCTGCGAGGGCACTGCTGACTCAGATTCAACTTGCCATCGACCAGGACCCCCAGGTCCCTTTTCACAGAGCTGCTCTCCAGCCTCTCACTCCCCAGTCTGTACACACAATCAGCACTGACCCATCCCAGGTGTGCAATTTATGAGACGTGTTTCACAAAAAAAAAAAAAAAGTTGTCTATGAGGTGCAGATAGCTTACATTTCTATTTCAACCCTGTATCTGGTTTGTCTTTAAACAAACATTTGTTTATGCTTACTTTACCTAATGCTTCAAAGTGGCTACGTGAATGATCTGTGCTTTTCATTATTTAATATTCTCCCAACCTGCTAGAGCAGCATGTGAAGAAATTTACTTCCAAAGGGATCTGAAAGACAGAAAGCTTCCGCTGATGTGGAGAAAGGGCTTCCCAGAGCTGGCATTTACTTTCTTTCACCCTGTGTTATTTTGAGCTTGTCCATGACTACAGACATGGACAGTCACCAAGCACTATCAGCAGTGATGCTATTATAGTTCTATGCATAGAAAGCAAAATGACTTAAAGTTTTCCCATGAGGGGAAGAGGGGTCCAAGCACTGATCTCTTCTCTGTGGCGACCAGTGATAGGACCCAAGGGAATGGCCTGAAGTTGTGTCAGGGGAAGTTCAGATTGGATATTATGAAAAGGTCTTTAATCCAGAGGATGGCTGGGCACTGGAACAGTCTTCCCCAGGGAAGTGGTCACAGCACCAAGCCTGACAGAGTTCAAGGAGCATTTGGACAGTGTTCTCAGGCATATGGTGTGACTCTTGGGGATGTTCCTGTGCAGGGCCAGGAGTTGGACTCGATGATCCTTGTGGGTCTCTTCCAACTCAGCATATGCTATGAAAGTTGTCTTTTTCTAGTCCTTTAGTATTGAGGCACAAGAAGAGGTACCTTATGTCCTTGTGGGTATCAGAATGTACTTCCCTGTGAGGTTTTGAGAGGCTGTACATCACATCTTTGATACTTAGTATACCATTTCATGCTAGTGTTCAAAACTGAAGAAAACAGAAGTGAAAACAATTCAGAGAAGTCGAAGAGGTGAAATTTTTTTACTCCTTTGTGCATAGGCAAATACACAGTTTAAATATGTAGCTGATCATGCACTTTTGTACTTCTTCTTGCATTTTTGGTGTTACAGATGATATTGTCAGTCTATACAATAAGTGTCACATAGGTTATAGAGACAAAGGCTGATGCCAGTGCATGTGCACAGCTTAATTGTAACCATACTCTTGCATTCGCACTGTACTTAATGAGGTCAGTTCTCTGTTCAAAGCAGTGTTCTTGGATAAGCATTTCAGAAGCAGAGACAGAAAAATGTAGTCATTTCCCTCTAAAGGTTGAATTAGTCTGCAGAAACTTGTAAAATGGCCTGTGAAAACTATAGTTTTATGAGTATAAGAATTGAATTTATTCCAAAGATATCCAAAATACTGTCACCAAGTGGAAAACATTTAAAGAAATACTAGGAGATGATATTCCCAGAGCTCACTGCTAAAACCTTAGCGATTTCCATCTTCTCATTACCTATGCAGTATCCACTCCCTGTTCCTCTATATAAATTGCTTTCTTCTAGTTATGATACAACAGTGTAATTCAACTCTCCCTACCAAACCTCAGTGGAAACCTGAGTGCTCTGGCAAAGTCGTGGGGTCTGGCTAGTCAACACAAATTTGTCAGTTGTCCTGGTTAAAAATGTCATTATTTGCTATTGGCATATAGGCATGAAACATTAATTAGTTAATCATTCTAAGTTAATATATAATATCTATTTAAAAGTGGGAAACTCAACTGCAAAAAAAACTTGGTACATTGTGTACTGCTTATTGATTGGCAAAAAAAAAAAATTAAAGCAAATGGTGAAGGATAAATAACTGTTATTTTCCAGAGGTTAATATCAGATCGGAACAGGTGTAAATACCATCTTAACACAGTTCAAAATTATGTTTCTGAAAAGGTGTTTCTCATCATATATATAAAAGCTATTTGTAATTGCCATAGAGAAAAATTGTGAAGAGAAATTCATCATTACAAAGAGAAAAATGAATAATGCACATTTTGTCTCTGTTTCAAAGATCCAAGCATGATTAACGTGGGTAAATCTATTTGTGATATAGATAGCTCATTAGAGTATCTTTAGAAACTCCTAATCTCCAACCAGCAAGGTGGGTCAGGACTCTTGGTTTACATACTTCACTAAAAGATTTGGAAATATGGAGCTCTTAGACTAATTCTTTATGAAAACTGCTTTGTGACTATAGTAAATTATTTATATTGTTGGTCAAATTATATACATAAAATGTCATAATATTTTACCTTAATGTATACTTTTTTACACTTTATGATATCATCATCCAATATATAAACTTAAGGGTTAAACTGCTTATTTAAAACTTAACAGTAATGAAATTCAGAGAATCATTAAGGTTGGAAAAGACTTTGAAGCTCATCAAGTCCAACCTTTGTCAGAATACCACTATGCCCACTAAACCATATAATGACCATGTCTGCTCATTTGTAAAAAACCCAAAAACATAAGCATTTAATTTATTAAATTAATAAGGAATATTTTCCTTTTATTGAAACGTGCCATTATATGATTACAAAAAAAAAAAAAAAGCAGTATAGGATGACACATAAGGAAGTGATAAAAAGTATTTTCAGTACTAAATGTTGTCAGTCTCTTCTCAGAGCTTTGTAGATGTTCTTACCCTATAAGTTTCGGAACTAAACACAGACCTCTGTCTAGACTGACCACACCCTTAAGTAGCACTTGACCTGGAGTGAGAAGGAATATCTGAATAGCACTGATTTACCTTGACTCTCTTAGATAACTTAAATATTTCTAAAGCAAGCAAAATTAACTATGAAAAAAAAAAAAAAAAAGGAGATTTTCATTAGAGAGAAGATTATAACTATGTTTTCAAACAAACATCTTTGAAGACCACATCCTGAAATCTACTACGCTTTTAGAATCTAGAACAGAAGTTATTTTTGCTTTTGTGTTCCAGACTATTTTAGAGGTGAGGTGTTGTGTGTGGGGAAAGGATGTAGGAGGCACCCTTAATTAAAGGAAAGCCTCCAGCCCTCACAGCTATACAATTTATTAAGTGGTAAGAAATTCATATTCCAGAGTAATCTGTGATTTAGTCTGCCTTTTAGGCTATCTGGTTGAGAGCTAGAAGTAATATTTATGATTATTCAGAGTTACTAGTGCAAAGTGCTTCAGAAATGAAACACATACCAGGAATTTCTCCAGAGTCAGTCTTCTTTACAGAGTTTAATTTTTCCTGCCTGCCTGAGGTGATCACTAGACATCCTGTAGCTGAATTTTCTCTCTTATGTTGTAATGATATGGTACAAAGTGCAATCAAATTCCAATTAATTCTTTTAAAACTGTGATTACTATTGAGTATCATGGCATTTCATGACACTTTCCATTTTCCTATTATTTAGCATGTATTTATTATAAGTAAGTTATAAACATGGAAAGAAACAATGGTGGAGTGTGTTGGTGTCTCTGAATTGTATCAGGAGAAGTCATGCAGTTTCATGTTATGTCACAGGTTCCAGAAACAGAACTGTTTTTCAGTTCTTAGAAATTTGGGGCACCCAGAAATTTGAGGGCAAGTTCTCCCTGGACCTAGATGTTTTCTAAAAGAGAAACCTAGATGGTTCACTTGAGCAATAGATGACCCTGATTGACTGGGGAAGGGTGTACAAGTCCACCTCTAGAAGTACCTCCCAGCCTCAACCATTCTGTGATTCTGTAATAAAAAAATTTCCTGAAGAAAGTTCAGCAACAGAGTAAAAGTTCCTATTTGATCACTAGAGACTGCTGCATGCTGGGAAAGAAAAAAATCAGATTCTGACCATGTTTTCTTTGTATGTCTTTATGCCCCTTTTATGGACGGTTTTTGTAAATGCAAGAAGAACATTTACCCGCAGACCATGCACTTGAAGTCAACATCCATAAATATCATTAAAAAGTTAAGAAACAAATAAATAGGTCTGCAACCTCCTCTGAAGAACACCAAACTTTGAATGCTCTGAACTACCAACTTCTGTTGTTAGCTTAAAAAATAGTCTATCTATAATGAATCAGTTTTCAAGGAAGTACAGGAGAGGATGATATTTAATGTGATGGTGGTGGAGGGTGATTTGCTTACACCATCTACTTAGTCTTATATAAGGACTTATTCTGGAAAGAAACCTTCTGCTGTTAATAGTGTCCTTCTACCAACAGGACAGCACTTCTTCAGTGTCAGCCCTTACTTCAAACACATGAAAATGTGCAAAGTATTTCATGTCCTAAAGAACTGATTCATGAAAAACTACTGTCCTCTTATCTTTACCAGCACTGCTCAGTTGCTAAATGATCTCCCTGTCTGAAGTGCACTTCTAGATGTACAGCTCACTTGCCATTTATCATAACCATGCAACAAATACAATGCATAAGCATATTCAAATCCTAATCTAGGTAAATCAGAGAAGTGTAAGCTTTTTCTTTTTAAGGTCCTGGAAAACTTGTGTAGAAGCATAACACTGTGGTGTGCCATGATGACTGTAGTTCTTTAGTGTCTAGATGACTTTTCTTTGGTGATGCCTTGCAGAAAGCCTTGATGCCCTCTGGTAGCAAAGAGATATGGAGACCATCAAAACAGCTGACAATAAAAGTTGCTCTGACAAAGTCCAAACTCTGCCATTAATTTTTCACTCACTGTGGAAATTAGTGCAAGTGACACAGGGATATTTTTCGTTCAGCTCTTCTTGGACAAGAAATTTAATTTGTGCAGACTTTTTATTTCCTCATGTGTAATTAAGACATGAACATCTCAAAATTATAGACCTCAACAGGTAACCAGCTTTGTCCTTAATTATAGGTGAGAGAAACAATTTGGCTTCTTGTAATTATAAAACTATAATTTTATGACAGAAAAATGTCATGTAGTTGAGTTGGGGGAAGGAAGTTGGAAATATCTAGGCTCTGTCTGTGTAATCAAAGAAAACAGGGATGAAAGAAAGACTGGAGTAAAAGAAAAAGACAGTCCTGGGTCACTGGGCTTCACAGAAAAGAGGAAAAAATTCTCAAATCGTAAGCATGCAAATCCCTGAAGAGAAGTCAGAATAATTTAGTGTTTCTATTCTTCTGCTGACAGCAAATCTCTGAGAAATACAGGTATAAATTTGTGTGTACACCTATTGTTGATAATTCTGAAGGATGACAACTTTCTATTGTTTTCACTTACTCTGTTTGTTCAAGGAATGAAGGTCTGTATAATGGACCTAAGCAGAGATTGCAGTCATCCTGAGGAAGTACTTTGAGTGCTTTAATTTCCAGTCACAAATGGGATTATGGTATTGGGAGATGCTAGTTTGTTTGGATTAACCAATTCAGGAACATTGCTTGCTTATTTATTTATTTATTTATTTATTTATTTATTTATTTATTTATTTATTTATTTATTTATTTATGTTTTAACTGCTGGGCCACTGTCAACTTTGGTGTTATTTAGCAAAATTCCTTCATATTCACATACAGGTGTCAATCTAACATTTAGCTGGCAAACGGCAGCAACTGCTCACTGGATTATCAGTATCAAAAATTATCTTTAAAGCTGGAATAAACAACGAGATTACGGCATCCAGATTTCTTTGTCACACCAGCAGATCGACAGAACAGAACTAGAGGTTGATGTGAAAAGAGAAGGTCAGAATCTACTTTCCTGGGCAGCTCAAGAAAGAAGAATCAGAGAAATAATTCTCTAAAGCAATTCAGAGGGTATTTATGTTCCTGTGATTATGGGTAGGAAATGCCTTCCAAATTTTGTGTTGTTAAGCTTGTTACAGATAACTAGTGTTCCAATAGAGAAATGACTTCCAGCTCTTCTATAATTTTGACCGTTAAAAGATATTCCTACAAAGCAACATCTAGTGTGATTCTTGCATGTGTTAGTTTCATCCTATCAACAGCAATGAATTTACAACTGCACAATCAGCACATTTTATAGCAACAAGGTTCTGCACCTTGAAAACAGCTCATTTAAAGCAGAGGTAGCCAGAGAGGCATTGTTAACACAGAGTAATAGAATGTCTGCATTTGAAGACTCATCAAGTAAACAGATCATCCAAAATGAGATAGCAATAAAATTTGTGACTGTATCAGTATTAAAAATAAGCAATTTTTATAATGGTTTAAAGATAGAACAGAATTAATGAAGTGGTAATGCAAATGCATTAAAAGAGTAATGCATGCAAGAGTAAAGAATATGCAAAAAGCAAAATGCAAATCATAAGTGGGAATTAAAGGTCAATTTATTCATGTTAGGAAATCAGTTTGTCTGAATCCATGTATTTGCCAAAGCTGAGGTTGTTTAAGATGGACAGGAAAAGGTGGGGTTTTTTTCAGTTTTTCTCTTACACAAATATTTGGAAATTTGTGACAGTAAAGGCAAGTTCACATCACAATTCACAGTGCATAAACTTTTTGTTTGCTTTGTAGTCATCACTTCCTGTCACACATATTTGGAGTTACATTATCAGCTTTTTTGTTAAATTACTGATCTGTACATTGCACTGGATTTTGTTTGGGTATTTTCAGGGTTTGCATGTTTCATTGATTGGGTTGGGTTTGCCATTTTGTTTGTTTTTTGTTTTGTTTCAGGGTTGGTTTGTTTGTTTGTTTGTTTTGCCAATGTTAAGTGTTCCTAATTGCAATTATGAGTGGTCATAAAATAAAGTCATAGAAAGTTCTTGTGCAATATGTTTCTGAGGTGTAAGTCAGTCTTTCCTTTCTGCTCTTTAAAGTCACAGCAAGACTCTGCACTCTCTCAGAGTTTATGTTTCCCCATAAATCTATCCACAGTCAAAAGGAGCAATAAGAATTTAAGGTCTTAAAACCAGAATGGTCCACCACCTGTTCTCCATGAACTGGAATGGCTTTGGCTTCAGAAATCCTTCTTTTATGTGATTTTTGTACAGTAAAGCAAATGAAAAGTTCCTGATACTTTTCTCAGGTCTTCCATATCCAGAGCAGGTCACCATATCTGACAATTTTAGTTGTAAATAAAAGCTATGACTCTGGTTTTTCCTTGTAATTTTCAGTGCTGTACTATTAGGTTTAATCTTCTCCAAACCTAGACACATCATAAAAAAGTATTTTTATTTATAATTAAATGCTAGCTGTTTATTTCAATCTAGTGGAACTTTTCCTATTTTCAAGTAAAAAAATCCAGTTACTAAGGCCTATCATTTTTAAATTGAAATGAAAGTTAAAACACTTTCTGTTTTGGTAAGAAGAATTTGTGTACTGGGGATTGCTTTATTACATTAACTTCTGCTAGCTGTATATACTGATATATGTACTGAAATAAATCTTTCCTATATGTATGCCATGTTCTTATATTGAAAAGTTCAGGTTCAAGAACAGTAAAAAAGTTTCAGAGCTTTAGGAGCATTAGGAAAACATTTTAAAAATATAATGTATCTTCTCTTTCATAAGCACTTCTTCAAATTTCTAAAGCCTAAATTGAAGTAATGCTTTTTAAGGAAACTTTTATATGTGTAGTGTTAAAATACTCTGAAATAAAGAAAGATACAGTCACTTAAAAAAAAAAAAATTACCTGGGAGCACTGCCATATGTTTTTCTTGTGAATAGTATGACTTATTGCCTTACAGAATGCTGGGGCTTTGACCCAGAAAGTTCCTTCTTCAATTCACTAGCTGAGAGTACACTAACTCAGAAAGATGAATTTAATAAATCAAAATAAACAACCAAAACCTTTCCCCAGTCAAACCATTACAAGACAAAGAAAACTGTACTAAGAAAATACACTTTAAAAAGTGTGCTTCTTGTGATATTTTCTAAGGAAAACACTTTGACATAACATTAAAACAAATTATGACCATAATTGGTGAGGACTTTATGTTTCCGATATAGTGCTACTTCCACCTGTTCAAATACCAATAAAATTAGTTTCCAAACTGAAAGGTCATGCTTGATTTGTCATCTCTGTTCTGTAGACTCATGCCACATGCCCAAGGCATTATGGGCAAAAGTTAAGCCTGAAAACAGAGAAAAAATAGTGAGGTAGAAAACCGTGAGTTTCTAAAAATACAGAAAAATTGGACTTGCTAAGTCAAAGCATATTCCCGTTTGTCAGATCTGTTCAAATATCACTTGGCTTTATTTATTTTTCCAAAATGGAACAGTATTTCTTCCTAGTGAGAGAAAATTTCTTCCATGACATGAAGCCTTGATGAGCTCAGGCCAATAAAGAGAATATTTTCTTATTCTTCTGTGTTGTTATTTGATAATGCCTTTGTCCAAGAACAGATAATCTCTGACACTACTTTTCTACCGCTTGCTTACTGCTAGGCTCCTATGCACTAAAGAGGCAATTCCAGTAGTGCAAAAGAGAAAGTTACATATTAGGATCATCCTAATCAGTTTGATATTTGTTTGTGTATGCACGTGTCTATTTTGTTTCTACATATATTTATATTTTGCAAATTTATTTTATATATGTTTGCATCTAACATATATATGTGCATATGTATATGTGATGTATGATCTCATCCGAATTCGATGATGAATCATTATCCTGTCATGACGATACATTTTTTTTAAATCTCAGAACAACTCTGGAAATACTTGTATTGACTTGCATTTAAGTTGACCACTATGTAGTTAACGGGTGAGTTACATGCAGATGTGGTTTGCAATATTTTCCAACTGCAAAAGTGTTTGTAATGTGACTCCTTGTGTTTATGAGAAATGCAAGATAAGATCTATATTTTGTAATATTTTTAGGTCTCTCTGAAGTGTAGCATGTTTATAAGCAGTGATTATCATTGCTTCCCATAGATATTTCATGAGGGGAACAGAAGACACAAAAGTATAGTTTGATGGGTGCACTCACTAGTTAAAAAAAATTAGAGTAAACTACAAAGAATTAAAAGCTTCTTTTATTCATTAATAATAGGATAATGGGAATATAGGAATAATAGACTTTTTAATACTGCGGTATATACAACATAATGTGTATGACACTCCAGCAATTGAGCAATCTGTTCTATAAAAACAAAATAAAAATGAAAGCATACCTGAAAGCGTGAAGCAGATGTCCAGAAGCATGATATTACTTTGCTATTTTTTCTTTTGGCGAAGGGATTTTCTGGATACAAGAATTTTCACTAAAACCAAACCAAACCAAACTAACAAACCAACCAAACAAAAAAACCTAAACAACAATTTGTCTTCTGTTTTGGTATTTATAGGGATCAGTGAACGCACACACAATAAAGCCAAATCGTATCAAAATAACTTGGCAGTGTCTTGCTACGTTTATTGAGTTTGAATCCTTGCAATACAGTCATAATAGTCTGATTTTTAGTCTTACATTTGTTGAATGAGGAAGCTCATACTTATTTTATAATCCCTATCCAGTAAACAAGTCTCTGTGGTAAAGAACATTTAAAGAAGGCAAAGTATATTGTGAAGATAAGAGATAGTCTGGACTTGACTTCGGGCTTCACTATATAAATGTGCATGTTGGCAAAGCTTAGCAGGTTATTTAATATTTTGGGGATGCAGAACTAATAAAATAGGGAAAAAAAGAATTTTTATAATAGTTGTTAGCAGAATAATGAAAACAATTAAGTGAAAGTGCCCAGGTGTTTCAGACAAAAAAGTGCATTGAGAAAAATGTACTGACCAGTGCTCTGTTTAATTGCCTAAAGACACACCGAAACCACCTTAAAAAAGTTTGATTGGTTTCCAAATATATCAGTTATTTAGTAACAATTCTTGAAAAATAATTTCCTAAATCTATGAGATGGTGCACCAAAGTATTCCTTAGTGAGTCCTGTTAATTCTGTGTATTGGCTTTCATGCGATATCTGGTTAATATTTGCTGCCCTCTGTAGTTTACTCTTACATAGTTTCCATAAAATCATCTGAGGTGACCCAAAATATAAACCAAGCTTTTTTTTTCTCCTGTTTATTCTTTGGTCATTTCCTATTTCTATCATCCTGTCTGAATTGTTGTTGTGTTGAGAATTGGGATGATTCTCAATGAAGTCCTTGTTCAAATGTTTTTTGATAGATTAAAATGAACAGATATTTCAAAGTAAATGGATCATATTTTAGAATCTTCTGAAATAAATATAGTTTGCTTTAAAGAGGCAAGTGGGGAAAATATTTAATAAAATGCATTGTAAATACTTGGTGTATAAACATCAACATACTTCTTATCGTTTCTTAAAGACCTGTTTTGGGAAAGATGATGAAAAATGATAGTTTCAAAGTATAACAGGCATCTAAGATGCTTACTGAGTTTAAAACGCTCCCATCACTGACTAATGAGATATCACACTGTGATGCAGAATTTAATAACTGGACTACACTGTTACCAATGTCTTCCTAGCAACGAAGAAAAAGGGATTTAAACAGACTAGAAATAGGCTATGTGAGAATAAAGGACTGCTATGAAGTATAGATCAGGTTTTTTAACCTGGTAATGCTAGAACCAACTCATTATGACCAACTTCCTGGAGGTGTTAAGACTTCCTGGAGGTCTTACAAGCCAGTTAAGCATGGGATGTGTGGACTTATTTTTGTCTTAATTTAAAAGAAGACAACTCTGAATTCCAAAAAACTAGAACCTGAAGAGGTTTGTAGCACATTGTTCTGTTGACTGTAAACTACCAGGTATTGTAAAACAAGCATTCATAGGTAAGAGTCACCAAGACAGACGAGCAGGTTCAAAAGCTGCCTTCAGTGAGTTCAAACCCTCCCAACCAGTCATAAAGAATTTATCCCATTTACAAATAACAAGTAATGGAGTTAAAAGACAAAGTGGGAGCAGATATGAAAACAGGGCCCGAGGTATCAGCCTCTGCCACAGATCAGAACATAATAACAAATCTAATCTAGCTCTGGAAAGTCATGGTACAAGTAGAATTACCTTGAAGCTGCACATGATCTTCAGTGAAGATGGTCATGCTATGCCTAAGGCAAAACCACCAGGTGAGGAATGACTTAGGCAATTGAAAATTGGTCTATGCTTGCTGAGTTCATCAGTCCCAGACACTAGGCCTGAACGGCTCCAAGATAGAGAAATGAATGTGGAGATTCTTGTTTTAATGGATGAAGGCACAAGCTTAAATGTCAGCATTTGGTTTACACAGGTGTACAATTGTTGGCATATGTACCCAAGGTAGAAATTTGTCTTCAAAAACAAATTAAGTAAACAGAATAGAAGGAAGGAAGAGGTGATGAAAAGCAAAGCGAGGCAAAAACATGACGTAAAAAGTCTGTATCTTAAGTAGTGTTTCACGATCTTAAATGTTAGCACAAATGGTAGTAAAAGAAAATCCCTTCACTTTCTCTACATGCCTGGCTGAAAATTCCATTGTTATTTTATGGTTTAACATGTCTATGACATATTAAACCACGGTTGCAAAAAGAAATTTCAGATAAACACTTGAAAAGACCTACAAAGTTAAAAATGACACTTTTTTAAAATAGCAGGACCATTACTGAGTCATATTGCTTATGTGTAACCAATTTATCAATCCATAAACCTGAACTTCAGAAAAAGGTAATTTCAATAATTTGTTCATGCATACTGTATAACAGAGGATACATAAGTTGTCTCCCCCAGTCCTGCCTCAAACCATTTCAGTGCCGTTGCACTGAAAAAACATACCTTTTGGAGAAGCATCTAATCTTTATTTAAAAACTACTTTATGGGGAATCCACAGCATTCTTAGAGAAGTCAGTTTAGTGTCTGAATAGCCTCTCTCCTTAAAACTGGTCTGTTATTTCTCATCTAAATTGTCTTTGTGATGGCTTTGGACACCAGAATCTGACAACTGTCATTATCAAAAAATTTCACTTGCATACATAAGAACTGCAGAGAAATCACAAGAACTACAGAGAATCAATTTTTAATTCTCCTGTTTAAACTACATAGATTCAACTCTTTAATTCTTGACAATAAACCAGGCTTACACTATTATTGCGATTTTTCTGCAGACTCTGTAAAATATACCATGCTTATTTACACTGCATATATGCTATTTCATAACTGGTTTTGTTTCTATCGTTCTGTATGTATTATTTGCAACATTCACCTAATATAACCCATGCTTTGCTCAAAACCCTGTGGTGAGTAACAGAAGTCTCACAGAATCCTAAACCAAATTTTTATGTTAGAAATCATTATCATATATAAAATTAGCTTTCTTAGTATAATATGATTTCAGTAATTTAGAGATATTACCATAATACTTTCCCAGAAAAGCATTCTGGGTGGTCCACTGAAGTGCTGATAGCGTGTTTTAGTAGAGAAAATCTGGTTTTCTACACTTTTTCTTTGAAAACTCTGAAGAAGCTTAAGACCGAGTGTAAGAAGCAATATCTATCTGCAGAACTTGGAAAGAATAGACTTTATTTACCTTACATGGGGAAAAGAGGAACTTTAGATTTAAAGATCTATTTTTTTTATATAATTCTTCTAAGAAGTTGTTTAAAATGAAATAAAAAATAAAAGGCTTTTAGAAATTCTCTAAAAGTGGTCCAGGACCTGGTGGACTAATGGGAAAAAGCAATTAGCTATTATTACTAGTCTTTATTATTACTATTAATTAAAGGCATATTTTAAAATGTATAGGAATATGCTTGTATTTAGGAATCAAGTGGAGCCTAGAAACATTTATGAGGTATTTTAAAATCCCTATACTACTATACTATTTTAAAGTCACTAATACTACCAAACTTTGAAATTATTTATTTCCTTGGTGAAGGAAGGTGTAACATGAGAGCATTAGACAAATATTTCCAGGTTGTTTTTTTTTTTTTTTTAATATTTATGGCTTACAACGTTAATCTTCAAAGGGAGAGAATATTACAATGCAAGAAACAAATAATAAAATACAGAAATACAGACAAACTAAATGGCAGTTAGCTGCTAAGGGCTTATTTATAAAGTGCAGTGTTTGTGTATTTTTAAGAGGGAAAGACAGAAAGCAGTGTATGTGTTAGTCCCTGACAAAATGTGGTTGTAAGTAAGTGGAAAAGCCAAATATAAAAAATAGATGTTTTACTTATCATAAGATATTCTGTCAACTTATACACCTTCATAAAATGTCATAATTGATAAATGTTTTAAAAATACTCCTAATGCCAACAAATTAAAATGTAGTGACCATTTTATGAGATTCAGTGCTAATAGCGCTAAGCAAGTTTCTTTGATATGTGCTACTTTTTTCCTTAAGAATCTTCTAGATCATAGATCAGCTGTTCTGATAAGTTTTCTGATAAGGTTTGGAAATGGAAGTGATATGAGAAGTCTTGGTTTTCAGTACAGAGCTGATGAGAAAAGGTAATGAAAATACGCTGAAAGAACTCGACCCCTTCTCTCTTAACTATTGGATATATCAAAGAATAGTGATAAAATTACAATTATTATCAGATTTAATAACAACAAAAGCAGCAGTAATATACTATAGTTAATTTTATATTTAAATTTCCATTGATGGATATTTTGTAAAAATAGCATTTTTCCATTGTGTCTATCATTATGTAGAATGATTTTTAGATTTCAGTTCCAATTAAATAGACCAAGAACCTGTAACAATGGGCTTTTAATTTTCAGTTAACATTTTTAAAATAATAAAAAAATAAACATGAAATGTCTTCAGGTACGTTTTAAATAAGTAAAAATTGAGTGCATTTGGCAAATTCTATGCAGTGGGAATAATACGTGAAAGGGAAAGTGAAAATTTCAGGGGAGCACAAGGTATATCTGGGCACAGGAAATGGAAGATATTGGAGTTGTGTATTCATATTTCAGGGAAGATCTCCTTAAAACTTGTTCACAGGTGTTCTGAAGAAAAAGAGCCCACCTATAATATTTGTCCATTCACACTGTTTTTTTGTTCTTCCTTCTCTGTTTGTTTCTCTCAAAATTTTAACTTAGATCCTTAAAAGGAGTATGTAGGGAGTAAAGAAGGAAGCAAAGAAACCCTTCTGTAGGTCAAAAACAGAGGCAATAATTTAAAAGTTATGCAAATGTAGGAAATCTATATTTCCTAACAGCTACATGAATTGGTACATAGCATAAGTGTCTTCAAACCCTCTCTACCTGGGAACAGTCAGAGAAACCAGGTAAAGTTTTAAGGATAAATGTGGATATTTAAAACATATTAGGTCCTGTCCAAATACTGTGTAATTTTAGAGGGCTATATTTTAATTCGTGTTAAAGTTTAACTCTTGTTCAATTCTTGTGAAAGTATCAAAACAGAGGTTTAACATGCTTTATTTAAACATCTTAGCCTTTGCACTTTTAGTAGACTTGTCTTCATTTCTTTAAGTTTTCCTGGCAAAAAAGTCCTTCACCTACCAGACCTATAATTTTTTTTCTAAAAAACAAAGTATTTTGCAATTTCTTGAAAGACTTACCTTACATATTGAAGAAACATATGAAATATTTACCCTTCTATTTAAATTTTTGGCAGAATAAACTTACAAATGTGAATCAAATGCACATCAGGAGGCAATTTTAGTAATCCATAAATCCATAATCTGTTAATTTGATTTTTTAAAAAAGATCCAACTGGGGGGGGGGGATGTTGTTTTATTCATCTTTTTTAGCCTTGTTTATCTCTGATGATAGCAGATCAACACTCCTGTCCAATTTGTTGTCATTTTCAAATTGACTATATTTTGAAAATTTGATAATTACCTTCCCGTCTCTACTAAGTGTTGCTTCTTCAAGACATTGAGATAATCTTAATAGATGTCTTGCAATTTCTGGTTTTAATGTAATGTGTTTTTTATTATTCTTAAAAGGAATGAAACATTGCTATTACTTATTTTAAGAGAAAAGTAGTGTTATCCAAATAGACTTCACTTAAGTATAGACAGCAGAATATTAGAATAGCATTCTAATAACATTAGAAATAAGAAGCACCACCTCAGAATGACAGTGGCTTTATAAGAAAGCAGAGGGAAAACTAGGAAATTGAAAAAAACCCTAATTAACATGGGGGTTTTTTGTTCCTTAATATGCTGTATGCCTGTGATGAGTCTTACCAAGTTTAATGCTGTAAGACACAACATATAGTACCACAGCCACTGCACGATCCTAACTATGTATTTTCTGTGCCCTGGGCTGGATTTCTCATTTCATACATCATTTGCAACTTGCTACAGCGATTCTGTGTAGTCATTGCCTATCTTACTACCACAAAGTTAGGAAGAGGTAGCATCTTTCCCAACTCTTGTTTTGATCAACCTCCGCACTAGACATTACCGCCAGTTTCCTGTTTCTCTCTACTTAAAGTAAAACACCAGATATGATTTTATCATCTAAAATTATACCAGCAAACTTTTACATTCAATTCTTGAGTGTCAGTGTTAAGAAGGTTAAATCCTTTGACAAAGCTTTGCCTGTCAGGAGCTATATGCTACTACTCCTTATTTTATCTATCTAAAGGTATCCAACAGAGGGCAAAAACACATATCCTGAGAGGAAGCTCTGGAGTGTAGCCAAATCTGTCAGATTTTTTTTTATGCTTCTGAAATGCCATTCAGCAAAAATCAGTGTGAGTTATTTCAACTTTCCCCACTCAGCACCAGCAGTGTAATAGCTTAATGATAGCATGAGACGGAAGGCACAGACCTGAGACAGGCAATCATAGCAATATCTCATTTTCACCCCGATCTCCATGCACTGAAGCAACATTTCAGGCATTAAAAGTAAAGTTAAGTTAAAATGAGTAAACCTATACTGTAAACCAGCCAACATAAAGCATTACTGGACCTCACCTTTGTGTGGAATAGAGTGGGTTGATATTGCTAATTTCACTGAACTAAATCCATATAATCACATTTGTACACAGCTGACAGTGTAAAAAAAGTTTAAGTAAGGACTAAGCATGAGAGAGTCACTTGAATGCAATGAAAGGTTTACATTTACTTTAGTTCCTTAAAATCAAATGTGTAAGTAATTTATCCTGAAAAGGGGCCTTTGCCCATTATTTTATTTAATTTTTAAATTTTTTTTTGTCTTTTGAGTTTTGATATTGCTCACTATATGCCTCAGATAGACCATGTGTGGTGTTTTCCAGTTGAATGAAAAGCTCAATTTTATACCAGTTTCTCTTTGTTTAATAATACAGCAATGTTTAAAATGCAAGACCCTTAAGCATACTATTGACTTTTTTGCAGTGTGAGGAATATACTGGGCCAAACAGAAAAATACTCTTTAAAGCACCTACTATTTTAGCAGTCTTAGTAATCTAGTAAAAAGCATTACTAACATACTAAGGATGCAAATACATTTGCTATACTTTTGCTCTTCAGTTAGTTTCAGAGAGAAAGTTCAAAAATGAAATGTGGAATCCTGTTTTCCGTACTCTCTTTGTTTTGATTGATGTTGTGAAAGAATGAAACCTTTATTTTTCTTTGAAATGTACTTGGCATTCAGTTATTTTTATTTCTCCAAAGCTTAAAATTTCTTTAGAGACATGGAAAGATGCAACCACCTCCCCACTGTGGTCTGATTTCCTCAAGTCAACAGACTGCAAAGCAAACGTCTACTTGTTTTTTGGCTTCTGTAGATAATTTAAACTGTGCAAGCCCCACACTTTTCACTGTTAACATCACTCTTAATTTTGTTTCACTGTTTCCTTTTGCCACGCTGTAGGTTCTCATTGCTCAGGAGATGAAGGAAGTGATGGGTCATTTTAAGCAGCCTTCTCACTCCATGATTAGAGTGCAGCAGCATTTACTGACCCCCTAAAAGGAGAAACAATCTTCTCTCCTTTACTATTTTCCTTTGTCAGGGAGCAAAGAGCAGTACGGATCAAAGGTGGTGGAGCATGGTAAGAGCAGACACACAATAGGAGCATTATTGAGCACCCTCAAAAGAATAGTTACCACCATGGGAACACACCAGTATCAGTCAGAAAAAAATTAGCTGAGAGGAGATAAATAAAGTAAAATCTCTCTAACATATGTGAGATCTCAGAAATACCCCTGAATGACCATTCTTCTTAGCCTTGTAGGCCACATAATATCAAATGATTTTTACTTACGTAACCATTACCTCAGGTTTCACTGACCTTGACAGCAATGTGGTAATTACATCTTTGAATGTCACTGAAGAGCTTTTACAGAGTAATGCGACTGGCGGACATGACATGCAGAAATTTTTCTACTCACTATTCATAGATATATATGGATTGTATAAGCCTATTAGAAAAGAAATGTACCTCGTGTCAAACTTCATTTTTATGAAGTTTTGTGACAGTATTGCAGATTCTTAGAGTATGCTGTTATTAGATTTAAGTATGTGAATATCCTTCATGCATTTCCCACTTAGCTAAGTTTCTCTGATCTTTTCTGCTGCATTGAGAAAGCTGGAGCCATGATGACTGCTTAGGAGCATCCAGATTTGGCATCACTAAATCTAAAACAATATTTCATAAGTTCACCGGCATTACAGAGCTATTGTTAGACCTCTATAGTCAATGTAAAACGTTGGGTGAGTGCAAAAAAGCTTGGCAGAAACACCTGAGGGAGTAAATTTCCAAGATCAGGAAGTTTCAGTTCACTCACATCTCACGTAGCTACTCAGATCCATGGTTAGTCTCACATAATATGATGTACTGTGCTTGAGTCAATGTGCTCTGTAATTTGGCTTGCTTGCGGCCTGCTGTTTGCAGTGTGTTGCTTTGTACTTCCAATAAACAGAGGAGCAGATACAGTACAATCACATCCGAGGAGATAATGAACCCAAAAAAGTACGTGCTCTTATGCTGTCTTGAGGTCAGACAGGAGGCTGCACACTATGAAATGCTAGTATAAAAAAATCAAGCAGCATCTACTTTTTTAAAAGAGTTGATGGTGCCCAGATGCATGTTTCATATTTGCAGGAGTAACATCAACTTGATCATCAAAACATCACCAAAACCAGAGCTTCTGCTTCCTAAAAAGCATTCCTAAACAGACATCCTCTGCTCTCCACTGAGGCTAAGGCTCCAAGGAATAATCAAGAGTCGGTTTTCACTGGCCAAAGGTTTGTCTCAGAAAGTCTTTAAGTTTCAGAACGATTGGAAAGGCCTTTCTTCAGAGGTCATAAACAGGATTTCTAAGAGATATTAACCTGATTGTCAAGATATGCATGAAGAGATACACAAGATGAAGATTCTTGCATGATGGTAATGCATATTGACTTTTTTTGGGGGAGGGGAAGGAAGTGAGGATGGGAAAGTAGTGTTATCATCACATAACTCGGGTAAAGAAAAAAACTGAAAGATAACACCCAGTAGTCTAATGAAAATCCTGACTGACTGTTAGCTTAAAGCTAAAGCTGACATAAATTACTTATCTTTAGGTACTGAAACACCTTTTAGGAATAATCGTCACTAATTCTTTTATCTCTTAATTAAAATAATTGAAAATCAAGGAAACTAAGGAACTTTCATTAAAAATAAGTGAGATTTTACAGAATTTGTTTCTTTCTCGGAATTTGCACTGAAGTTTAAAAGGAAAATATACTGTGTCCTCTTTAATCAGATCTTAGTTTTAGGAAGGTTGAACTGGGATTAATGTTTCTCCTGGGGAGAGCTCTAAGAATGGGTGTGAAGTGGAGGGAAAAATTTTCTGGTCACATTTGCCACATTGCTGCAGCATTTTTAGCAGTACATTTAAGAAGGGCATTTATACTTACAGGATTACAGAAATGTTAATAAATATATTTTAAAGGATTCCTGTTATCCTGTTTGACAATAGGTTTTGTAATACAATGAAAAAAAATTGCCACAACTGCAAAACCTGAATGTCAGAACATCACGTGCTTGTTAAGTATCATTTTCATATATAAATCTTATAATCTGATTCATTTGTTCAGTATGTTTTTCTCCCAGCGAAAGACTGCCTGGAATTACTGCCTATCAATTGAATCACCAGTCCACACATAATTTTGCCAGACATTTAATTTCATGTCACAAGTAGGGGAGGATCCCACAAGGAATGGTGTTTTGCTTGACCTCATACTAACAAACAAGGAGGGCCTTGATGATGTGAAGATTGGGGGCAGTCTTGGCTGTAGTGACCAGTCATTGTGGAGTTCAGTATTGAACGAAGAGGTACCAGGACAGTGAGCAAGATTACAGCTATGGACTTCAGGAGAGCTAACTTTAGCCTTTTTAGGCATATTCTTGGAAGAATCTTAGGGCAACAGGCCCTGCAGGGAAGAGGAGTCCAAGAGGGTTGGTCGACATTCAAGGGTGACTTCCTCCAGGCTCAAGAACGATGCATCCCACTGAGAAAGAAATCGGGCCAAGAGGGAAAGAGATCTGTGTGAATGAATAAAGAACTCCTGTCAATTACTCAAGTATAAGCAGGAAGTACATATGAAACAGAAGTGGGGTCAGGCTACTTGGAGAGAATAGAGAGGTGGTCAGAGTAAGCAGAAATGAGACAGAAAGGCCAAGACCCATCTAGAATTAAATCTGATCAAGGACATCAAGGATAAAAGGGCTTTTTCAAATACATCAATAACAAAAGCAAAACAAAGGATAATGTGTGCTTATTAGTAAAGGAGAAGGGACCCTGGTCATATAGAAGGCAGAGTTGTTGAATGTCTTATTTGCATTGGTCTTCTCTGATAAGACCATTCCCCAAGGATCTCTGACCCAGGAGGTCAGGGTAAATCAATGTTGGAAGGAAGACTTTCCCTTGGTCGAGGAAGATTGGGTTAGAGTCAGACAAAAGTGACATCCACAAGTCCATGGGCCCTGCATCCATGAGTGCTGACAGAGCTGGCTGATGTCCTAGCCAGGCTGCTGAATATCAACTTTGAAAGGTCATGGAGATCAGGAGTGGTGCCTGAGGACTGGAATATAGCAAATATCATGCTGGTATTCAAATAGGACAGGAAGGAGGACCCAGGGAACTACCAGTCAACCTCACTCCAATCCCTGGAAATGTGATGGAGCACCTCATTCTGGAGTCCATCTCCACCCACATGAAGGAGAAGAAGGTGAT
>JAYRBT010000093.1:43080083-43090327 GCA_036023395.1 Myiotriccus ornatus | reverse complement strand
TTTTTTCTTTTAAATTATTGCTTGTTCTACAGTATGCCAGTCTTCTTTCCAGCTGCAGGATTTGTCAGCCTCTGGTGATGGCTTAAAGAGTCAGAAATTCACTGTTGTGCCAGATTTGGTAAATTGTGTATGAACAAAACATGTTCTGTAGCTACTCCTGTGCTCCTATATTTCTGTTTGAGAAATTTCAGAAGATTTGGTCAACTCAGAGTTAAGGATATTTGCCATAGCAGAGGAAGGGGATGACTACATTTAGGCGGATTGTGTCATTTACCCCTTCTGGATGAACATAGCATCACAATTTCCAGTTGCTGGTGAACTTAACCTTTGTAAGTGAAGGCAATCACAAAATACGAATCCTGGATGCTGGTATAATTTAAATGATGCATGGCATCTGTAAATAACTACCTGGCCTCTACAAACATCTGAAACATAAAAAATAGATGTGCAATTGTAGTTTCCTTGTTTGCAGTATCAACTATGCAGCAATATAAAAAAATACTCACTGAGACAAACTGTGAAAAGGCAAAAGAGGATAGAAAGGTGACTGGAAACACAAGCAATGCATCAAAATTATATTCTGAAGGACTGTTCTGTATGAGTTCATGTATATGTACATAGGTTTGCTTTTCCCACAGAGAGCAGGACATTTCCTTTTATAGAGAATTTTCTTGTCCTATGTATGACACAAACACCAAAAAGTGACTAAAAACATGAGATGAGATCTTAGTTCTCAAAAACAGCTTGCATGAAATTTCTTAGACAGAAATATAGGAGCGCAGGAGTAGCTACAGAACATATTTTATTCATACACAGCAAATCTGATGAAAACAAAATAAATCTCACTGATTTCATATTTAGTTTTAAACTCTGCAAGAATTCCATCTAATTAATACTGTTCATGGGCTTAGAGGAAAAACATGTATAAGATTTACAAGAGGAGGAAAAATCAATCGAGTTCAAAAAGCAAATTTGAAGCAGCAGAACAGAAAATAAAGTGAATTTGGTAACATTAGGCAAAATGTTAAAATCAGCTTAAAACTTTGTCTACAAAACACTCCAGACAATATTTAAACCTTTAAAATTCTTAGGAATATCTCCTAGAATTCATTCAGTTTGGATCGCTATCGAAAAATTTCTAGACAAATGAAATTATTTTGCCCTACTTCAAGGCTTTTTTTTTGTTGTTTGGTTTGTTTGTGGTATTTTTGCCTTTTTTTTTTTAATTATTCTTGAAGGATTTTAAGTAATGCAATTGATAATAATACAGTATTTCGTGAATATAGCCAAAGATTATATGAAGATTCTTGAGTTTCCAGTTTTACACAGGAAAATAGTAAAACACATGGTGGAGAATTCCCTAAGGACAACTTTAAAATTATATTTTATTAACCAGAACAAGAATTTTTTATTACTGTAATACAAAACTCAGCTATTGAAGTAAACGGTATCATCTGAATTGGTATTTTAAACAGCTAAATGCTCCATATTTGGCAAAGAATCATACACAGGAGGTACTTGATGATAAACCATATGCTCGCAGATGTTTTGGTGGGAGAATCCAAAGGATATAGTTATGGATTGCTACTCGAATTAGGCAGAATTTAGATCCTCACAGGAAAATAAGCAGTCTACAGATCATGTAAAAAATACTACCAGTGACAAGGTAACAGGGATTAAGAGAAGAGGCAGTTG
The DNA here is from genome assembly GCA_036023395.1 of Myiotriccus ornatus. Taxonomy (NCBI): domain Eukaryota; kingdom Metazoa; phylum Chordata; class Aves; order Passeriformes; family Tyrannidae; genus Myiotriccus; species Myiotriccus ornatus. The sequence goes on along the minus strand of JAYRBT010000093.1, from coordinate 43,088,632 downwards.
AAGAAAATTCCCATTTTGTCTTTAAATAAAGACTCATACTAATTTTGCCTGAATCTGGGTATATAACTGAGATGTATAACACATAAAAGTTCTTTGGAAGTTCTTTCATGAAGAATAAAGAGACAATGGTATGAATTAAGAACAGCGATCTCAAGAAGTTTGCTGAGAAAAAGGGGGCCCAAATTGCCATCTGGCGATGCACCTTATCAGGATGGGCATCATCTTGTGTGCACTACCCCCTCCACTCCATGACTTGAATTGCCTATACACATATCAAATCTTGCAGCTGTCTTTGCATGGCCTTAAAATGCCTCTACTTGCTTTATTTTTATTAATCTTCAAAATAATATCTCTCCTGGACTACATGGTTTCCAAATATCTGAAAATAGTTTAACTTTTTAGTTCCAATTTACTTTGAATTGTTAAATGTTACTACTGTGTGTTTATGTAAGCTTATTTTTACTTGCAAATGCTGTTTGGTATATTTAATTGCATTCATGCAGAAATTTCTTATGACTAGGACAAAGAGTCGTGAATTGTTGGAATTTCCATAGAAAATAAGTCGCATTTTTAAAAATATTTACCGTCTGCCCATTTTTTTGTATCTTTCAGTTTTGTACCGTGTTTATAAAGTGAGGAGAAATTGAGTAGACTAGAAAGATATGCAAAAGAAACAATCTAATGGAAATAATCTAAGGGTTGTGTTACTGACTCTTCTGACCATGTTTCATGTGGTAAAATGTCATGGCATTTTGTACTTCGATTTCAGTGATGTCTGCAAGTGTTTCATTGAAAATAGTTTTGGTTGGTTGGTTGGTTTGGTTTTGGGGTTTTTGCTTTTTTTTTTTCTGTTAGGAAAGTGTTTAGTTAGGGTGGAAGGTTCCTTTCTCAGAATCCAAGCTTTCACATTTTACTGAAAAACTGTGCCTTGTCAACACATATTTGCAAATATTTACTTATTTGTCATTTATAACAAACCTTCTTTTTTGCAGTTGAAACAGCATGTGAAAAGTCAAGAAGCCCTGACAAAAAAGCACAACTCAACTTAGCTGAAAACTGACACTGGATAAATAGTTTCTTCATTATGAAAAAAGTATCATGATAAAATATCCGCAGTGAATTTCTTAATATATTGTTTCATCCTTAATAAGCCAGACAATAAACCTTATTGGGTTTCACAAAAATTGCATATTTAGTGGTGAATTTTCAGGAAATAAAATTTCATAGGATTTCTACCATATAAAAAGGATGTTCAAGCCTTATTTGGAAAATTACCAACAAGAAGTGACAATATGACCTGCTTCATTGGAACAGCACAACTAACTCATTGTAGGGCGTAGCTAATACTAGATCAGAACACCTGCTGATAGAATGGCTGGTGAGGAGAAAATCATTAGGATTAAAGAAATATTTTATAATTTTTTTTTTAAGATAACAAAGACAAATAAAATTTAAGTAATTAAAACCTGCCTGTATTTGGTCAGCTGGCCTGCTAGCCACTTCCCACCTTCATCACCCGTTTGTTTTTTCTAGAGATCACATAAAGATGTGTGAAGTGTGCTGAGAAAGTGATCCAATGTGACTATTAAGTGCCACAGAAATAGAGCAGTTTCCAGTATCTTGATGAGAAAAGCAAAAGCAGCTGATTAACTCTCTCATTTTTATAATACGCATATTTAGATAATACCCCAAGCTGATAACAATGGTCTTCCCATTTACCTCTATCCGTGCATTTGATCAGTTGAAAAAACACAAGTCTCCAAAGTGGTAAAGGTCATATACACTGCTGTCTTACAAATCAGTTGCAATAAAATTTCTTTAATGTAGCTTCTCTAAGAAGAGCATAGCGTATTATATTTGTAACACAAAATCAACCTCCCAAGAAAATCAAAAACCTAAGTCAGCTCACTTGAAGAGAAGAAGTGAACAAGCATGAGTACGGTTAATTTTAATAGAGAAAACTATGTGACCATGTATTCTGGATAGAATTGATGTTCTCTTCCTGGAACTGCGTATGCATGCACCACAGGGATGCAGCCCAGGATGAGTCAGACACTGCCAAGACTCCAGTTGACTTCAGAGTCTTTGGAATAAGCTACTGCATGAGAGAGGGCATGTAAGAGAAAGACCAAACATCACTTCCCTTAAAACACTTTTAGCAATTTTCACGGTCTTCATGTTTGAAGAAAAAATGCAAAATATAGAGCTGCAATAGGTTCAGGTGAATAAGAAAAGCATTACATTAGAGAAAACACCCCACAGTCAGATCCTTCATGAATACTTTTTCTATAAAAGGAGAAATGTTCATGTTAGAAAGTGCTAGAAATTGTTACTGTTCACCAATTCTCAATATCTTTCTCAAAGCCCATAGTTTATGTGTTTCACATTCAAAAATAGCTTTTTGAGTTGAGGAGTTTGTGGGAAGGAAACAATGTATTAGATACAGGTTATAATGAAGTAATATTCTGGAGCTCAAACTGACATACTGCTAATATTTTATTATTTCTCGGTGGGAAATAATATTTATTTACGGTCTTTTACCCTGAATTCTTATGCTGAGACCTTAACTAACTAGCACACCTCAGCTCTCATAAGAAGAAAGGAAATAGAGGCTTATTATAAAAAGGTTAAGAAGGTGGAGTTCTGTTCTCATTTGATCTGTGTGAACTTTCCTAGATGTATTATAGTGATGGAATTTAGACAGAGACCAATGCCTTTAGATTACCTTTGGAGCCAAAGAGCACTGTAGGACCATTTTTAATCATAATACGTATTTCTGACAGTGCCCTGCATCAATTGATAAAGTAGCTGACTTTGAGTTCTTACTAAGGTGACTGATTTTGTTTTGCACAGAGGAATTTAAGAATTAAATATATCTTGAAATGGAAAAAAAAGATAAAAAAATAATTAAAGGGGAGAAGAGGAAAGACAGGTCTGTAGCTTACAGTCCTTCATACATTCTTTTTACACTGATAGATAAAAATATTAAAAATATTACCCAAATTCCTTCTGCCCCACAGCACTATTGGAGCATTTTCTATGAATATAGTAAAATATCCTTTGTCAGAATCCCACGACAAAGCTGGACTTACAGGAAGATATAAGATTTTAATAGAGCCATCTGTTAACAGTCTTAACAGACTCTTTCACTGGTAACTTTTGGACATTTAGGTGGATATTACCCTGCAAAATGTGTGCGCTGGAAGCATGCACCATTTCTCTCCCACCCCAACATTTTAATTTTTTTATTTTTAAGACATGCTTTCACTAATTATGTCTTATCTATACATTAGGTTAAATACAGCAACTGCATTTCCAGCCTATCCTTACGCTTTGTTTAACCTCCCAGTCTTTCTTGTTCATTTTTGGTTTTGGTTTTTTTGTTTGTTTGTGTTTTTTAAATTATTTTCCTCGATTGTTGCTATTTGTTCAAATAAATAATTCTGATCACACAGTAAGTCTGCTAGCCATTTCTGGTTTGGTTTGATTATTTTTTTTCCTTTTTGCCAACTTCAGCAATGTCCATGGCTATGGTCTATTCGCAAATTCAGAACTGCATTGTCTTTGGATGGCACCTATTCACATGTAAATTTTAAACTGCACTCATTATGTTTTCTGGCTCAAAATCAGACTGCAAAAAGAATTCAGGAATTAAAGATAGGCATATGTAGTTTTGGAGAGGATGTGAAAAGCACTGACATTTATTATTTAAGATATATCAAATTGTATTATGGTTTCTTTATAGGCAGTCTAAACTTTTTGACCTTTGAAAAAATCTTGTTGTATTCTAATCAGTGGTTCTCTGATCATGGTCAATATCCAAAATCCCTTAACACTGTTGAATCCTGCAAGGAAAGTGGTGTGCTATTCTTCCAGTGGATGTACTGTTTTGTAGGCAGTTACTGTCTCAATTTTTCTCTTTTCCTCACTGTGCAACATTAGTCTAATTTTATAAGATTGTCTCTTTTGGATATGATAAAATCCCCATGTATGGAGAAATAAAATTGAATGTTTCAAGTGCAGCTGATGGCAGTTATCTACTTCTCAACATTTTCAGCCCCACCATTGCATAAACTACATCTTGGGAGTTCCACCCTTAATGTTGCAGTAGAAGGCTGGTGAGTCTGCACTGCTTTCAGTGATGACATAGCTCTATGCAAAGTGATACAGCATCAGAGACAAGCATCGGTAAGAAGCAAAAGAAACGAAGCACGCATTCATTTGACCTGCTTTCCTATAGTTAGGTGGATTAAAAGTCTTGCACTTTCAAAAAGCACTTAAGATTGTTTTGGTGTTATTTGAGAGCACATTGGTGTACACTGCAAATTGCAGAGTAAGACTTATGGAGAGATATCACAGACAACATAAAATGCGCTCAGGTACCAGGAACAATCTTGCTATGACAGCAAAAGTTAAATGTAGGCCAAAGAACCATTTCAGGTGACAGATGCCATACTAAATTATGAGAGATAGCACAGGCAAACACAGTATCACTCATCTGGTTGCTGGAAGCACAGCCAGAGCAGCCCCCACAGCATGGCCGAAAAGCAATGTGAGGAGGTGGCTCACTGGAACTCAGCTGGGTAACGCTACAGCCATACTATTGGCAGCAACTAACTGTGCTTTAAACAAAGTAAGGGAAGCAAAAGCTTAAAGATGGCAATCAGTGACCCTAGTATTTGTATATCTTTAACTTTCACAGTGCACAAATTGGTTATGAAAATGATATTGTCCTCTAACTTTTCTGTGTTCGTTCAAAAACTCCAACCAACAATGTCAGCTGCTTGAAATGAAAAAAGAAGTCTTTATGGAGAGAATAGCATTAAATATTTGTTCAAATGAAACAAATTATTTAGTCTTGCTATTATATTCATGTTTTATTGACCTGATCTTATTAAGTGGAGATAGTGAGCATCCTTGTACAAGACAGTTCTCTTCAGTAAAGGCTGCCAGTTGAAACTTTACTTCATGATTAAGTTCATTTTTGCTCATGACTACATGCAAATCTGCAAAACCAAGTTAATTTCTTGATTTACTGAACTTATAAAGTAATATCCAAAAATTGTTTGGGGATGTTTAACAATAAGTTTTAAAGACTTGTCACAAAATGAAACTTATCTTTCTAGAAAATAAATTCTGAGATAAAATTACTGAAAAAACCCCCCTAAACTAAAGAAGCATGTTTTTTTTCCCCACAATTTTAACATCTCCTTACAACTAAAAAACCTCTGTAAACAGAAGAAACATTTATTAGAAACAAATATTTTAATAACTGCATTAATATTCTATGATCAAAAAGTAAAAGTCTACAGTTTATGCCTAAATCACCCTGGAAGTTGCTATACAATTTCACTCAAAGCAATGCTTCTGCTTGTATATATTAATATGCTAACAAGAGTTTACCATTTTGGGATGTATTTTCTGTGCTATATTTTTGCTGTTACTATTTCTATCCTTATTCTGACTGTAGGAGCTTATCTGTAGTAATTTCTCCTTAACATACAATCTTAACAATAAATCAAGAAAAGTAAAATAGAAGAAAGAATTGTGAAATTACAGTCTCTATTTCGTTTCATGTGACATATTGGAAATGAACCTATTGAATGTATTTGGTGAACTGGTACTTTAGCTTCTCATTCTTCGCAGTGATCACTGACCTGTAAACGGACCATTTCTTTTTATAAGTTTGGGGTTTTAAGAAGGATGTTGTCATGCTGATGAATATAGGATCACCCAGTATGTGTACATGTCAAAACAACTCTGCAGAAACATAAAAACTTGTTCCAAATGGGAAGTTTGCCCAGAGGAGCACTTTACTTCCCTGAATAGAATTTGCTTCTGGGACTCATGTATTTTACATGAATAGGTAGTTTCAGAATGATACATTAAATAAAATCTATTCATTTTTTGGCACGTGTTCTTATTCTGTTTTGGTTACACAAAGAAAGTAATTTGATGATTTTATGTTTTAAATATTATTTGCTCAGGAGTCATTTTTTATGGGCTTCAGAGCCTGAGAAGAAACTGGAAATGATGGAATTCTCAAGAATAGAAGCTTTTTGACCTAGTTCACCATTTGTTTTTGTGCACTGACACATTCCCGTGTTCTCCATGGACAACTGATTTGCAGAACTGCCATTGGCAATATTTTTCTTTTTTTATTTATTCAAATATATTTGAATTGTCCTTATAAACCACATCAGAACAAAAGTGCAATTAAACAGTAATAATAAGATACCCTAGCAGTTAAAAGAGAAGAATATTTAGGTTTGAATATTCAGGTTATGAATACGTTAGAGAAAATTGGGCAGGCATATTGTGAGAACATAGAAGGTGGTGCAAATTATATTAAAATACACATATTTCTTTATCAATGAAGCCCTGAAATATTGTCTCATGAAAACACTGACTATTTAAACCACAGAAGCCTGACTTTTAGCCCATAATTTTTTAAGCATTATGGACTATATACCTATATATTGTCATATTCTCTATGCACACAGAGGCAACATTACTGAAGTTGGTGGATGAGATTTAAGTATATTCTGCAGTTGCTAAAAAATTCCTCTAATTCCACTAACAAGCAACCTTTTATCCTTTTCCTGCAAAGTATCTCAGGGCCTATTCACTTCAAGCACTAGCTCAAAACCCTTGGAGGAGTATCTGATGGGACTGTTGCTGTGCCTAAGGGTAATTAATAGAAACTCTGTGTGTCGTTGAATCTACAAACTAGGAAAATTTGTTGTGTTATGTATTAGCTGGTGGAAATACATGGTTCTTCATGTTTTAAGAACAATTGTGTCAAATTAGCAACCTAAAGGTAGAAGCCTTCCTTCCAGTTTTGCTGGAATAGATTATTTTTTTTTCATTATGCAGAGTATAATCTATTGTCATGTACAATTTCAGCAGATTAGCAAGCATAAAGAAATCTATTTTAAATTGCAGTGAGGGGAAAGACATAGCTGTGGAATTTGGTGGCTTCCTCTGCTTATGTTCTTTTACACTGTACTGCAGTAGGCACAGTGGATTATTTTTGCAGCCCACATTTTGCTGTTCCACTTTTGTGCTGGCTCTGCAACCCTTCTTACAAACAGACACCTCTGCAGAGTAACATGGTGAGTGTTATGCCTAGGCAAGTTATACTTGAATGCCTGGTCAGGTGGGTGCTTCCACAATGTGCTGATGAGCAAGGGACAATATTTTGTTACATGGCTAAACTTACCTGGTGGCGGAGCATTTTGCTGCTACTTCTGTCACATGACAGAGACTACAGCATAGCTTGCCAAGCAATGGAACTGTGACTGAGAAGAATAGCAGTACATGACCTTCAAAATCCTCCAGGAGAAGCAGCATAGCATACCTCTCAAAAAGGTTTAGTGCCATAGGATATTCTTCACCTGCCATCCTAGGTCATCTGCAGCTTGCAGATGCAATTTATTCAGCTGTGTTCCTCTGCCTGGAGACTCCATCCACCACCACTGTGTCTCCCGCCTCCCTCCCCCATGTCCCCGCCAAATCCTATAGGGGTTAAGGACTAATGAGAAGTAGGTGAATTGCTTCTGGTCACTGCTTATGCCAGGGTCATTTCAGCTCATCTCTTGTCATACTGGACTTACTGATCATGCATTATACAGCAGAGGTGCACAGCTAAATCCTTTTCCAGTCCCCTGAAATTTATATTTGGCTGTCAGGTGCCACCACCACAGCAATTTATCTATTCCCTTGATTCTCTTGAGCGGATCTAAAAAAAAGGGCAGCTGAGAACAGGTTGCTTGATTTTTTTCTCTGTGTGCAACTAGCTGCAAAACCACACTCTTGTTATAAGGAGAGAATAATTGGGATATATCAGTGCACACGTATAATAAACCCCATGCTTTAGAGACCCTTCAGTACACATGCAGAACAATCTTGCTGTTTGGACACAATAGGTACATTGATGAGGAAGACAAAGGTTGGGTCCTTCCCTGCTAGTAAAAAACTATGTAGAGTACCTAATAAGAAGGGTTAAGGAATGCTGATATGCTGTACCACAATTAGCATTTCTGCAGGGAACTAAAATAGATGAAGCAAAAAGTAATTATTTAAAACAAATACCAGATGAGAAACGTAGGTCTCCCTACAATCTCGCATGTAAGGACGAGATTCAATTGCCTCCTTTTGGTAGTTGTTCTTGTTTTGGCTGATATAGTTAATTTTTTTCACAGTGCCTGGTATAGGGCTGGGTTTTGGATTTGTGCTGAATACAGTGATGATAACACAGAGATGCTTCCATTATTGCTGGGTAGCACTTACACAAAGCCAAGACCTTTTATGCTTTTCGTACTGCCACGCTGGCAAAGAGGCTGAGGGTGCTTGAGAAGTTGGGAGGAGATACAGCTGGGACAGGTGACCCAAACTTACCAAACTGATCTTCCAGACTATATGGCACGAGGGGGTAAGAAGGAGGAAGAGGGGACATTTGGAGTAATGACATTTGTCTTCCCAAGTAACCATTACATGTGATGGGTCCCTGCTCTCCTGGAGATGGCTGAACACCTACCTGCCCACGG
>JAYRBT010000093.1:43014591-43071090 GCA_036023395.1 Myiotriccus ornatus | reverse complement strand
TCCGTTTTTCTTAAATATGTAATTAGCAAAGGCGTCACTACGAGTTTTGATTGGGTTTTGTCCGAAAATCTACTTGGGCAAAACCATTCAAAGCCCCAGGGACGGGCTGGTGGGCAAAACCATGACAACTGTTAGATGGGAAAAGGATTACATGGATGTCTGCATGGTAAGAGCTGCAGTCAACAGCTCAGTGTTCCAGAGGAGATCGGTAATAAGTCATGTATTTCAGGGGTCTGTATCGGGACTGATACTGGTCAGCATCTTTTTTGATGAAATACACAGTGGAATGGAGCAACCTCAGCAAGTTTGCAGATGACGCAGTACTGAGTCTGGTTGCGATGAAATTCATTTTCCCCACAGCAGCCCTCAGAGCACTGTGCTTTGTAAGGGTAGCTACAAGGGTGTTGATAACACACCAGTGTTTTGGCTACTGCTGAACAGTGCTGTCACGGCATCCGCGCTGTCTCTCCAACATTCTCCCTCTCCTACCAACCAGTAGGCTGGGTCTTTGGAGGTGGCATAGCCAGGACAGCTGACCCAAACTGACTAAAGGAAAACGTCATACCATATGATGTCTGCTTAGCAATAAGAGGTAAAAAAAAAAAAAAAAAGTGGAAGGGGGAAATACGGGGTGAGGAGGTGGATTTTTTATTTATATTCTTTGCTTTCAGAGTGACTAATAAGCATGCTGAAGCCCTGCTTTCCAGGAAATGTTTGAGCATCCTCTGCTTATGGGAAGTAGAGAATAAAATCTTTTATTTTCTTTTGTCTTTTTAAACCTTCTTTCTCTTGATCCACAAGGATTTTTTTCACTGTACTTTCTCCATATCCTGATGAGGAGGGGAGTAGTCTTGGGGGGTATGTGGCATCCAGACAAGGTCAACCAACCACAGAGACCAAGCTGAACAGTGCAGTTGATATGCTAGAGGGATGCCATCCAGAGGGATTTTGAAAGGCTAGATAAATGGACGGATATAATACTTCAGAAAGTTCGACAAAGTCAAGTTCAATGCCCTGCACCTGGGCCAGGGCAATCAACAGTAGCATTATAGACTGGGAGGTGAACAGTACTGCAGACATAAAATTGGGGATATTAGTAGATAAAAAATTAAATATAAACCAGCAATAGGCACTTGCACCCAGAAAGTCCTTTGTATTCTGGACTTCATCAAAACAAGCATGGCCAGCAGATTGAGGGAGGTGATTATGCCCCTCTACTCCACTCTAGTGAGATGCCACCTGGAGTACTGGATCCAGCTCTGGTGTTCCCAACACAAGACATGAATCAGTTAGACGGTGCACACAAATATGATCAAAGGGCTGGAACACCTCTTTTATGAAGAAAAGCTCAACAATTATGGTTATAGAAGAGAAGGCACTGGGAAGACCCTATTATGTTCTTTCAATATGTAAAGGAGCTTAGAAGAAACTCTGGAGAATTATAATACAGCCTGGAAGCTCTGGGGATTAATTATAATTAGCCTGGGGAGAGGGAGGCTCAGGGGAGACCTTCTCACTCTCTGTAACTACTTGAAAGGACGTTGTAGCTGTGTGTGGGGTGGTCTCTCCTCCTAGGTAACAAGGATGAGAGGAAATGGCTTCAAATTTTCTTCACCAAAAGGGTCATCAAGCACTGGACTAAACTACCCAGGGAGGTGGTGGAATCACTGTTCCTGGAGGTATTCAAGAAACAACTGGATATGGCACTTAGTACTGTGGTCTTGACACGGTACTGATCTGCCAAAGACTGGGCTTGATGACCTTGGAGGTTTTTTCCAACCTGTATGATTCTGTGATTCTAAGAAAGATGGGGAAACATTTTTTACCAGGGCTTATGGTGACAGGATGGGGCAATGGCTTTAAACTGAAGGAGAGTGGCTTTAAATTAGAAAATAAGAAAGAAATTTATTACAGAGAGGGTGGTGTGAGACACTGGGTTATCATCTTAATTATTGGCTTGGACTAACTCGGGAGGGGGCTCTAGGTGGGGAGGGACAGGTCAAATTTCATGACAGTGAGGTAATGCCCTATCCCATTCCCAAGTCCCTGTGATTGTCCTGCAGCAACCCCATAGAAGCTGTCAGTGCCTGGACAGTGTAAGCACTGTCCATACCATGCACCCTTGAGCCCCTAAACCAGCCTTAGACTGACTGACACAGTGGCAACAACATCCCTCACCCTGCTCTGGAGCCCCAGAGTAGCCAGTGGGCTGGACATTCTGCCTGGGAGGGGTGGCCAGAGGGGGCTAGAGCAGATAAAACCAAAGACACGTGATCTCGACATGTTCGAACTGTCCATTTTCTAGACGTGTGTAGCTGGACCTACACTGGATCTAGGAATAGTAGCTATATTTCTCCTTTTCTCTCTCTTGCTTTTTTTCTTCTTCTAATCACTTTTTGTAATATTTTGGGTAATTTAGGGCCAGATGGATTACATTTTGCTAAATTGTATGGGTTAGCATGTACTAAGTCAATGTTTTGTAAATGTTTTGTTGTTGTTAAATAATTTCTTTTGGTTGTACGTTACCCTTTAAACTTTTGCCAAGTTCTCTTATTTCCTAAAGTTTATCGGTACAGGTAGAGATGAGAAAATGTCTGCAGCATCTTCTTTTTTGCATTCTCTCTTAAGGTGTTAAAAGAACCAAACACTCTGGTTTGGAGTGCTGATATAGTTGGAATCTTGTACATTTTTAAGGTAAAACCCTTTGGTGAGTTCGTAGCTTGAGATTTGGAGTCTTACAGGTGTCAAGAGGCTAGAAAGGTTGTCCAGAGAAACTGTGGACACCCATCACTGGAAGTGTTCAAGGCAAGGTTGAATGGGGAAACGAGCAACCTAATGTAGTGAAAGATGTTCCTGTCCCTGGCAAGAGGTTTGGAACTAATTAATCTTTGAAGGTCCCTTCCAAACCAAACTCTTCTACAATTTTATAATTTTATTTTTACCATCTTGATTGGCTGTGGGCCATATTCTTTCTGTTTGTATAGTGCATTATAACACCTATAAAACAGAACAACAATTTTTGAAGCAGTAGTATCTTTAGATGACTCCACACTTCGCACTAACACAAGTAATTAAGCACACCACCAGCTGCAATGGACCCACATCCTTGCTACATTAAATCCAAATCTCTTGGTGAAAGCCATTTTGTTTTGATTGTACAGCACTGCCAGAGGGGAGAAGTGTATTGATGATGTCTCATGGACCTTCCCATTGCCATAGGGTCTTGCAATAGGAAAAAGTGATTTGTTTTGTTTTGTTTTGTTTTTACCAATTACCTATTATCTGTGTTTTCTTTTTCAGTTTGGTTTTTCTTTTAAATGTTGTTTAGGTTTACTGTGCAAAATGGGCCTCTTCTTCCTTAGCATCACTGTGCACCAATGCCTGTTTTTTAAATAAGCATTTAAAACCAGAATTGTTGTTATTCTGAAGAAAATTTTTAAGGAGCTGTGTTATAATTTTACACCGTTTTTTTCTTACATTTTTTCAGCTAGTTCTTTAAATATTTCTTCTGTGCTATGATAAGTAAGTTTTATAAGCAATGAGTGAGTCCCATCCTTTTGCAAAACAACATTTCATAAAGGAAAAAGATTTTGTAGAAAGGTATAGCATGGAGAGTAAATTATATAAATCAGAATGAAAATATCTATGCCTAAAAAATTTATCCTGAGTTAAAATTAAAGTGAACAGCTCACGTATTTGATAAAGACTTGCAGTGTGTCTGGTTTTAGCTGCTTATGTAAGTTTGTGTTTAGGCATTGAAGAATTCCTTTTGTACTGAAGTTTTTTTCTACATCAGACCAAACAAAAAAGCCAAAATGTTCTAATTTCTAATGTCATTTGCACTGTCTGCCAGCTGCTATACTCATTATTGCTTACAGGCCACAGCATTATATGCTAGAATAGTTTGCTATTTCATTACTAATTCCTTTATGCATCCTTTAGAACAGCAATTAAAAGGTGGGCCTTCAGCATGCAAGAGCCAACTATTTGAACCATAATCACAACATATTTTATCATCTGTGCTGGAGGCTGTGCAGTGGTTTGGAAGTTAAATCCTTGTGCAATCTCTTAAGATTGCCTCAAAGGTAGGGGATACTAATTTGCAAGTATCGTTTTGCAGATATTTTGGACACACAAAAAGGAAGAGAAGCAGGGCAATCTTCAGTGTGTTGTACTGCTAATTTTTTGATATATTTGATATTTGGGAAAAAAGGAAAGAGAGAGAAAGTAAAAATCTATATTATCATCTTCATAAGTAAGAAAATCTTAGTGTAGTAAAGTTTAAGTATTGATATATCTGACTTTTCTTATCTGATAGTCTTCTCTTAAGAGAGAGATTTTTGTTACACACAGAGCAGTCTGTGGAGGTACCTTGTCAAAGCTGTCAGTTTGCTCATGACAAACCCGTAGCAATTTTTAAAAAAAACCTGATCTAATCACTAGAACCCCATTCCCTGTAAAGAATTCAAAAAATGTTTTTGTTCTAACCTAACAAAGTATGCATGAGATGACAGAATGGTTGCCTAAAACATGTAGAATTTATGAGTTTTGTGGGAAATATCATTTAAGATTTATTTAAAATGTTCATGGAATCATCAGGAGAAAAAACTACCTCTCTCGATTATTTTCTTTAGAATTAATGTTTTATAAAAATGTGAACAAACTGTCATCTATACCTAAGGACATACTACTTTGCATTTATTTTAAAAAAATTATTTATTGAAGTATTTAAAATAAATACTTTAAAAACAAATCAACTTCCTCTAGCACCACTTTTTATCCTGAATTTTTCTCTACAAATTGTTACTTCTGAAGAGAGAGATCTTAAATGAGTCAGAAACTTAGATTTTGTGTAGTCCAAAAAGACCAAATGTATAATTATTCATTCATCTAAAAACACCACCACCAAAAAAAACCAAAACCCAACCCAACCAACCAACCAACCAAAAAAACCGCAATCCCCCCCCCCCACCACAAGAAAAAGTTAAGCGCAGGTATATAGTGGTGCAGTTTGTATAGTTGTGCAGTTCTTTGGTCATTAATGAGGAGTTTTATGGCTGAATAAAGTGTGTTAGGTAAAAAATTCACATAATTATTCATTAACATTGCATCGCAAAAATTCCTTCATGGTAATTTTATGCATATTAGTATGTTATGCACAATCAAAACTGAAGAAACCTTGCTTCAAATTAAATTCTACTTTGTGGAGTGTAAAATGGAAAATTATTCAGTTTGCTCAAACACTAAAATGAGTGCTAGTTTGATGTTTCAGTGGCAAACAGCAACCCATCACATGGTAAAAACATACAGCAAAAATTTGAACTAGGTCTCAGATCACTAATTGGCTTGATAGATCAAAGCTGCAACAAGAGAACTCTCAGGGACATGGAACATTTTACAGAGGATTATCAGATGGGTGCAGGTTCCTGAAAAAGCGTGAAGAAACAAAAATATTGTTGTTGGCAATTACAGACCCTACTTGCCATAAATTTTATTCGTATACAAGTTTCTGAGTCCACCTACGAAACCAATTACTGTGTGATGGGTGCACTGCTGTGTCTTTAACCTTCTCCATAACATAATCCCTCCTTTTTCCACATCAGTTAAGGATCACAATACCTTTCTCTATATACAGAAGACAAACTGAATTATTGTATATTATGTATTCTATAACACATTCATTAACAAGCATTATTATAGATTCTGACTTCCTTTCAAATCTCCTTACCTTACTGAAAAGAAGTTTATTCCCCCAGTCTAAATCTTTAATGTACACGACCCTTCTCCATAACAAGATGCTGGACTGGAAACTATGGATCTTCTGAATAAACCACGAGCAGTGGTTCATCTAATACATCAGCTTTTTTTCCACAGAGTGCCTGTGGTTTTGTGTCCTGGTCTTAATGCAAATCTGTCTGTTCCATCGTTTAGTGTAGCATTGTTCTTGCACTGCTTGGTCACTTGTACTTAGCATCACAGTGCAATTGACATGAAGGTACTCTGGTTCTAGATCCCTGAGATCCCTGAGATTTTTGCTCAGGGAATGCCCCTACCCTGTAGCAATATAGCTGGAGAAGGACAAGACTATGAAATGGATCTTACTCAGATGTCTCTAAAGATCAGCACTAGGTCACAAATCTGCTCAGACTTTGGCCAGCGAATTCTGTTTTCACACTCTCCAGTTGCCTGCCAATATGCCAACACACCAATACAATTCAGAATTGTTGAACACAATTAATAATAACAACCAACTCTCAGTCAGAAATGTTACATTCTATATGTGATTTGCATAAGTTAACAAAAATTAAAAAAAAATAAATGAACTATTTTTACAATAATGCATGACAAGAAATTACAGTATTTCATAGCGAGTGAGCAATATTTTGACTTTGCACCTCTTTTCTTGTTCTTTATCTAGAAGAAAGAATAATAAAAAGTTCGTATGGTGTCTAAACTTCAAAGTGTTGCTGAAAAAGTACCTCTATATCTCTGATTAACAACTTGTTCCAATACGTTTTCCTATTGTAATTAAATGGAACCTTGTGGAGCAGAAAACCTTGTAACAGTGTATTAACATCAGTAAATAGCATATATTTTCATTCCACTCTTGAATCTCCATAGTTTATCCTCAGATCTATTTTAATAGTATTTACAAGAAGGAAAATAGAACCCTTAACATCAGAATATTCTCATATTACAATATGTCTGTAAATAGCTAATTCAGGAGGCTAAACAAACATACTGGAAGTAATTTATGCCCTTTTTTCCTCCCTCATTAAAAAGGTAATTTGGGATTAAGATAAGTACAATGGAAGTATTTTCTGCAAATCTCAGTATTAATATAAATGCAGATAATTGCTGAGAGTAATATGGTGTGTAATAGGTTTTTTTCATTTATGCATTTAATTCTGAAAAAATTTGCACAATAATATAATTTAAGTAAAGTGAGTGTATTGACAGATACAAACACAGGACCAAAGTTACTGTTAGATAACCCTTCTGCTGAAAGAGTTTTTTAACCATTATTATGTATGTCAGTGTTTAGAGGAATGGGTCAAGAAACAAAATATTTAAATTCTGTGTTGCATATCCTCTGTTTTTTTCCAAAGTCTAGCAAAAAGGATCCAAACACTGAAATTCTGATTTTACTATTTCAGTAATAAAAGCTTGTCTTCTCTCTACTCTCCTCCTCTGCAGGGAGTTTGCATTTTATCAAAGTTTGGAACAGGAGAATCTGGACCAGAATAGCTATGCTAGAGATGGGGACCTAGTTTGACAGGACTTTTCAACACATAAATCAAAGCCTCTGTGCTTAACAAGCATGCATAGACACAGTTGGATCTGAAACACCTAAAATCTCTATATGAAAGGTAGAAATTTACCAGTTTATTTAGTTATAGTAAGAATCAGTATGTACTCCTTTCAAAGATTTCTGTAATGGAAGTTTTTGAATAAAGTTCCTCTAGGAATGCATTCAGTGGAAAAGAGACAGAAGGAACTGACAACTAATAAAAACTTCTGCACCAGGGGACAGTGAGACATTGCACAGCCTTAGCTACCTACACAAGGAAAAAAAACAGCAGGATTAAAAGCTTCAAGGTAATCACTGTTAGTCCTTCTGCTTCTGACATGATCCTTAAGTGCAGCTTCAGCTGAAACTGATGACTACTAAATGGTCATTTTTATTCCCTCTGTTTATCTACACAATGAAAGCCTTTTGAAGTCTGGGTCACGTTCGCTGCATTTTGTTTCAGTGAAACGAGCTACATAGGTTCACTGGGCATATGTGAACAAATACAGTAGAGCAGTTCTGGCTAATTGAGATGGTCCCAAATGACAGGAAAACGGCAAATGTAATGCTAATCTACAAGAACGACCAGAAGGAAGACGAAGAGAACTACAGGCCTGCCAGTCTGAACTTGTTCCATGACAGAGATGATCATGGAACAGATCATCCTAAATGTCATCATGTGACACATACAGAATAACCAGGGCATCAGGCCCAGCTGGCAGAGGTTTGTGAAAGGCAGGTCCTGCTTGACCAACATGATCTCCTTCTATGACAGAGTGACTTACCTTATGGATGAGGAAAAGGCTGGATGTTGTCTATCTGGACTTTAGTAAAGCCTTTGACATTGTTTCCCAGAACAGTCTCTTGGAGAAGCTGTCTGCATATGGCTTGGGCTGGTGGGTAAGAATCCTTACTGGGTAAGAATTGACTTGATGGCCAGGCCCAGAGTGTGATGGTGAATGCAGTGGGCAGCTGATCAGGAATGCTGATCCACTGGAGGATTGTAATGGTCTACAGAGGAACTTGGAGAAGCTGAATCAATGGATCAGGGCCAGTTGTGTGAAGTTGGAATCACAGGATGGTTAGAGTTAGAAAGGATCTTAAAAACATGTAGTTCTAAAACTCCTGCAGTGGGCAGGGACACCTTCCACTATAACAGCTTGCTCAGAGTCCCATGCAACCTGGGCTTGAATACTTCCAGATATGGGGAGTCCACAATATCTCACAACCTGTTGCAGTACCCAACCATTCTCACAGTAAAGAATTTCTTCCAAAGATCTAGTCTAAATCTACTCTCTTCAGCTTGAGGCCACTCACCCTTGTCCTATCACTACATGCTCTTGTGAAAAGTCCCTCTCCATCTTTCCTGTAGGCCCCTTGTAGGTACTGGAAGGCTCCTGGAAGGTCTCCCCAGAGCCTTTTCTTTTCCAGGCTGAACAGCCTCAACTCTCTCAGCCTTTCTGCATAGGAGAGGTGTTCCAGCTCTGTGATCATATTAGTGTCTCTCTTCTGGACTTTTTCCAACAGGTAACATCTTGTGCTGTAGGGCTCAGAACTGTACTCCAGGAGCAGTACTCCAAGTGGGTCTCACAAGAGCACAGTAAAGAGGAGAATCACCTCCCTCAGCTTGCTTGTCCTGCCTCTTTTAATGCAGCTCAGGATGTAGTTGGCTTTCTGGGATGTGAACACACACTGTTGGCTCATGTTGACCTTCTAATCCACAAACACTCCACTGTCCTTTTTCCCAGGGCTGTTCTTGTTCCATTCTCTGCCCAAACTGTATTTGTGCTTGGGATTGTCCTGACCTGGGTCCAGGACCTTTCACTTGGCCTCACTGAACTTCGTGTTTGCACAGGCCCATCTCTCAGGCCTGTCAAGGTCCCTCTGAATGGCATCCTTGCCCTCCAGCATGCCAACCTCACCCTACAGATTGGTGCCATTGGCAAACTTGCTGAGGGTGTGCTCAATCCCACTCTCCATGTCATGACAAAGAGGTTAAAAAGTGCTGGTCCCAATAATGACTATTGAGGAAAACCAATCATCATTGCTCTGCAGCTGACATCCAGCTGTTGTCTGTAACTCTTCAAATGTGACCATCCAGCCAATTTTTTATCCACCAAGCAGTCTATCTGTCAAATCCAGCTTGGAGACAAAGATGATGTGCAGGGCAGTGTCAAATGCTTTGCAGTAGTCCAGGTAGAGGAATTCTGTTGTTCTTCCCATGTCCACAATTGCCATAACACCATCATAGAAGGCCACCAAATTTGTTAGGCATGATTTTCCTTTCTGTGTTGGTTCAATCACCTCCTTATTTACCATGTGCCTTAGCATAGTTTCCGTAAGAAGCTACTCCATGATCTTGCCAAGCACTGAGGTGAGACTGACCGACCTGTAGTTCCATGGATCTTTCTTATTTCCATTTTTAAAAGCAGGGGTCATGTTTCACCTTTTCCAGTCCGTGGGAACTTCACTGCACTGCTGTGATTTCTCAAATATGATGGAGAGTGGCTTAGTCACTTCCTTGACCAGTTCCCTCAGGACCTGTAGATGTATCTCCTCAGCTCCCATGGATTTGCGCAATTTCAGGTTCCTTAAATGGTCTCCAAGCCAGCCTTCTCCTACAGCGGACGGTTCTCCAATCCCCCAATCCCTGCTTTCACCTTCTGCAACTCGAGTGGTGTGGCTGGAACACTTGCTGGTGAAGGCTGAGGTGAAAAAGTTGTTGAGTGCCTCAACCCTCTTCACGTCCAGGGTAACCAGGCCTCCCATACCATTCCTGAGAGAACTCACATTCAGCAGATTCAACAAGACCAAGTGCTGGGTCCTTCCTTTGGGTCACAACAAGCCCTGATAGTGCTAAAGTCTTGGGCCAGAGTGTCTGGAAACTTGCCCAGTGGAAAAGGACATGTGGGTCAGCTGTGGCTGAACATGAGCCAGTGTGTGTCCAGGTGGGAAAGAAGGCCAATGCCATCCAGGCTTGAATTAGAACTACTGTGACCAGCAGGATCAGGGCAGTGATTTGCCCTCTGTTCTTGGCACTGATGAGGCTGCACCTCAAGTACTGTGTACAGTTTTCTCACTACAAGAAATACCTTGAGGTGCTGGACCGTGTCCAGAGAAGGGCAACCAAGCTGGTGAAGGACCTGGAGCACAAATCCTGTGGGGAGCACCTGAGGGAGCTGGAATTGCTTAGCATGGAGAAAAGGAGCTTTGGGGAAACCTTACTGCTCTCTACAGCTGCCTAAAGGGCACTGTAGCGAGGTGGGGGTTTGGCCTCTTCTCACAAGTAACAACTGACAGAAGAAATGGCCTCAAGTTCTGTCAAGGATGGTTTAGAGTGGATATTAGGAAAAAATTCTTCACAAAAAGGGTTGTCAAGCATTGGAACGGCTGTCCAGGGAATCAGTAGAGTCTTCATCCCTGAAGGTGCATAAAAGACACATAGATGTGACACTAAGGGGCATGTTTTGTGGGTGGTGGTGTGAGTGTTGGGTTAATGGTTGGACTAAATGATCATGGAGGTTTTTCAAACCTAAATTTTCTATGATTCTATGGTAGGCTTTAGAACATACAGGCCCGAATGAATACTAGGAATAAGCCTGTACTTGCAATAAGTGCTGATTGTTTTGAATTTGCTGTAGTTATACGATACTAAATCTTTGTTGGTTTTTTCTTTGCTTGTGATGTGGTTCTTTTCTTTTTTTTTTCTTCTCCCTTTTCTCTTTAAAAGGAACTTAGAAGAAAAATATTGGAAGAAAATATTATTCATTAGAAAAAGTTTTTGGTTTAAACAAAACGTCATGTCCTATTGGTTTTAATGCATTAACTATGTTTTAATTTGACATAACATTATTTCTGCTACAAGTTTTTTACTTTGTCAATCCCAGAAAAATTAAAGAACACAGTTCCATGTCTTAATAATATATGTACTACATAAACGCTCAGAACATTACTGACTCTAATGAAAGAGTAAGTAATGGAATATAACTCCTTGGTTTTTAAGGAACCAAAAGTAGAAAAGCTGAAAGACTGCTAGAAAGAGAAATGACCTTTGATTTTAAGAATGTAATTCTGTTTGTTTTAAAAGAATACAAATGCATCATTTCTCACTTTTTGGGTATTTATCTTGCCCTTTAAAGGCCAGCTAGTGAGTGGAGCTAAAGTTCATGCCTAAAATGAAATCTTGAGTATCCAGTATGAACCACACTTTTCCTTTGACATTGATTTTGAACAAGAATAGATTACGAAGCAGCAATGACAACAACAAAAAATCATATGTAACTATTTGCAGTACAGAGAGCTCACAGTATGTACACACACACATGGATTTAATAGGCAGTAGATGCAGACCCCAGACTTCTTATGACTTTCTGATCACCACAGAGGTAATTAGAAGAGTTAGTATTGGAATGGTCTACAGATAAAAAACAATACTGAATAACCATCTAGTAGTTCCCATCAGCTGTCTAAGTAAATGTAGTGGAGAATGTAAAAACCCATATTTTTATCCTCCTCCTCTTGCTATCCATTTCAAGATAGATCTGCAGCAACAAGCTAGTCTTTCAGGCAAGAGCAGTTTAAGAAATATGTCAATCCCAACTTCTAAACAAAAAAAAATATTAACTTCTTCATGTATACTCTACCAGATATCGACATAGGTTAGTTAAAATATTATTAGGAAAATACAAGAATGTTTTTGTGGAAGACAGATAATTTCTCTTCTGAGTTCAGACTCCAGTCATATCTTGGTTTTCTACTTTCATATATAAGTGGATCATACATTTCTCAGTGTACTGCTTGAATAACAATAACTACTTTAAACCATGCTTTGTAGCAAAATTCCTGACTTAGTTTGGGGAAAATAGTCTTGGACAGTTTTTATATTTAATCTTCAAAATGTGCTGAATCCTTACATTTCATTAAGTATTTTGAAATAATAGCAGCAGTAATAAGATGGTATGTAATCCTAGAAACAAATAGTATGTTGATACGCTCTGAGATGGAAAATACCTATCTGGAAATTGAGAGTAGTTAGTGCTGAATAATCAGAGAAACAATTTCTTTAGGAGATGAAATTGCTTTCTGCAGCTCAGTTATGTGACACAATGCTGATATGAATTACCAAATTTAATGAAAACATGTGATAAAGGCTTTAATTCTGAAAAAGAATTATTTTTAAAAATTACATTATAATTTTTAAAATAGATTGTTTGGCAGGAAATATCATCCACATACCTATGAATAAGAAAATCCTATGCAATTTTTAAATTCCATCTAGTTCTACAAACTATTCAACTGTTTGGACACATGGGAAAAACTCAAAGCCCAAAAATTAGTTATACATCATTTAAGGCTATTACAATTTCAGTGCTTATTTCATTTGGTATCTGTACCAAATGCCAATGATCATTTTAATGCAATGATGAGATATCATTTCTGCTGTGGTGTAGCATTTATTAATCACTCGCACAGGGAACAACGTTTTCCCCTATAAGAACTGAACTGCCCAGACTGTAACAATCAAGACACCTGCATCCACTTCACCCATCCTAATGTGATCGTAGCAGCACCAGGGAGCATGGGAGCTGCACAGAAGCCAGCTCTCATCTAGAAGCAGTATTCCTCTGCTAGCAAGGCACAGTCTGTAAGCTAACAAGCCCTGGCACTTTTCAGAGCTCGATAGCTCAGGGGCAATGCTGCATGAACATGGTATTCTGCTTCTAGAGCCAAGCAAATTCACCCTTATGTCTCTTCACCGTGCCCCATGGACTTCCTGGTGGATGTTCCTGCCAGTGCAGGCATCTCTGGCACTGTGACCCACTGGACACCGTAAACATGCCAATATCTTTTTTTGTGTTTCACTGTGAAATAATTGTCTGTTTATTTAAAGATGAATGACTTAACCTCTATCAAGAAAGAGGTGTTTTTCATGATCATAACCACTGACATTCAAGGTGTTTATTAATTTACATCAACACTGGCATATATCTAACATTCAGCTACTATAACTAAGTTTAAAGGACTATTTCTACCACCATCTTGCATTCTCTTTTCTAAAACAGCTTGTGCATGTGAGGTGGAATACCTGCAATGAAGCTAAGACATTCAGTATAATTCTTATACATTCAAAGTAATTCTTTGAATTAAAAAATTAAGATATTGTTAAGTAAAAATTAAGATATTGTTTTCTTAAACCCTTGTGCTAAAGTTACACTTACTGAGAATTTCAAAGATTTGAATAAACTATTATACAAAATTCTTATTGCTAAATGTTTTTAAAATAGTGCAAGGTATGGGAAGAAAACCGTGAAGTATTGAGCGCGTCTTTTATGGAAGATATTTTAGAGAAAATCCACTTGACATCCACGTTGAACTAAAAAAAAAAAAACGACCCTAGTCCACTGAGTTTAGAACTTATGTGTATAACCGTAAATTAGACACACACTTTGCTCTCAGACATATTTTAATAAGTCTTCTAATGATTAAACCAATATAGCATTTCTTTAACTTCAAGAAAGTCTTTCTGGCATACTAGCATTAGTAATTATAGAATATAATTCAGAGCACAGGAAGTATTCCATTTGACAGGAGGACATGCCCAGTTTATAATGTAACACTACTGTAGATGTACTCCTACAAATTCTGTGCGGATGATAACCATATCACTATACGGTCCTCCTATTGGTAATATTAGAGCTGTGATTTTTTATGAATTGAAGGTTGTGCTTCTGTTCACAAATGAGTGACTGTCTTTCTTCTAAACACAGATGTGAATTACTCCTTTGTTTTTCATGGGCATGTAAGTAGAAGGCCTTTAGCTGAAATGTAAAATCATAATGAGAACCAGAGATAAGACTTGACAGTGATACTCTTTTGCTAATTTAAAACCTAGAACAAAATAACTTGAGTCAAATATAATGAACTTAATGCCTAACTACTTTCCTACACATACCAATACTTAACCTACATTTCAAAATGACTAGCAGAAACCAAGTGAAAAAGAAATTCTGTGTGCAATAGAAGAAAAATATTAGTCTTACTATCATTAAAGGAAGAAATACAGGGTTTCTGTGATAAGGATATGCGTGTGTTCTGAAATAGAGTAAGTAATGAAAAGGTAGCAGAAAAAAAGAAAGAAACAGAAGGCATAGGTAATGACAGAAAAAAGTTGTTCGTAAATGTGTATTAAATTTGGTTCACTTTTTCTTCCTGTGGTTCATAATTCCAGCTAGCATTCCCAGCAATATTGCTGAACAGGATGTCGTCTTGAGTGGCATGAGGAGAACAACTATGACATCATGAAATCACTGCTGTTTTTATTGTTCATTGTTAGTTTACTACAAAGCTAATACCTTTGAGCCTCAAAGCTAATCTGTGCAGCACAAGAGATGCAGAAGTTAGTGTTCCTCTGACCTCTCCTCACAAACAGTTAAACCAAAGAGCATGAGATCAATACAGCATAGCACCTCAAAATTCTAGTTAATTAATTTTGAAATAATGCTAGATATGAGACAAACAACTGTCCTCCTTTCATCCCTCTGGAGCAAACCCAATTCCCGAAGTTTCACATCAGCAGTCTGAATGTCCCTTATCCTATCATTAAGTCACAGAAAGTTTTATTGATGTCTGTCTTGAAACTGTGTTGCCTCTTCCCCTTCACTATTTGTGCGACTGTTCCAGGATTTCACACTTCTGACAGTTAAAAAAGAAAATGCAAATACTAAAAGAAACACCTACTAATTTGTGTTCTTTGAATTTGATCAGTTGATCTCTGCTTCTTTTTATATCAAGATTATATCTCGGAAATTAGTTTTTCCTAAGTGATGTTGATCCCCTAGATGCATTTATAAAAAGAGTATTTATTTCATGTATTTGTAATGGATTTATTAGCCTCTCAGCCTGTATTTTAATAAGTTTAGCAAGCCAGTACCTTTTAGTCTATGCTGAAGAGAGATAAGGTCTCCATTTTCTTAATTGTGTTAAAGACGCTTTCACATATGTATCCACTTACATTTTCTTTTTTTAGTCCACATATCTGTGTCATAATGAGTAAAAAATATCGACACAAAATTGCAGCTTGAAGCAAATTCTGCCTTGTCTGAGTTATGTCATCTCTAGGATAACTAATCCTTATCCAAACAAAGAGACGTGTTTGAGCTATCTTGCAGTAAGATACTTGAAAACATGTTTAGGGATGGAATGTAGGGGTAGAGATTCATGAGATGAAATGGCACATTGGATTGCCAAATAGTGGATCCTAATAGTGAATTTTTTTCAGTAAAATCAACTCTCCCTTCCCCCCCCCCCCACCCCGCCATAGAGCACTACATGCAGTTTTTTGCACATTTAAAATTGTGAAGCACCCTGACTGGAGTGTCTTCAAAGCACATTTAAATACTTCCTGCTTCTTCTGAAAACATTTAACCTGATCCATATTAGCAACTAATTAACCTTTCTGTGTTTACAGCTCTTCAGAATACACTCTATGAATGATCCTTAACTTCCCACCCTCTTCTTTAATTAATTAGATGTCATGTCTTATTGTCCAGAACACATACAGAACCTTAAAAAGGGTGAGTAAGTCTTCTCTTGTTGCTTGGTTTCCTATTGTAGGGTTGACAACTCTGCTCTCCTACATCAAACTTACACTGTTTAACAGTTACGAAGAAATATTTAGTGATGTACTTCTCTTGAATCACAGCTTTCTTGCTTCAGTGAACATTTTATTTCACACAAAACTGGGACAAAGTGGTTACAGAAATAAAAAAAGAACGGAACTCTGCATGAATAAATATCAAAATCAGTATTAAAGATATTATTAAGCAGTCTAATAATCAGTTTGATAGCTGAGAAGAAGTCAGATGAACTAATGTATGTGATTACAGCAGGATAAGAAAAATAATCCAATAGCAGCATCCAACTAAGGGAAACAATAAGCTAAAACTTTGAGCATGTTATTAAGATATGCAGTGTCCACAGCAAGAGAACAGGACTTGAAACATTAATTGATGGTGTCTAGACCATAATTTGTTTTTCAATCCTCACAGGTTTAATGCATCCAAAAAAGAAAATAGCATATTAATGGCAGGTTTAATAAAACTGGTATGGAACCAGTCCCAAACATGTTTAGATTCACAGCTTTGGCTAATTTTGCCTCTTGTAAACAAAAAGGCAAAGTAGCAGTTTCATTCACAACCACTGGAAACCATGGATTCTGCTTTGTGATTACAGAGTTGGTGCTGATACAGGCCTTAAATGGAGTAAAAGTTCAGTTGGTACCCATCTAAGGTATCCTCAGGTCTATTTTCATGCTTTTTTCCAGTTAATAAATGGTAGAACTCAAATCTAGATATTCACCACAGTCAAAGTTACACATTCCTACTTGAAGGAAAAATAGAGAAATTATCATCCCACCATGACTTCAATTCTACTTCTATACAAGTGGGAAGGATTCACACTGAATTTAAATGTGCACAAGGAGCACAATTGCTCCCTTGGCTATATGATCACATATTCAGAACTCCGTGATGAGAGCTAAAATGGCTGAAGAAACAAGTTCTTGGTGCCTTTATGCAAACTTAGATATGAAGAGGTGTCAGTTATGTAAATGATCATGCACAACAGACAATGTAGTATAATGAGCTAATCAATAACATAGGAAAGAGCACAACTTGAGATTTGTTTTTGCTCTTGTGTACTTATTCGTATTTCAATTGACTTAGTGGTCTTTTTGAACCAATTTTTAATGTGATAAATCATAAGTCATGCCTTTCTAATACGTCAGTCTGAAGTACTTTCCTTCTCAATTTTCAACTGATAAAACCATCTCCTGTGAATTTGAAGGAAAGAGACAGACAACATCCCTTCTGTAGGATGGTGGTACAGTTTAGAGGGTCTTTTTCAATACTGGATTTCCATTAACAGTCTAGGTGAAGATAGAGGGCATAAACTATTGTGCACTTTAAGGTTTATAAAATTTTACTCTATTATTTTAAAACATTAATGGTAATTAGATGATCCTTATTTTAGTCATTGAAGAAGTGTTTTTATAGTTTCATTCTAGGATAGTCAAGTTAGTTCAAATTACAATGTAAGAATTCTTCCAAAAGGTTCTTAATTCCAATTTATTTTATAGAGAAACATTTGCACTGCTTTTATCTGCAAAGGTAATTCATTTAGAAACTCCTGCAGATCTTTTTATGTGGACTGTAAAGATATACTTTGTTGGCTGTTTCAACCTTTTTTTTTTTTTTTTGTTAACTCCAAAAATAAGCTATTCACCCTGATTGTAGAATTAGAGTAAGAAATTGTCTGAGTAGGATATACTCATTAGTCATCATCCCACAAATTATTCTGTCATCTTCAAATATGTTGTCCTTATAAGCAAAAACATCCCTCACAGAGCTCTTGCTACTCCATGAACACATTATACAAAATTACAGAAACTATTTGAAGACTGTTTCCTGTTTGGTAACTGCTAGATAACCCAGTGCTGTAATCTTGGGAGCCTAATCATTTCTCTAATAGATATTACAAATTACATCTATGAACTTATTTAATTAAGTTCTTGATGTGAAAATAGAAAGTAAATAATATCAAACGATAAGACTGATTCTACTTTCTGAAATATCTTCTGACAATTTTATGTCCCAATGAGTTATCTTACAAGAAACTCTAACCTTTTCAAAAAAATAATTTTTTTCAAGCCAAAAAGGGCATATGACTCACTGGGATGAAGAAGTCATGCCCATTTCCTTAATTGCTGTCCAGAGGTGTTATATGGTTTTAGCTGAAAATCTCCTAAATAGAGTTCCTGGGTATATATTTTCCAATAATAGTTTCATTTAATGGCTTTCTATTAAATTGTAAAGTAAAAAAGATTTAATCTACAGGAAATAAGATCAGCTTTACTTCGTTGCTTATTCTATTAATATTTTTTAAAGATATAGTACAATCTTGAATAGTACAGTTTTGTTTTGAATATTATTAATATAATATGGCAATAAATATTGATTTAATTTATAGGAAGTGGGATGGTGGTTTCAATTCCAGTTTTCAGTGTTTTACTTCATGTAGGTGACAATATTTTATTACATGTGGCAGAGTTCTGTGTGATGTTATTATTAATCAATTTATGTCTAAATAATCTTCCTGTTTCATTTCAGATTTAGTCCCAGTTAGTGGTTTTAAAGGGAAGCTTGCACTAAGAGTCCACAGAGCTCAGAAATCTGGCTACTTCTACAGAATCTTAACTCAAGAAATAACCAGAGAAGATTAGTCTTGATCAGTAAGCTACTGAATATTTTTCATAATTTATAATGTCTTAAGATAGAAAAATAAAAAGGATAGAGAATCATATTTTTATGATTACATTTACTTTGACACTCTGGTAGCATATGTTTTATTTAACACTGAGTCTAAATGTAGATTTCAACCAGATAAAGAAGTCTTACCATCGTACCTTTGCATAATACTTTTTGGTTGGATTCAGGAAAGAAAAAAGTATCCTATAAACCTGCCAGTTTTTATAAGATCCGTGACTCAATGTTTTAAGTGACCTCATTTCTACAAAAGAAGTATGAACAGTTTCATGTGTAGCAGGGAAATAGAAATTCACTACTTAGGAAATCAAAAGCCTCCGAGACTTCACTAATCCTTTGTGAAGAAATTTAAGACATGCTTTGGAAAGACTAACCATTTTTTGTCATGAAGGATCCCAAGACAAATGACACTATAGGCATTATTCAAGTTTTTTTTTAAAATACATAAGTAGATAATAAAATATCAACATACAAATATAGTTGGTTATAGATTAAGTTTATTTTAGATAGTTTTAGTAAGTCTTCTGATTCAGAAATACCAGTACCTTTGTAGGATATATTGCTTGCTGTACCCTCTACAGAGTTCAGACTTTGAGTATTCCCTCCCATTAAGATTTTTTCTATAATCTTGTTGTATAACAAAAGATTGCTGCACTTTACACATCTCAATGTCCTTTGATCTCTATAGTCAGATTCTTCCTACAGAATATGCACTTTACTGTAATTAAATAAATTGCCTACTCTCAAGATGAGCTACAAAGAAGAAATAACTACTTCTGGAATTAACAGAGAGCCTAGCAGAATAAATAGCAAGTTGTCCCACAGTTGTCATGACACTGAGTTTCAGTTTACTGCACTGACATAAGCATTGCTAAAAATTTGTTCAATAATGTTGTTTAACTGGACTTAAAAATAAAATGTAAAAAAATATTTGTAAATATGTTTCCCTTTAATATTAAGCTACAGACCATCTTTCACTGTGAATCTTGAACTTATAAAAACATCTTGTCCTACATTGCCCTGCAGACTATTTAATAATCAGTCTTCTGTTACAGGCTATAAATGTTTCTAAGCAACCACAACCCACTTTAAATATGCTAGTCAATTAGCTCTAGACACCATCTTTCAGTTTTTGTCTCCACTATTTCTTTCTGACTTGAAACATAAAAGACAGAGAGGTAGAGGGAATATTTTAAAATAATGCCTTGTACTGAGAAAGGGTGATACTGCTAAGCAGTACCTCTGCAGATAAACACAGTCCTCGGAGAGCCCCTGTCCAAGAGCAGGGTACTGTGTGTGCTGATCAACCCCTTATCAACATATAATCCAGAAAGAGCAGAAACTTATCTGGCTAGTGCCAATATGGAAAATAAAAAATATAACAGCAGATCGGTGTTGGTGACCACTGGATCTACAGTTTCTCCCGTATTTTCCAGTGTTTTCATAGTGTGATTTTTAATATTTGCTTCTTTCCATATCAAAAATAACGAAACAAAAAATCACAAACAAATGAAAAAGAGTCTCCCCAAAAAATAAACCCAGTTCTTAAATACTTTTATTAGACAGTACTTTAAAGAATGATTTTTCTATTCAAAAGTTAAATATCAGTGGAATTTTGAAGACAGAGGGATACCTTAGTTAAGTAGCTTATTCCTGTTAATCTATTATTTTTGTTTTTTCTCTCTCATATTCATAAGTTCCATTCTTTTTCCTAGTTACAACAACCTCTCTCAGTGTGGTCAGTTTTCTTTCTTACCTGTACTGTTTCTCCCACTGTACTAGTATCTGAAAACATCTTAGTGAGGAATATCTAAGAAGAAAATGCTGATATTTCATTGTCTCATATGGCTTAGAATAGCCCCCTCCATTGATTGCTGCAGAAAACTGTGCTAGCTATGCTGATGCAACATGATATACCTATGCAAAGATGAATCTTGTTGGAACTTCATATCTAACAGCAAGGTTTATGGACTTGTGGTATTGCCACTGTCATTTAACGAAAGACTGAGAATGAAATAGATGACAAAACTGCAGAAAAACAGGGAAGCAAGAAAGTGGCTAAGGGATGTATCTGGTAACTTATTTAACTCACTAGTTATATTTTTATTTGTTGCTTTCCAATTGATAGCATATTCTGTAAGCTGTACCATAAAAGCGAGAAAGGCCAGGGATCTTTATAATACAAGAGCTCCCCTGGGGCATCAAATAGCTAATAATGGAATTTTGGGAAATGTAAGAACAGCTCAAATATATGTTTTTACTTCACCAGGGCATGTATCCACATGCCTGCTCCTTAGGGAGTTTCTGGAGCCAGAGGGAGTATCAGTGTATTTACACCTTAATGGGATTTTTCTTCCACTTTTTTTTTTCTTTTTTTCTTTCTTTTTTTTTTTTTTTTTTATTTTTCCCTTGAGTCTATGATAAATATGAATAAATACCCCAAAATAAATAAATATCACAAATAATTTTTTGGAAGATGTTTTACATCTTTCCTATAAGCTGTATTTATTCTGAACTTTGTTATTTTCACTTTTTAGATTACAGTTTTTGTACTGGAATAAAATCTGAATGATAGGCTTCTTTGTTTGCTTTCTACCCATCAGACATGATTTTATAAATCTGTGCATGGTCTTTTCTTGGTTTATCTCTCTTCCAGGTTGAAGAATGCTAGCTACATAGCTATTACATATATAGTATACACACATATGTATGCTATACATATATACTACATATAGCGGATATATATGTACCGCGTTTATAGTATATGTAGTGACACATTAACTGACATTATTTTTGATCACCCTTTTTGTCCTGCTCCTCATCTTGCCCAATTTATTTGCTATACATACTTTTGCTTTATTTACTTTATATATTTACTTTATTTGCTTTATATGTTTTGCTTTATTTACCTTTGAGATAAACTATCTAACTCTGGATGAAATTTAACCAATTCCAGAATATGAGAGCTTGTGATATTAGGACTTTTTCTCAGCAAGTATTTTCTCATTTCCTGCATGCTGAATTTCACATGAAAATTATGATCCATTCAGAAGATTATATTGGGACTCTTCTGTCTTTTTCCGCAATAATTCCATAATTTTACTTCTCTAAATAGCTTAATAACCCTAGGTAAATATGTGGTATTATTTTCACCATGTTTTTCAGCTTTGCTATCAATGTTTTAAACCTAATAGGTTAATGTATGACATTTGAATGTTCCCCTTGACACAGAATTAGTTTAGTTTTCACAGTATAACCAGCACCCCCAAGTTTCTTATACATTGTAATGGATACATTTTATATAATATGTAAAATGTATTACAAATTACCAAATTGCTTGTACATACATAAAATAATCACAGTTTTGCTGTGATGCTTTACTAAGCTTAAATTCTTTCTCACTTTGGACTTATCTACTTCAGTTAATACCCTACCTTGCTTAAAAAGAGATAGGTCAGGTCACATGTGCCTAACTGTCATATTAACTTCTACAAAGTACGTAGGAAGAGTACTAAAAGTTTGACACACTTTTTTTCGTACAGCTACAACTAGCAGAATACTTTCTTACAAGAATCAGTGTATTGCTTTCCAGTCTTACTCTGCCTTTATAGCACAGACTAGTGTGAGATATCACACAAAACAGAAGTCTGGAAGTGCTCAGAATCCTTCCTTGTTACTGTTGCTAATCATTAAATGCATTGAGTAAATTTCCATTTAGTTTGTAGCACAACTTGGGAATCACACACTACCAGTCAGACTTTATTTTTGTCTAAAACTGCAAAATCTGAATTCTGATCTCACTTCTGTACCTTTGGAGATATCTAGGTATTTATTATACTATCTACTGGTTCAAGAATTATACTCTGTTTCCAAACCAGAAGAAATTTGAA
This sequence comes from Myiotriccus ornatus, assembly GCA_036023395.1. NCBI lineage: Eukaryota > Metazoa > Chordata > Aves > Passeriformes > Tyrannidae > Myiotriccus > Myiotriccus ornatus. The sequence goes on along the minus strand of JAYRBT010000093.1, from coordinate 43,048,588 downwards.
TTTCAAAAGGGATATACTTCACAAGATACAATAAGTATTGTTAAGTAGAAAGAAGTTTGTGGTTTATAACACAAAACCTAAACCATAGGAACTCATAGGCTTTTTAGAAAAAGAAAATGAACACTTAGAAAATGAGTATATGTGAAATCTTACTTTGAATCTTTGTAGATTTTGCTGCTGTCCACTGAATTTCTCACCTGACGTAAAAAGAAAGAGGTAAAATAAAACTTTGTGAAATGAGTTATAAATTATTTAGTTAGAGAATTGATGTTACAAATTTTCACAAGTAAGATTCATCTTTACTTTTCAATTCTGAGAACATCCTGTGTATGAAGTACTTAATATTTAACAACAAAAGAGTTCTATACAATTTAAAATACACATGCTTTCTCAGGCTTCATTTTATGTAACAGTAAATTCATATAATAGAAAAGGCAAAAAAACTGTCCTTCAAATTATAAAAATATAAAAACTCAATCTTCTTCAGTGCATTGAAATGGATACTATTTTCATTGTGGGAAAAGAAATAATTTTAATAGATTTGATTCTTAGAACATATTACGCATTATATTTGGTTTTTGTATGCAATCAATAAATATTTTCAAATTGAGAAACTGCAGACATAAGAACCCAATTCAATACTCAGCTAACGTGATGAAAAAGCTTACAGAGACTCACTCTATGAGTTCTACAGGCAGCTCTAGAGAGGAATTTGCTTTTGAAAGGTGTTGCACTTTCTTATTAAGCAGAAATATTTGCTTCCAAGGGATCTAACTATGACAAAGGATTTATCAGGTTCAAGACACAGAGAAGAATATTTTCAGTTTAAATTTGTGTTCTGAACTGCAGATGAAGATTTTAAAATCAGTATTCTGTTTTTACTTAATTGAAAGAGAATCACAGAATTATTCTCCATAATTTCTGATAGAGAAAAAGTACTTTTGTGTGGGTGTTGTGATTTAGGATTATACTCCCTCGTTCAGTGCCCCCACCAAGACTCTCCCCAACCAGATGCTCTCTTGTTTCCTGCCCCCGCCCTCTGCCTTCCCACTGTAGCGGGATGGAGTTGAGCACTGGAGACACAGAAGGTGAGATCACAGGTTGAGATAAGAACAATTTGCTAGAAACAGCAATGAGATGAGAAAACAAACAGTAGCAACAATGGTATTAATAACAAAAGTATACAAAAGAAATGATTATTCACATGGAAAAATTCTCACTTCAGAACTCCAGATAATGAAAAATGGCACACAATGCCACCACATTTTTCAAGTGTAAGCCATACCCTTCTTGGAAGCCAGAGAGTCCCTTCCCCTCACTCCCAGCATTGAGGCGGTACAGAATCACCTCCAGGTCCTGGCCAAAACTAGGACAGTGGGTTTGCAAGTAGCATAGGGAGATTCTCCTATTACTTAGAAATCTCTCCTAGATTAGATTTTCCACAGCAGAAGGTTCTCTCATGCTCAATTTTCTAGCAAAATTTTTTGTGTTTTCTTAGTCAAAAGAACCTGGGTAGAGAAGAGAGCTACTACTTTAACAGTGCTGTTGCTGAACACAGTTCTGGAACAATCAAATACTTTGACTGAACAACTCTACTTCATGCATTTTTCAAAAAAACAGGCAGACAGTTACAGTTTTCCTTAGCAAACATTGACATATTTCAAATTCTAACAATTAAAGTCATGTTATAGGAACCTGGTCAGTGTATGCTAAAGCCTATGCAGAGAAGTGAAACTGGCATGCTTTCATTTCTGCAGAAGGCCTCTGATGCCTGTGTGTTTATGTACAACACAGGTCAGTCATTTCTTCCTGCTTTCCCTGTTTCCACTTTCCCATCTTACAGGAGTGGAGGAAGGGCTGGCTTAGGTATACTTCATCGTCTAGGATCCTGGGCTGAAATCTTGCCCATACTCTGGGAAATAGCGGGTAGATATCATGCGCACTATGCTGACTTTTCCCATATTCTGCCTACATTGCTGGCCAAAGAAGAAGAATGAACAGAAGAGATATGGCTAAAGCCAATTTTCATTCAGTTTATGGGGACTGTGACAGCAGACACAAAAATGAAAGGAAGGTAGTCCAAATCCAAGCATCTGTTCTCTGTGCAGCAGATGCCTCAGGGCCCAAGAAGAGACACTACAACAATCAACAATTTTTTTTGTTTTTGTACTTTTATTTTTCATGGAGGTTTCTGTGCCAGGCCAAGCTCAACAGAACATTCTATTGCTTGTTCATTTTAATCTGGCTTTGAATCTTGCTCTGGTTCATAGATCCTGATGATAGTCTGCTTTTATGCTTCCACAGTAGTTTTACTGTATTTTTTAAGATAGCTAAGACAACAATATTCTAAAATGGTTCTAACAATTTGTTATATTATATTTTGTCAGCTTTCTTATACTTGGTTTTGGTTGGTTTTTTTTTAATGAAAAAGCATTAGGAGGTGCATGAAATCCTCAAAGATAGAAAATATAGAAATTGTTTTTCACAGAAATATATTGATGCTTGCCAGAGAAAACAACTTTTGGTAATGGTGAAATTGTGAATTCATGTAAAAGAGATGAGGCAAAACGTTAACACCATACCTGTGTAATTTTATTTTTTGTATACTATTTGTTCAGGAAGCATGTCAACATGGCTCTGGATTTCATTACAGTTTCCACCCTCTTGTCACGTGCTTCCAGTTGCTTTAGCAAAGTGTGCACGGTAGTTCCCATTTATAAAGATAAAAAAGTAGATAAAAAAGTGGGTTTTCCTCTAGCTGTTTCTTTCACCAGTAGTTTTAACAAAAGAGACAAAAAAGTCAACTTACTAAATACCTCCTTTCCCCTATCCCAAAGGGAAGATTTTGAAAATATTTAGATGAATGAGTAATTTTTCACATGTGAATAGTCAAAGTGAAGCTCTACTGCCAGAGTAAGAGACATAAATTATACATGATTTAGCTCCTTCAGTAAGCATTGAATGCAAGTGACCGAGTGTTAAATATATTGAGTAAAGGAATGTCACTGTGCTCTAAGGCAATTTAGGACATGTATTTCCAAAAACATAACAATAAATAATACAAGTGTGTTTAAAAAATAGTTCAGAAGAAAGGCATATTTTTAGAAAGTAAATTACATATTCTGCCGTTCCATAAATAAAGTATCTAATGGGCAACTTTTGTTATACTTGGGAGCTAAAATGTAATTAAGATAAATGAAGAATTGTCTCTCTGTTACTGGAGAATTTTCAGTTCCATTTGTCAGAACAGTTTAAAAATATCGATTCAATTCTCCTTCAGGATGTCCACTGCTGAAGAGATATGGTTAAAATTTGCCTTTTGGATGTTACCTTTTTATGAAGTTCTCCCAGTAAAATGATATAACGGGTTCTGTCTATCATTCATCAGTCTTTGCTGTCTCTTGATCTCAAATTTCAATAATTCTCTCCCTCTTTCTAGTCAGGGGAACTACCACTTAAAAATTTTTAGTTGGCTTTGGAGCAGGTTGGTGTTGCCATTATTTTCCTTTTCTCCTCCACTTGGTGAAATACCCTTTCTTTTTTTTTTTTTTTCTCTTTCTTTTAGGCAGTCACTGTCTTCAGCATCGAGTTACCTTGTCCTCTTCAGCAGATCTCCTAACCCACTTTTCTATCACTGGCTTTCAGTGACAATCTTCCACATAAAAGCTGATACTCCAAAATTTTCCATCAATCTTTGCTATTTTTATTTTATTTATTATTGAAAAAGCCTAACTATGCAGTTTGTCTTCAAGGAATAACTTACTCAGAAGCACTGCAGCAAAGTCTGCTCTCTAGTACTTGTATTAGCTGTATCTGCTACAATTCTGCTAATTTAAATGCTATGGTGTCTTTTGCACCTTTTACACACTGGTCCATGTACCATCAGTAAAATGTTTCCTCTGAGACTGTAGGATCATAATTTTAGTTTTCATAGTATGTATTAATTAGGGAATCAAGCAAATCACTTTTTTTTTATATTTCTGCAGAATAAATAAAATTTACCATTGCAGTGAGGGCTAGTACAAGATAAATGCACCACACATTTAGAACACAGTCTCTCTCAACAGTGATGTTATGAAACATTTAAGAATACTGAAGTCTATACACATCAGCAAGCCTGCTAAAATTGAAAAGAGCTCCTTACTTATGCAAAAATAAGCAGATACTTAACTGTTTGCAAGAACAAATTTTAATTTCTCTCCATGGATATTGGACAGATCCTCTGCACAGGAATGAACTTCAGTCAATAAAATGATTAACAACAGCAACACTCACTGCAAGAAAGTGTATCCAGTCCAGGAAAATTAATTTAAGTAATGTAAGTTGTGGTCTAATTGGTGACATGTAAAACCTTAAACCTCTTGGGATATATTGGTTTATAGTGCAATATTTGCAAGCATTTTACATCAACGAGTTGTTTTCCTGTTTTGTGTAGAACATGTCAAGACTTTTCCACTTAATGAAAGTTTACTATTTTGATTCATTTCCCCTCAAAAAATGTATTGCCCATGTTTTCCTTTTAAAAATGTATTTCCAGTCATGTATAATTTTTATATATTTTTGCATTTTCTTATTGTGCTATTTTTTCTGACTAATTTCCAAGTCCAGCTATAATAAATAGAAATCTCAGAACTACTTTCGAATACCCTCTTCAAATCTGCAAAGTTATTTGTAACTGAAGATACATGCATAAATAAATCTCTGTATCCTGATTTAATAGTCTATCTTGACATCATCATATTCGTGATGCCAAAATTTCAATATTCATCTTCCCTTTGCAAACTTAACTGCTTTTTAAAATATTAATTACAATATTCAGCATTTTTCTGTTATCATAGAGAAGTCACAAGAGTGGTTCCAAAATTTACTGAATGCAATGGATAATTTTTCCTGGGCCTCAAGATGGGGTTTGAATCAGGCCTTTAATTAGCATCAGAAATTAATTTTAAAAGAAGTTTTTATTTTACACCCATGCCAGAAACTTGTGTCTGAATAGTAGTTCTCAAATCATTCCATTATTAAAGCCTAAGCCCACTGTATCTGTTTTTCTCCGAGTAAATAAATTGTTCATTCATCCAATAAAATTTCTTGTTAATATTTTCTTCAAAGATAAGTTAATGAGAATAAATTTTTAATGTGGTGTCTTACTAATTTCTGTAAGTGATACTTGAACTTCTCTGTCATTTTGCAGCACTTGTACCTTTGTCTAATTTTTTTATAAACTCCCATGTAATTGTGTCTTACCCTGTCTTTATAGCCAGAGAATGGTTTACATGTTATCATTTGCGTGTTTCTCCTAAAAAAAGTTGATATGCAAATTTGCAGTTTTTGGTATTCTGAAGGTAAACTTAAGGTAAAGGGCTTACAAAAAGAACACAGGTAGTAGCAGGTTCCATGGTAAAAAGATATATTAAACTCTGATTTTAATTTCTTCGTGAAGAATTGCTGATGTCAGGTTTCATAATATATTGAATAGTTCTCCCTATTATCTTAAGTTTGTGAAATCTGAGAATACATTAGTATGCATGCATATTTTTTTGAGCTGTTATGCAAAGATATACTTGCACCTGAAAAATGTGACTTCCTGTGAGAACATGACCGTAGGACATAACCAGGTACATTAACACCATATACATATACAGAACTGCCATGCCAGAAACCACATTCTTGTCTGATACACCAACAGAATTTTCATACCTCAAAAAGAATAGAATACAAAGAGGACATGAGTAACTGAAGGATAATAGTATTGCTAATTGATAATTTATTTCACTACATTTTGTCATATATTTTCTTATTCAAACAAATGTGCTATTTGTAATTAAGAGACATTTTTATGTTTTAAGTAGTTTAGGGGTTTTGTTGTTTTAATGTGCTGTAGCTTATTGTTGCCATAAGGCTATTTTATGATCATGAGGACCTTGTTTTTAATAAGGTGAAATTGAGTTTAGTTAAGTGGAAATACACTGTGGGAAGTAGAGAAATTTTGAAACATGCCCATGATAACAATAAGCAATGTCCTCTGTGTCTAGTTGCTGATGCAGAAAGGATACGTGGAAATGACTGCATATACACCTTTACAATGTGTATACTATATAAAAGAAAATAATTTATAGGTAAGATTTGGAACAGATCAGTGCTTCATGATGAGATAGGATGAATAATATTGCTTAGTGTGTGGGCAAGTCCTAAGGCACAGAATTAAAAACTGGTCTGCAAAAGACCTTGAAAAGTGACTGTGTTTGTGAGTCAGATTACTTATATTCCTGCAAACACAAGCTTCCTCTGAGCATGTAAAATTTTTTTTTTTTGCTTAAAAAAACCTATATGGACACTAGCAAGGCTGTGTAAACAAAACTCAGCACTAAAAATTGAAAATAGGACAAAGTTCATATCCAAGGCAAACCATTACACCACGGGGAGGGGGGAAGTAAGAGAGGAAAAGAGAGAGAGAGATATGGTTTGTAATTGCAATGGAATAAGAAAACAGGTAGTAACAACCAGAAGACACAAAGAGAACTAGTAAGCTCTGTGATCATTCACATTGCTTTGCTTTTCTACTTTCTTTTTCTCTTTTGAATTCTACGGAGTACACAAAGACGTTTTTACGCAATGTCGGTTAACCTCCTTAAGAATGAAATGTGGGATCATATTTCTTTAAATATTCAAATATGGAGTCCAGAAGGCTTTTTAAACAGAAAAAGTGAAATTGAATAATCCCAATATATTGAGTTACTTGTAGAAAATGAAATTTATGCAACATGCTAACACACAGAGGAGCCACTGCTAGATAATAATCCACCACAGGATACGCCACACTACAGAAATATTGCTCAAATAGAATGACAAATAAAGGGGATATTTTTCATAATAGACTGCATGTGATTTTAGCTGATACTTCTGTACCAATGGACAAGTAAATGGGATACATATGAATGAGAATAAAATAGCAGTGGAGACTTTCTACTCCCTTCAGGGACAAAGTATTTTCTCTTCAAAGATTCCAGTCAAAGAATATTTAGGCCTTTATTTTCAAAACTATATAAAGTTCTGCTCAGGCAGGATCTAAGAAGTTTGATGGATGAACACAATGATTTTTGTACATGTATAGTACTAATAAAAATTTCTGAAATAGTAGCTGTGTACAAGCATGTAAAAAGAAGTAGAAGAATAACATTAAATTACAGTTCTACAATCTTAATTTTCATAACTCTGAAGCCACAACATACCGCAAAGATCTAGAGCACTACTATGCAATATTGATTTCTGCCATTTATCTGAAACTAGGAATAAGTGAAACACTGAACATCATTAAAGTTAATAAAGGAATCATCTTAGTTGTTCTCAAGAGGTAATTTTAAACAGAAAAAAACCAAAACTGAGTTTATATTCCGAGTTGCTAGGGAATTAAATGAGACTGTTGCCAAGGTGAAATAATACCTGAAAATTCCTGACATACATCATCCAAAGGTTTCTATAGTCTGATCTTCCATTTTGGCTCAGTGTTACCAGTGGTCTGAATAAACACTTGCTGTTGCTAAGGACTGATGCTGTTGCCAGGTGAAAATGGCCTGTATTAACCTGCCACAAATATCTAAATATGTTGATAGAAGTATGCTGATAAAGAAAAAAGGAAACATATCTTGGAAAATTGGATGATCTATTATTTCATATCCACCACATAACAGTGAAGTGACGTTTCTTAGTCATTGTGAACATGAACTCTAACCCATAAAAGTGTCAATAAAGTACCTGACAATAATGATGATAGTCTTAAATGAATTGTTGTGTTCTATAGGATATAAATCTTAATCAGGCATTCAACATAACCTATAAAAGAGTTACTGAGGGCAGTTAACTGAAGTCAGATAGCCCTTTGTGTAATTCAGACTAGCAAAGACATATGATCATTGCTCCTTTATCTTTCAAATGAATTCTATCATGCTGTTCTTTAATGTTATGAAATTTGAGTACCATTATCTCAAAAGCAGCTAAGCATATGCTTCAAGTAAAATAATGAAATAGATATTTTAAATGTAAATGAACAGGTTTTTAATTGCTGTGTGTCAGCACATGTACGTAACAGGCATCTTTCTTAGATGCTGGTTAAACTGCAGTCTAATGCCTTTCTGAAAATTTGCATAGTTTTGCTAGTAATACTTTGTAGTATGATCTTGTATGTAAAACCTTGTCAATCTTAGTCATTTCAGGAAGCAGCTCCTTGTTTTTAAATCAAATAGGGAAAGGAGACCAGCAGAAACCGTTAGACAAAAATATCAAGATAGGAGAGCTTGAAAAACAGTTGCAGTATCCTTTCTTGATAAAAACCATTGCAACACACTGCATGCATATAATTCTTGCTTTCATTTGTCAGTATTGAGTATGAAGCACTGACCTACCCTATGCTACAGAAAAATCAATTGTTACGGATGAAATTATACATTTTGAGAAAATTAGTTTACACAGTGGAATGAAATGGTGAAGTTACAGTGTTCAGCTGCAAAGTTTTCACCCTCTTTAGGACCCTTCCTAGAAGCCATTTAACCATCTTTTACATCTTTCAAGGCTGCTTTGTTCTTGCTGTTGCTGGACTTTAAAAGAGACTTGTAAAAAGTGACTGAAGAGTATGATCTCTACAAAACATCTGTCTGCTGTTTTACCCAAACTCAGAAGTAACTCCTGATGTAACAAAGGCTAAGAAAGCATTTGACTGCTCTTGTGTTGTGAAAGCTTATGTCTCTGTGCTTAGCTTTGACTGACACATCATTTCTTCTCTGGACCCCAATCTATTTTCTGCCTCACTAAACTTACAAAACTCTGCATAAATTTTCCTTCTCAGCTTGTTCTGTAATCCTATGAACACACTACACACTGTCTTCCTGTTCATTCCTTCAGTCAGTAAGTGCCAGCTGTTGCATCCTGGAAACAGTTTTATTTATGTGAAGTAAAAAAGTAAAAAAAAAAAAAAAAAAAAAAAAAAAAAAAAAAATGGTCAGAAAGCTGTGAGAATAACAAAAACTTTGGGATTGCACTGAAATATTGAATCAGAATGTTTAAGTCAAGTAAAAGAAAATGATGGTTTCTATCAATCAACATGTAAATGAACTTAGACTAGATACATTTTTCGCGGAAAGATAGAACTCTGGGTGATTTCCGTCTATAAACTAATCCCTTTTTGATTGTTCTGTTAAGCATGAAAGAGAGGTCATGCTGAGAAATGAAAAAAAACCCACCTGGAATGAATGTAAATTAATTATCCTAATATATTCTGCCATATTTCATCTGTCAAAAATGTCCTCATTTTTAATGGGAAACATGCAACACCCCATGCATGCCCTATCCATATTTTTACAAGTTATAAAACCTTTGCATTTTCAATACCCAGAATGGAAGTATTTATAATATTGTAGCTGAAGCCAATTAATATGTGCATGTATAATTAAACATAAGTAACTCTTTGCATGAATTTCAACGGCTTCCCGGAGGCACTGCCTCCAGAGTGACAGCAGAAGCTGGTCTTTATGGAGGTGCAGTGAGAGAGAGGTACAGCTTCACATGGATCTGCAGTGCCTGCTGTAAAACTTGAAGGTACATGAATACCTACGGTATGGAAGGGAATGATGCTACTGGGTAGCAGTACATTAATGTCCTGCTTTGCTGCTGAGGCACATACTCCTCAAGACAGCAAGTCTCACCAACATACACAGCAGCCATGGTATCTCCTGTCAATAGTCTTTGCATTTGCCGTTTGCATGGGTCAAGAAAGTATCAGAAATGACAGCTTCTTAGGCAGTCTATCATGTTGTACCTGTTTTGGCAAGAAACAATATTTCTGATAGTGCCTTCTTGCACAAAAGGTGTCACCTTTCTCGTTGAAGACAGACTGGTTTTCTCAAGTAACAACTCTGAAGTGGCTATGAGTAGTCTACACCTCACCTCACCACGGGTTGTCCAACCACTGCTATCTGCTGATTGGAATAAAGAAAACCTGCTGGCCTTTTCTAGGCACAGGATATGAAATCTCAGAGTTCACCCCTGTCACAATTTGTGTTTGACCTGTCACTATTTTATCAAGACCAGAGACTTGTAGCAGATTTTGTAAGGCTTAAAGGGTAGCCTCATTCTTGCAAAGACAGATACACTTTTTCCTCACTAGTTTTCTTGGGAAGAGCTAATGCCTGAGCAAAGAACACAAGTGGTGCTTGTAGCTAAGGAGACAAAAAAATCCGGAAAGACTTTTGAATTGCTAGGAGATTGTGTGTACTTATTTTGGAGATCTAGGCATTTACACATGTCCAAACAGAAAGGGCACATTTTCAGTGCCATATGCCAAGAGTTTGCCAGTTCCAGTAAAATGGAGCACTTCAGGTGACATCTTGAAATTCTTGTAATATCTGGAGTTGAGAGATACATGATTGTTAATTTATTTGCCAGTCCATAAACTTCAGTGGTAACTCCTTACATATTTCTCTCACTCTCAGAAATGATGTTCCCAAAGGTAAAAGCAGTTGGGAAGAATAACACAGGCCTTCTGTGTTGACTTTTAGAGATCAATGGGAGGGAGAAGTGCTGGTTTAAACTCAAAATAGCTGTGGCTTACTCTGAGAAAAATAAGCAAACTTAAACAGAGCATTCCTGCTGTGTTCCTCTGTCTTTAATCTGTGCGCCATTATACATTATGCCTTTGTGATATGTAAAAGAATAGGAGGTCTAATTCAAATTAAATGTACTGCAGTGATTAGTTGGTGTGGTTGTTTATTGTGCTAACAGTAACATTGCAATACAGGATCTGAATAAAAATATTACAATGAATTCAGAAGTCTGCTAAAGATAAGCAAAAGAGATCCTAACGGACACAATATGATGATTAAAATGCCTAGAATAATATTATGTTATGCATAATTTTAGTATTTCTGTAGCAAAAGTTAGAATTTACTATGGTGTATATATATTAGTATTCATAAGTAAATTTTAGCGTAATTTTAGAATTTGCTGATTAGAGGAACAAACAGAACTACTATTTACTGAAAAAGTTGGTAAGCAAGAGCCACTAATGAAACAAACATTTTACATATCCTTTTGCATCTGTTTTGTTTGCTTACTGGTGAGGCTTGTGTGATAGGATACAAAAAGATAGTAAAGTCTACTTCTTTCAGTCTCTGACCTATGAGAAGACCTAAGAAGTTTCATCCAGGTAGTCAAAATAAACACATAATGCCACAAGTGCTGAGCTAATTAGGAAAGCTCATGTTTTCTTATAAGAGTTAACCAGTTCTTCTAGATGGGCCCATATTTTTTTCCATGTTTTCTGGAACTGTGCACCTTGGCTGAATCTCTGAAATTCATGCGGAAATACGGAAACTTCCTTTCTTTTTGATACTTGCTTCTCTGCACAGCTGCTTTTCAAGCTTCTTGCTTTATTCTTTTGAAATCCTTTGGAAATAGTTATCTCAACAAACTTAAAGAAGGACTGATAAACTTGGTAAATCAGTACCGCACCAAATAATATTCTGAAATGTTAATATACTTTGAGATTACTGGATACCACATATCATCCTATGAAGAAAAAGACAAATCACATGTAAATCCTAAGCTCTTCACACTCTATTACTCATTCCTGATAAAGAATCATGTAGCGCACTGTGTTTGCAATGAAGATTCAGAGAAATTGCTCCATTCTTTCAAATATTTTACCTAGAGTATGGAAATAAGATAGAGTCATGATGCTTATATGAGAAGTCTTAAGGGAAGGATGATGCATCCTTCTGTGTCCTTCATCATCAAAATATAAAATTTTACTCTCCTCCCTCTTTTTCATCTATTCTTCCCACTTTCAAGGAAATGGTGGAGAAGCTCTGTTATGCTCTAGAAAGATAGTGAGGGGATATTAAAGAGAGAATGAGGAGAGGTTTGTTGTATTCTTTTCTGAAAACACTATGTTAGTACACATATAGTCTTTTCTTCATTCTTCTGGCTCAGAGTAAGCCATTGGGTTCTGACAAGACATATGCATATCTAATGCATTTCCATGAACATAAAAAATATGTATTTATGATCAAATAAATCAACAGTCTTATGGAATGACAGATACTCCTTAGCCGGTGGAGACAGAGTTCAGAGGGATTTCATTATAGTCAGAACAAAGCCACATGAAAACAAAATTTTCAGCCCCAAGGGAAACAATAAAGCGAGCAAGATGTTTGAAACACATAAACTGAAGAAACTTCTGATTTTATGAAATAAGTACTAAGTATAATACAGTAATCAATTATATGTATTTATAATACACAACCAGAATTGCTACACAAACATACAGCATTTGGCAGATCATGAGGCTTTTGAACTGTTGGCTTTAATTTATTATATCAAATGTCATGTCTAAAAATGTAGCTGGCTTTCAAAGCAAACCTTTTTATAGGTTTATAGGCAATATCTATGGATATAAAACCCCCCTAACACTGTATTTTACTTTAATTCACTGAACACTTTTTCACTAAAACAGTCAAAAATGTACTTTTGCAGCAGGAATTAATGAAATTAGCGCAGTCACAGCAATGACATAAGACATCAACTATTGTTTTCTGATTTCCATAGGAGTAGTGAAAACAACCAGCAAGATAAAAAGCCATAACAGAAGAATTCTAAAGGACTGCTTTTCCCTTTTTGGCTTTAAAACCTTATGTCATCTAGAACTGCAGTGTCCCTCTGCTCAAATGTATGTAAATGATTCCTTCTTGTAAGGAGAAAAATGTTTCTATATTGAACTTCCAGAGAACCACCCTTATTTTGTCTTATTTCTTTTCCTACCATAGAATTTTACACTCAATCTATCAGGCAATTAAAACTCAAATCAACAGTCACATACCAATTACGCTACAAGGGGAATATATTGCAAACGAAAGTTTGATTAACTCCTCAACATGGCAGTAAAAACTGTAGCTGGAGTTTATGTATCAACCAGATAACAAAACAAAGCACTTTTTATTTAATTGCTCTGTCTGAGGATCAGAGTAAAGGATGGGATGTAATGGGAATAATGATAAAATATGACACAGGTAATAGGTAGCCAATTTCAAACTTTGTGACTAAAAACAACTGTTGCTTTGTATATGGTTGGGGTTTTTTTAATCACCATAAAATTATTTGATCTTACATAGTTTCTTAAGAAGAGTTTCGTGCATTACAGATTCACAACTGACACTAGCAAGTATTTTCTGTTCATAGTTTCAAGGCAGGGCCTAAACATAAGGTAAAGAAAGCTTTAACTTTTAGAGAGGATTATTGAACTAATTTCTTAGGCAAAATGTTTGTGCTCTTCTTCTGGATAGAAGTTCTGGAATTTCCACCTGAATATGAGGAAGAACTTCTTTATTGTGCAGCTGACTGCACACCAGATTGCTTAGAGAGGTTCTAGCGTCTCCTTCACTGGATGCCTTCCAGAACCATCTGGACACAATCCTGTGCTGTGTGCTCTAGAATGACCCTGCTTGAGCAGGAGAGTTGGACAAGATGACCCATCATGGTCCCTTTCAACCTGACCCAACCTGTGAGTCCGGGATACTGAAAATTTGATATCCAGGTTGATAGTTTGGCTTTTCTTATGATGGCCTCATCACTTTGAAAATTAGCACCAGCCTTCACAATACTGCATATCTCTCTGAATAGGCTTTGGCCCTCCATGAATTTCTCATATAACTCTTATTCCATAATTCCTTTTTAGAATTTTCTTGCTAGGAACACACAAACCCACATCTAGATTTTGTGGATTTTGCCTGGTGTGGAGCAGGTGTTCAGAAAAAAAGTGAGAAGATCTAATCTAAGCATTGTATTTTGATACAAGTTGTGCAAGTATGTCTGAAGAGAAAACTGAATATCAAGTGTTTAGTCTGATTACTCAGCAAATTATTTTAATATCAGACTTGTTATATCTAAGGTGCTGTTTTCAGGGCTTCAATAGAACTTTAAGCCTATTGTGATTGAAACGATAATGAAACTTCTTATTTACAAGTACAAATCTATGCAGTTCAAACTTAAAAAATGTTTTCTCTAAAAAGCAACTCTGTTCTAGGATTAGGAAGGAACCATGAGCTGTCAAAAGAACTCTTGAACAAATACTGAATGATCTCTATTCTCCCCTTTAAACAAATAATTTTGTCCTTCATAGATGAGCATTTTCTGAAAGAAATAAGGCCTTAACCAAACCCATGATTGGAAAGGAAGATCCTTGCTTGACTTCAGAGTTTTACATAAATCTTCAGAGAGCAACAAATTCCAGGAAATAAATTTTGTATGAAGGAAGAGAACAGAGATTGTGTGCACATGGAGGAGGGAACTGAAAATGAGAGAAAAAGAGAATAGAAGCAAGAATGAAACTGAAGGCACATGAAAAGAAGTCAGAAAGGGGGAAGAAAGAAAACATATTTACAGAGAGAAACTGAATAAAGAAGGGAGGGACTTTGAAAGACAAAGGGAAAAAAAAAGGAAAAAAGTGAAAGAAAGAGAAAAAAATAACTAGAAGAATGAAGGAAACTAAAGAAAGATAAAATAATAAAACATTCTTTAAAGTGTGAGAGTTCTTTACGTATACTCAGGAAAAATATGAAACAGGGAAAAAGATCAAGAGAATGATAAGAAAGAAAAAGAACTTTGAACTGAAAAAAGAGGAAAGGATAGAAAATTAAAATTCAACAGAAGAGGAACTTTATTTAAAAATATTACAGTGAATCTGTGCATTTTTTTGTTTTGTAAATGGAGATAGTTGTTTCGAATTAAATCAAATGAAAGTCCAAATGCAACCAAATAACTTATACTTCTTAAATCTAACAGAGTTATTTAAACAACTATGTCTCACATAGCACAACACACCTATTAAATATGAATTTGTGCTCAATGGTGCATCTCAGGAGTCAAAAAGTTTCCTGGATTACAAAGAGAAAATATTTCCTATTATACGACTAGTCTCCACCCCTAGCTTCTAACAGAGATTCCCCTTCCTTCATGTCAAATGCTGTTTGTTTTCCAAAGCCTTATTTTTGTCCTACTTTTTCAAAAACAAGGTATTGCAGGGGTTTATCTGGCATCTGACCTGCTCAACATGTCTGTCAGTGACCTGGAGAAGGAGATGGAGGGCACATGTATCAAGACTGCAGAAGGACCAGTCAACAGTTCCGGGGATAATGACATAGAGAAAAGGTCTAAAGCTAATGTACAATATTGAAAAAATGAGAATATTATGCTCAGGGTACCATACCTCAGTATGTTTCTCTGATCTGCTTTTATATGAAGTTATTACTTTATGGTTCATAGGCTGTTTCACAATTTTTCCTTTATAAAATTTTGCTGTGTTTTTATATTATAAGTAGAATTCTCATTTGAAAGACTTTAATAAGGTAATGATTGTTCAGTAAAGGCCTTGACAAGTGAGCAGTATATTTCACATCAATCCATTCTGATATTCCAGCTTATCAGTGCAGCTTTCAGTATTTTATTTTTTCACAATTAAATCTCTGTCTGAATTAACAGGGTTATTTCTTTGCTTCAGCTGATAAGTAAGATTTATACAAGAATTGAAAAAGCAATTTTCTTAATTCAGAGATGTCAGCTTGTCAGAACCTAAATCAAGTTGTTTCTTTTAAAGCTCATCTTGCATCAAGAAGTCTTAGTGAATACAGGGATGTGATACTGTTTATTTGCTTTTTACTTCTCCCCAGAGGTATGGTAATACACAATTGTGATTACGTAACAAAACCTTTGCTCTCTTATCCTTACTTTAAGTTGGTTGTTGTTGTTTTGTTTGTTTGTTTGTTTAATTTTCCCATTTTCTCTTCCTAAAAATAAATAACCTCTCAAGTCACATTGTGAGTCCAGGAGTTTCTAAGCTTTCAAATGAATTCCTGTGATTTTTTTTTTTTTTTTCATTATTACTGTAGCCAAATTCAGAAGGATCAAGAAATGAATTCAAAATATATTTACTTTTCATCAAAGGAAAATTAAGCTACAGCATTTTATAGATGTCTTTCTTCCTTTAAAACTAAAGATTGAGAAATTATACATCTGCAGGGTAAAAATCCATAATCTGTGTTCTAAATGAAACATTTGAAAAGTCTGTTATACTAGATCTGAAAGTGGATTGTTAGTTGAAATAAAGCACAGCCTTTCACAATCATACAGAAATTATAGTCTAAAAACTGTCACTGTGTCATTAATCCCTGAAATCAACAACTGTGTCTGAAGTTTAGTTTGAAATGAATGAACTAGAAAACACCCAACACCTAAAACTACCAGTGATGTCTACGACAGCATGATTCTACCTTGAAATTATAATAATATATGTATCCTTATCCCTATTCACTGTGTTTGTATCAAAGAAAAGAAATTTTTCCAAACATACTCAAGCAAGTGTCTCAAATGAATTCCAAGAATCCTCATTTACTGCTGCTTAAGTAGTCAAAGACTGATCATTTACATTTATATTGCTACAGTTTTAGGAAAATCCATAATTGAAAATCTACGCGAGGCCTTCTCCTGACACTGAAACTCGGTCTAGTTATACACTGCTGAAGAACACAGAGTACTAAGTTACTGAAAACAATTGTTTAACTTCACTGTGTTAGTTTTCACAATGATTGAGTCAGTGGAATATATTATGAATGCAGAACAGATTTCCTGGAATTTTTTTTGGAAATTCTACATAATGGAGACCTTAATGGGATATCTGTAAATTTATGATAGAAGACCAAGCACAAAAGCTTAGGAAAGTGCGAGCAAGGCTGCACACCAAGTAAAATGCAAAAAAAAAGAAAATAGAGATTAAAGAAGAAGATTAAAGATTAAAGAACTGCAGCAATGTTGAACGTCTAGCAAACTCTTACCAAGGCAGGAACAATTTTTTTCTCTCCTCGTGTATACAATTGGCATGAGAATTGATGAATGTGAAACAGCAATCAAATTGTTTCTTTCATCAAGTATGAAACATGTTCTCAATGTTTGCTTCTTTGTCTCTACAAATTCTGATGTCAATCATAATCCAAGAAATACTGAAATGCCTTGTAAAGCCCAGTGTTCCTAGTATTTACCTCTGAATGGTCATACCAGCTACTTCTCAATGTTTACCTTGCAAAAGCTATCTTTGGGAAATTCAAATCCCAAACCTTAGAAATACAAAAAGATATTGGAGCTGAACTTCTCTGATGGCCTTATCTAATGAAACTTCGTAAAACAGAGTGAGGATTCCTGCATTATTGGAATTTTTCCATAAATGGGTGTGAAACTAACACCCTTGCTCAGTTTGCAGTAAGGCTGCATGACTACTTTTAGTTAGGGCAAAGAATATGCAGCTATCATCTTAGTTTGAAAGTAAAGAGAATCTTTGAAAATACTTTTCTAGCCTGAATTTTGCAGTGTTTCAAGTTTATATTCCTATAGTACCTTTCCATATCTCAGTCTGTATCATGCTTTTATTTCAAATGGTTGGGATGCAGCATGCTCAAACACCAGTAATTTTTTGTAGTTACTCGTCTGCTCTTTTCTTCTGTAGTGCCATCTTTTTCCTCAGAATCCCAGATGATAAAATGGGAGATGTGAAAAGACTAGATGAAAAGCCTTTCTATGCTCCATTTAGTCAAGTGGGAGAGTGAAGAAAAAAAGGAATGTACATGACCGTGGGTTTTTGAGGGATTTTTTTTTTCTTTTCTACATGAACAGTACTAAGTTGCCAGATGAGATCTGAGAAACAAAGAAATCCAATTTGAATAATTTGGTTAAATTATTTGGTTATGCGCTTGAAACGACCTGAAGAAATTAATGAGTTTAGAAATTCAAATGTCATCAATTAGCTTTTGGATTTATCATTAAATCTAATCAGAGATGTTCCTGATTTATGTAAACATACCTTCCTACAAACTTCTAGTTATAGGAATCAGAAAACCCAAAAGAATAAATCTGAATAAAGGTTTCTTTACCTTTATTTTGCTTTATATGCTATGCAAATTTCAACTAGGTTTTAAGAATGGAACTGACACTTTCATAATAAAGAAATGTTCACACTGCCTATATATTCACATTTCAATACTACAATGCTTTGTATTGCTGTAATGCTTTACTTTGTAAGCATTAATAATCATCTCTCAGAGTGTTGCCAGAGGCAGATAATATAAGTATAAATATCCCTAGTGTTTAAAGGAGAAATGGCATAGTCCTTTATCAAAACCTGTCTGATAAGGTAGCATTTGGTGAGGTCTGAAAGTGGAATTGAATATTTTATGGCAGCAATAATTTTAAATATTTTTCAGAAACACAAAGATCTAGTGCAGTAATTTGCACTTTAAGATGTAGCTGCTTCTTTCAAAAAACAGCCCAGAGAGTAAAAATGACTTTTTAGCTATCTGGAGGCACAACTCTTTGTTGCAGAATGAATTATTTTTTCCCAATATTTAGACTTAATTTTTTCTATTAATTGAAAAGTAATGCCCTCATTATAAATAGCATTTTAATACGAACCAAATAAATTCACAAAAAAATGCTACAGTTGAATGAGATCAGCAATATTTGACACTTTGTCCTGGCATATTTTTTCTCTATAGTCGCCTGTTTGTCTCACAAATAAAGAGAGGTAATTCCAGCTTCAATCTTTTTTTTCGCTTTTAAAAAGTTGCACAGATTTTTCAGTATTTGAAGACATAGAGGGTCAGTTCTTTTTACTGTATGGAAATTACTACTTTTTCTAAATGAAAAGGTATATACTGCTCATGCCAAAGTTACCCATAATAAGATTTCTCATTGCTGAATTACTAGACTCAACCAACATACTGCTGACTTTCCAGGAAATGCTACTGTGTTTTAGGCAACTGGAAAACTCATGAAGTATCTTCTGCCATTCTACTAAATAAGGAGGAAAAAATTTCAAAGTGTGTTGATAAGAAAAACTATTCGAAGATGCAAGGTTACACAGAAATTAGGGCTTCTTCCTCCAAAAATGTTGGTGGGATCAATATCCCAACTGAAGTTCATCTACACCAATGTATTCTGCATGAGCAATGAACATGAGAAGCTGGAAGCCACTGTGCAGCATCAGTACTATAACATAGTTGTCATCATGGAAACATGGTGGAATGACTCACAAAACCACAGGGTTGCAGTGGATGGCTATAAACACTTCAGAAGGGATAGGCAAAGAAAGAGAGATGGTGGAGCAGCTCAGCATGATAGGAAGGGTTTTGGCTTTCTGCATCTTAATGATGATGATGATGATAAGGTCAATTGCTTATGGGTAAGAATCAGGGGGAAGGCCAATGAGGCAGATACTACTGGGGAGAGTTAAAGAGTAGGGATGTAAAGTCAGAAAAATTGTTTCATAAGCTGCTGGAAGAAGGAAACAGCCTCAAGCTCTGTCAGGGAAGGTGTAAATTGGATAATAGGAGAAATCTTAATTGAAAGGGTTGTCAAGCACTGGCACAGGTTGCCCAGGGAAGTGATTGAGTTGCCGTGAAGTATTTTAAAGGACGTTTAAATGTGGCACTTAGTAACATGGTGTAGTGGTGGACTTCATGGTGCTTGGTTAACAGCTGCAATCAATGATCTTAGAGGTCTTTTAAAATCTAAACAATTATGTGAAATATATATAAAAAATACATTATCCCTTCTGAAAAGAAGTAAAATAAAACAAGCAAGACAAATCTTGAATTTTACTCTTACTATTGTAACTGAGACAAAAAACAACTAAGCAATCAAACAGAAAATTCCCCATTTTCTGATAACAAACAACTTGCTTCCATTGTAGAAATACAGCTTTTCCTTGAGAAATTCCATCAAATATGCAATATATGTATGATAGTTGATGTGATATGTTGATTATACTCTGTCCTATGGCTTTTGCATAAGGGATTTTTTTTTCTCTAAGAAGAAACAAACTGCAATGCAGAAATAAAACTCCGACGCTGCTATATAAAATATTCTGCCTTTCAGTGTATCACTATCTATAAGCAAAATGATGCAGATTTTGACAAGCCATAATTACCTATCCCTAATAATCCTACAACCACCCCTATTTGTGCTACCAGCACTGTGGGCCCTTGGATAGAACTGCTGACAAAACAATTCCCAGCTGGATGAAAAACAGTTAATGTCTCTTTAAACAGCTGTAGAAACCCTCTATCAGAGGGCTGGATTTAGCTGTTGTAGGAAGCATATTTCACCAGACTACTTCTTTTGCATGTAGTTGGTAATGCTGAATGAAGCCTGAAACCATACGTTTCAGTACAAGTGTTTCACACTCTATTCTATATATGCAGCCAGAGACTCAAATAAGGTCTTCAACCTGGAACTTGGTTTTGTTTATTCTCCCAAAATACAACACTTTTTAACAAATTTTGTCATGTAATGAATTCCTTGTTGTCCTGCTTATGTATTTGTGAAAGTGGATGAGCATCTCTGGTAAATTTGTAGAGGTTTTTCCACTAAATGGTGCCTAAGTTGCTGTATACATCTCAGCACCAAGATTTTACACTAAAATCTGACCTGAATCTTACTTGGATATGTATATTCCTTCTGTGGAATCCACAGAAATGATTCATGTTTATCTAATGAGGTAGCTTATAGTTAAGTTCACATTCAGTTCAGTTCACACTTCAGTTCATGTAAGGCTCAAATAACTTTGTGCTGTGTGGTGATAATACTGCTGATATTCCTAAATTACCAAAAGGCCACAGGCATTTTTTACATATAAATAATATTCTAAATCCAATAATAATTACATAGTTAAATATTTAAATAATATGGTTAGAGATACTTTAAAAAATATAATTTCAAATATTTAGCTAGCTAGATGGGATTCAGATTGTTCTCATATGTGCCAAATGCAATGTCAGATAACAAGAATATTGAATATTACTGGTGTTTTAGTTCATAAAAAAAATCAATCAAATCCAGGAAAATATGAAAAAGAGACAATTTTAGTTTTGCTCTGGAACTTTGCAAGTTTGGCTTTGGTAGACCACAAAAGAAAGCAAAGCATGTGACTTGGTACTGAAGACTGTACCATACACTTTTGCATATAGTTTTATCATGTGTACTGAGATTGGGTTGAAAGCCAAAGTGATATCCTGCAAATTCATGATGATCTTTGCTTCAGAAAAACTGCACTTAGAATGTAGCTTTCACAAGCAGCTGCTTCTTTCATGAACTGTGGCTGATTTTTACTGCTCTGTGTTGTAAGGGTATCACTAGAAGTGGGATGGATCTAGAGATTGTCCTGTGCCAAGTCATCAGTTTTCTTACAAATGCTTTCTTCAAGTGTTCCTTGCTGTCCTTCAAGGGGATGGGTATACTTACCTGACTTCTTGTGTTAATCAAAATTTGCTGACTAATTCTAAATTTAATTGCAAAGGTTTTTCTGTGTATTGTGGATGAACCTCTAAACAGTAACTTCAATTCATTTAACTGATTCTATCACTTCCAACTGTGGCTTGATCTTACCTTAGACAAACAGTCTTAAATAAAGCTAATTTTTAAAAGAAAACATTTCAATAGTAAGCTGTCTGATTATACTCATAATCAGATTTGATTTTAAAGTATTAGGAAACTTCTTTGTAAATAAACTCCTTCTGAATATCACCAAATCTAATTAATTGAAACCACCATTTCCTCAAAGGTGGCATATTTTCAGGGAGCATTTACAGAATAATATTTGTATATCAAGACTTATTTCTCCAGTTATTTCTGAGATATTTTTTCCACAATAAGAGTGCCCAGTTTTGAACAACAGCAGAAGTTCTACTGGAATTGCATGTTGGATAACGAAGGGAAGGTTTAACATGTTGTGATGCACAATTTCTATGGATAGAAACAGGTAAGCACCATTTATCTAATTGAATGGACAAACTGAGATCAAACACACTGGTCTTAATTAATTAGATCTGGAGATAGTAGCATCTGTGAGTCTGAAAAGCACTGCAAAAAATAATGAACCATGTTTTAGAAAATGAAATTTTATTTTGGCCTTATGTTAGACAGAAATTGGGAATACACACTTGCATTGAGTTCATCAGGAAATCACCAATGGTAGTTTCCTCTTCCCTACCAGGAACAACCTCTAGAATTAATTGAGTCAGCTGGCCTAGCGAGCAGATGTCCAATTATGTCACGGAACATGGGTTGCAGTGTCTCTTCTTAAGCAGAACTTGTAAATATTCAAAATACAACATGGTGCTGATGTGAAGCTTACATATTTACACTTAAGGTCTGTTTAGGAATTCTTTTTAAAAAGTAGATATGAAAATGTGGCTATTAAACAGCATTATTTCTACGGACAAATACAATTCTGCAAACACTCAGCAAATGTTTTGAAATCTGGCAACTACTCTGCTCAGAGGGAGATCTCTCTTTACTTGAGAGTGTATCCCTAGGTGGTGAGTAAAGAGAGATGCTTGGCTTGCTATCATATCTCTAAACACATCAGATAACTGTGCCCACCAGCCTACTTGGACACAGCAGTGGGTTTGACCATCTGCTCCCTAATATGACTATAACTGAATTTTGGCACTAGAATTCATGAGAAAAAGCAAGGGGTACTAAGAAACACTGGGTTCAGACAGGTGCCTTGGAAGTTTACCCTTGGTAACATGTGCTGTTTTAACAGTGATATGCATTCATTTCCACAGCTCTGTGAAAGTGCACAATTTGTGTTGGCATGGGACAGCAGAAGGTTGTCACTTCTGGTTAGTACTGCTTTCTGTAGAAACTACTGTTCCTATACTATCTACTTGAGACCCAAAACTAACAAAGAAATTCTACTTAACACAAAATAAATACACTTCACTGCATATCATATCACTTCATATCATGGAAAAGATTGTTTAGGAGTCAAATTTTCATTTCTGCTAACTTCTAGAAAAAGGGCTAAGAGGCTACAAGGCTCAGCTGTGATCCCTCCTCCATTCATTTAACTAATCATTATTAATTCATTAACTTTACACTAAATTTTGCAAAGCAGTGGATAGAGCCCACTAGCTAAGAAGCAGTCAAACAAAAGTGGCATAATGGTCAACCATGGCTGTGTTTTCTTTCCTTCAAGAACCACTCTGGAGAACACTTTTGCTTTTCTGGCCTTCTAGTAGGCACTTTCCTGCCTGTGAAAATGGAGCAGAGTAGTATTCTTAAAGCTGATTTTATAAACCATTCTCAAATTGAAAAAATTAAGGTTGAACATTATAAGGAAGCTCTTTGAAACGGAGGAAATTGAAATGGAAGTTAATTTGCTTTCTGTTAGCCCCAATTCCTTTATTGTAAGGTGACCAGATTTTAATGTCAGAAGAGGCAGAGACCAAATAAACTTAAGAACAAAAACTTTCAGAAAAGTTCAGAAATATATTGTAAGGGATTAAGCAAATCAGAAGACTGGATAAATAGATAGCTGTCTAGAAAAAAAGTTAAAGTGTGAGAGGAAAGTATTTTCAGCTCAGATGATTTTTTTACTACCTTCTATACTAAAATGAGAAATATGGAAAGAAAAACTAGTTACTAAATTTGTACTTTCCCAGTCATATAAAAGGTGATGAAATTAAGAAAATCAAGAAGATGGAATACACAAAACCAAAGCAAAAAGTCTTGATAACCCACTCCAAGTATTTGTTTGTATCCCCAAATACTATGACTGAATCACATGAAACACTGAATATCTAATGACTGCAGGAAACTACGTCTTTAATCTCTCCACTCCAGACTAATTTTGTGGGGTTTTTTTTAATTTATTTAACAAACTTTTTGAGTTTGCTCTCAAATATTCCTCTAAGGATGTCATGTAACTAAGTCATATTTTTATTTAAATTTGTGAATAAAAGTCTTCTTTTGCACAAAGAATATTTTCAATCAGTTAAAATGCACACATTTACAGGAGCTGAGATGTGCAGGATGAGACAAGTAAAAGCCCTGCTATTCAAATCCCATACCAAAGAAAATTCTCTTCCTTCAAGTTTTCTTCAATTAACTCAAAATATAGAACAAATCCCTAGAAAAAATGTAATGAAATAACAAAATCCAGACAAAATCCCATTCAAACAGGAACCTCAGTAATGATTGCAAGGGCCTGGCAATCATTACCAGGTGAGGCTTGGACCTGTTCCATCACTGTGTAATAGTGATGTTCCCTTTTAGGAAAATGCACCAGTGAGAAAACGACACATCCATTTCAACTAGAAAATGGTTGCCAACTCGGAATGTTGTACAGTCTGATTTCATGTATTTCATTTAATGCATTTTGTTTCATTTCATCACTTTTTAAAAATAATATTTGTTTTTCTCCTTTTTAAGCATTGGGCATTTTTATAGCAAGTCATTCCAAACTCATTTATTAGCTAGCATAGGCAATATATTTGATACAGTGTTTCAAGGGATAAAGAACATTCAATTTCTCTTCCCTAAAGGAATTATATTAATTAAACTTCCTGGCTAAATTCCCCTGAAATAATGAGTGAGCCACTTGTTACCATGTTGAATCTCAAATGAAACAGAGAACAGATTTTTGAAAAGGAGGCATTCTGGTTTATCTAAGAATTTTAGTGCAGAGCCCTCCACCAGCACAGTGGGCTGCTCTGGAAATTGAAATGCTGCCTAGATCTTTCAGGGGACTGTGGTCTGTGGCCAGATCTCAGAATGGCCATATGCCGTACTTTCTCAAGAAGACCTTAGGAGGCAATCCTAAACTTATTTTCTCCCTTTCATTTGCTGAGACATGATGAGGGCAGCTATTAAAATCTCTTACAGAGGAGCAGACGTGTGACATTCTCCCACAAATTTCCTCTTTTGGAATTGTGAATTCTTCTTAAGTACTCATTTTCCCTCTTAGGCTGATAAACAGGATCTGATTGCTCTTCTCAGTGTCATCATTGTACCCTGTGAGTTCTCTGCCATTGAGATACGGAAATGAAGCATTTCTTTTCTTTATGAATGTGTATGTAAAATCACCCACTGGATGGATATCTTTGATAGAATAAGCAATATCTTCTGTATCATCTTACTCTGTAGTCTTTTCTGGAAGTCTTTTCTGAAAGTCTAAACCTTATGTCCAGTATGGAATCACATCTCTGGTAAACTCACCTACTGTTCAAGACAGGCATAGAGAAGGTAAAGATCCTGCCTGGTTTACTATGTTGAGGTCCCCAGCATAAGAAAGATGTGGACCTGCTGGAGTGACTCCAGAGAAGAAACACAAAGATATACAGAGGTATGGAGCACCACTCCTATGAATGCAGGGTGAGAGACCAAGGATTGTTCAGCCTGAGGAAGAAAAGTCTCCAGGGAGATCTTAGAGCACCTTCCAGTACCTGAAGGGGGCTACAGGAAAGCTGTGGAGGGACTTATTACAAGGACCTGTAGTGACAGGACAAGGGGGAATTGCTTCAAACTGAGAAAGGGTATGTTTATGTTAGATACTAGGAAGAAATTCTTTACTGCGGGGGTGGTGAGGAACAAATTGTCCAGATAAGCAGTGGATGCCACATCCCTGGAAGTAACCAAGTCCAGATTGGGCTCTGAACAGCCTGGTCCAGTGGAAGGTTCTCTGCTCATGGCAAAGGAGACTGGAATTATATGATCTTTAAGGTCCCTTCCAACCCAGCCCATTCTATATGTTCTGTCATGCGTTCAGTTAAATATCTTGTGTTAAAAGCATGGTCTTCTCCTTGGTCTTAGTAGAACTACTCAGGAGTGGTTTTTTTCTTGGATGAGGGACAGACAATATATTTTCACTTTTCCTGTATTTTTTTAAAGTTATTTTTAACTGTGTAAGTAACATCTAAAATCTGAAAATTTGTTATTCAGCATATTGTAGGAAAGTGTCCTTGCCAAAAACAAGCCAAGTCAGAAAACATTCAAGCACTGTGACTGTCAAGGACAGTATTCTAACCCTCCTACACAGAATTTCTGCAACTATGCTGTGTGCAAAGCAATAGTTAATAAAACTCCAATATTTCCAGGCTTCCCACAGGTTGTAAAAGACAACTATGATTTAATGATTAAAAATGCAAGACTATCAGGATTTAGAATCCTTACACGGGTTTCATTTTGACCATGACTATAGAAAGTATTTTTTGTCTGGTTCATCTCACAGAAATGTGTTTTATAAGTATCTCTTATCAAATAAGAATGAAAACCAGCAGAGGTATTACTGTGCTAAAACCTGTGCTTTAAGAGTATTAACCTTCTTATGCTATGACATATGACAAAAAAATTAATGTATTGAAGTTTTCTTGCTGGAAAACCAGTGGAGCTTCTAATACAATAAAACTGTGGGGGAAAGAAAATTCTTCTATTCTTTCACAACTTCTGTTGTCTCCCTTCACACTATTTTTCTCCACTTAACAGCAATTGTCTGTGAGAGAACTTCTGCTAGCAAAGTAAAGAAAATCTACTTTGATAGTCCTTTAGATTACAATGGGTAATATGTGACTGAAATTGTTGTTCTTAATAATTTCTAACAGTAAAATAAAAGTAAATTTACATCAGATTTCATTCTTAACTAATTTAATTTCTTTTTTCTGGTCAATCTGTCAATTACAGTCTTTTATAACTCTCACAACATCATAAAAGAATATCAGTAGGCCAAATCAGAATTCCCCCTGCTAGAAAACAAGGTATTCTGCATGATGTTCAGGGCAAGAGAATAAAGTGTATAAAAGGAAACAGATATACACAGAAAGCATTCAGTGGAGTACCAGTTTAGCTATTCAAGTCAGCTCAGAGAAATGAGATTCAGGTGATCCCAAACTAATATGTTATTAGTTACTTATATGCTATATCAATTGTGATCCTAAGAATTGAGTTACACTTTTTCATCACACTTGATTCTTAAAGTAACAAATTAACTATATGTAAGTGGGCTATTTTTCCAAGAAATCTTAAGACTAAATTCATTGCTTCTTGAAGACAAACCAGTACTCCTGGTAAAAACTGTCATGATGGCAGCAGTATTGGCAGACTAGGATAAGCTATTCGTCCCACACTGGGATAGGAAAATCCTAGTGGGACTCTATTCTACCTTCTGTTATAAAGGGATTATCACAATATCTCAACATTTAGGCCAGCTTGTTCTACAAAAAAGTGCTATATCAGCCAGCACTTGAATAAGGCAAGTACAAATTAAATCAACTTGAGAGTCTTCCTGGATGCAGTATTGAGCAGACACCCAGGATACTTCATTGCATTGTTCATGAGCCAGATTCATTTACCTCAGCCTCCCTCTACCTCACTGGAATGTTTTACTCACTGTTATGGACAGAAAAGATTTCCTTGCCAAAAGCAGATTGGTTTAAAGAGTCAGGTCATAAAGGAAAATCTATCCCAGAGTCTTATGACATGTTTGCTTGGCATATACTTTTGACAGTGAACTAACAATGTGATAATCACAGACAAGAATAAATGTTTTTCTTGTTCTAGAGGTATTTATATTTTATTTCTTATATTAATTTTATACATTCAGCATTTTTTTTTTCACAAATTATACTATTTTAAAATTATTTAGCATGTTTTCAGACTTTCCTTTTGTTTCCATTCAAACAAATAGAATAGTCAGGCAATTTGAAACATTTTGGAGCTGAGGACTGTTTTTAAGTTTCCTCCAAGTGAAACACATCCAATAGAATATGCTTAAATTTAGATTTTCCTTAGCACTGTCAAAAGTTTACCTGATGCTGAGTAGGAAGTTAGTATCAGTAATTTTGTCTAAATATACTAATAACCTAGGGAATCAAAGCATAGGGGAGACATGAACATAGCAAAATTATATTTCTTGGTTTTGGTCTTTTGGCAAATGGAGAAACTTGTATACATTTAATCTAAATCCAAATAGAGTAATCTAATACAAATTTAATCACATTTCCTTCCATAACAAATGATTGATTGTATAGAGTATTAAGTATTCATTTTTCATCTTTCTCCAGTTTCAAGCTTCTAACACTAAGCAGCTTTATAGTTGAGGGTTTTTTGTGAGGCTTTGAAAACACAAAGGTGAAAAACTTTACTTGGATAAAGCAGCTCCTTGAGGAAAACAATTCTGATTAAATTCTGTACTGACATACTGAAAAATACAGAGTTCCCTGAGTATGTTTTCTGAAGTGTCAGGGTAGTGCAATATATACACTGAAATACAACTATTTGCCAAATTTGAGAAGAGTGGGTCAATGGTGCCCAGATGGTCTTTTGCATTTCCTATTTCTTCAATACATGAGATTTATTTGTAAAAGATATAAAGAGCTACACATATGCAATCAATATTCCTACACAGGGGAAGAGGCATGGTAACTGTTCTTGCTCAGGACAGGGCATTTTGTAAAAAAGTAATGAGAGGATACTCCCAATACTGAACTTTCATATTTGTCTCCAAATCCATACTTAACACAACTAATAGCATGCTTGCATTTAAACCACATTAAATGGATTCTGCCTGTTCCTGTTCTTGTATGGTATTGCAAATATTTTGCTATAATGCTGTGAATGAAGGCAGATCATATATTATTGCGTATAAATCAATAAAAAACCCTATAGTTACAAATATGCACTTGCCAGATTTATGTACTGCTGTTGTAGGAGTTGCTTGGACTGTTGTTCTGGTGCTGACAAACAGGCTGATATTGTAACACTGTGGCCAACAGACCTATGACCTGCTCTTGACCTGTGTACACTGTCAGATTTTAACTTTGAAAGTAATGTGTTTTCAGAGAATATTTTTCTTACTTACTGTTTCCATACTTCACTATAATAGTTTTACTATGAATAACAGTATCTGTTTACTATTAGAAGCAAATACGTGAAAAGAACAGTGAAAAATTCACATGGCTTTTTCTCCTTGCTTTTAAACATTATATATCACTGGTGTGATATAAGAAAATATGTAAGTACATTATCCCCTCTTTATTAAAATGGAAAAGAGAATAACCATGGAACAGCTGTTTCTTTCACATTCTCACATTCTCACTCCTTTGTTTATTCCCCTTCTCAAGTCCTCTATCCCCACAGTGCTACTACTGTAACTGTGGGGTCAGCCATAGCCAGCAGCAGGTTCATCTTGAAGCCAGATGGTATTGATTTCATTGAACATGGGTAAAGCTTCTAGCAGCTTCTCACAGAAGCTGAAATCTTGCCATGCCAATGCAATACAGAATGTTTGAGGTATAGAGTACATGTGCAAGATTTTGCATTTGTCAAATACAGATTTTGACAGTTTTCTGTATATTTCAGTTGGGCTGCTTATGTTTAATTAAATAAAATTGGAAAACGAAGTTTTTGAAGCAGTAAGCACTGACATTGCAGCGGTTGCAGCGTTCCCATCACTTATATAGCATATAGCTCTGCACAAACACAGAATCTCTTATATTTCCCTGATGTTCTCTTGTTCAGAATCAGTGAAAAGGTACTTTGACTCTGCTGAATCTGTTACAACAAGTTATCTTTGAATTGCACTGGAGACTAAAATTTTTCCCTTCCAGTCTTCTTCCAATCTATTAGTTTGTATTTTGGGTTGGGTAGTGGAGAGATTCCCTTCAGCAGGAAAATTCGAAAGGAACAGTTTGCATTCGAATACTGCCTCTTTACATTTTAGTACATACTGATTGTCTGGTGCATAAATTCATTTAGATCAGGATAGTAATCTGTCCCAGCAGTTTTCATACCTCACATGCTACAGTATTGCCAATCCACCACATAGTTTCCTTCCTCCTCCCCTCTTATGATGTGTTGCTAGAAGAGGGTTATAAAAAAAATGTCGGATCTTGTGATAGCCTCCAAATGCATTAATCCATAGTCTGTGTTTTGGGTAGTTCTTTTCACCATCACCATCACCCTGGAACCATCCAGCACTAGGGTTTCTATAGCACAAGACCTGGAGACCAAAGGAGCAGAGATGTTGCATCATTTTAACAACAAAGGTCTGCTGCCTGTTATGTTGATGCTCCATGTTTTCATAGATTAAAAACAGGAAATGTGAATTTCTTGTAGCAAAATCAGGAACGAGTAAACCATGAAAATATAAATTTGGAATTTTTACTGCTAAAAGACAGGATTACATGAGCTTTTATATACGTGCCAACTATTAGAGGGTTGTTAAAAAAATGTCCCAATGACATATCATCCACAAGAACAGTAAAGAAGTTAATCACTGCTCACTAAGTAGATGAAATGCATTTTCTAAAGGTTGGAGTGCACTTTTGTGTACTTTAGGTCTTTCTTCTTTCCACAGCACTATAGAAAAATCTTCCTATTAGGAGGAAAATAAGAAAGAATTATAATTATTTGTTTAAAAATATAAACGTGCTTCAGCTGGACCTGTGAGTTAATAAGCCATTTAGCTATTAAATATTATGCAGACACTATCTGAATGTATTTTTTAAAGTATGGTTACATTGCGGGGATTATCTGGTTCAGAAAAATAATATGTAGCCCTAAGCTTCAAAAAGCTTCTGGAGAGTCTGTAGTTTCTGTCTCACTATCACTAATAATATTAATAATAATAACCAAGTTTGAAGTCCTACTGTCTTGCTTGGAACAAAAGTTCTTCTTTGATTAGTTCAGTGATATATCTGAAATATGACCCTGTGTCTCTAAATAACAATATGCATACAATAGGTGCATCTATGATGGCAAACACCTTTGAATCACTGAGAAACAGTGATTTGTGTATTATGTTTCCTCTCTCTTTTTTTCTTTCCTTTCTACAGTGGATAATTTTAGGTGTGACTAATATTTCACATTGCTGAAATGTTTATTTTTTAAATCAGATTAAAATTCCTCTTTGTGCCATTGTACACTTTGGAAATTAAAATAAAAAAAAAATTGAAAACTAATAGAAAAAAAATTTGATTTCTGATATTTATTTGTAGATTTTAACCTGCACAGTGTAAACTGCTGCAATGAAATTGTATGTCTCTATATGTTAGTATATGTAAATAAACTAAAGATTGGTGCTACCATAGTGGCAATAGTAAGTCTGATCATACTGCTGATTTTCTGCAAACTTGAAATGCAGTGTGATTCTAAAACCTCTAACTTAGATTTAATAATTTTCATTTCAGCTTCTGGAAGCTGTATCTAATTCTTATAACTACAAAACACAGTAGTATAAAAAGGTCTAAATTTCAGTTGGCTGATTATTGTGCTGGAAGGCAATGCCATACAGCATGTTGAAAAATATTCTCAACAAACTCCTTTTATTTTAGAGTTGCTATTTAAATGTAGACAGTTTGGGGTGAACTTGAATTAAGAGAAGGATTTGTTCAATTTCTGTGGGAGCAAAACTCTGCAAGTTAAATTCAAAATTTTGAAGATCAGGAGATATGCATCAAAATGTCAGAAAGCTAACTTCAAAAAACTGCTCGAGACTTTTTGAAATGTATCATCTTAGTTTCTTTTCTCTTGCCTTCTGATGTTAGCACACGTATTTAATAAATGCCATTATTAATTTTTTGCTGTTATTGTATTCAATACCCATAGACATATATACAGGGGGAAAAAAAGAAAAATATAAAAAGCCTTGATTCCTCTATTATTCTAGTAACTGGGGCTTTCAGAAAAGGAGGTAGTTTCTGAAGCACTTATAATATAACTTCCCAGCTGTATTGGGCTTGATTATGACAGTCCATTTTCCATTTTTTCCAAAGCATCTCGTATGTATATGAATTTTTAGGATTTCTCTGTTTCTTTTCTGTCCCCACAGGTGGTGATTCAGGGCACACAACAGTTTGGGAGGGAACACAACTGAGAAGATGACCCAAAGTAACCAAAAAAATATTCCAAACCATATAAAGTCACGGTCAGCAATGAAAGGGAAAAGAGAGGATTTTAGCAGGCCTAGACGCTTTTTGCTCAGAAGATAACTGGGCATCATTCTATGCATGGGAGTTGAGAGTGAGTCCCTTTGCATCTCTTCTTTTGTGTTTTTCTTTTTTCTTCCCTCTTCTTTCACTTATCCTTTACTTATGAGAGAAACAATATTAATAATAATATTTATTAACATTTATTATTGTCATTATTAGTAGTATTAGTATTATTATTAATCTTGGTCCCCAAGTTTTCTTGCTTTTATTTCTGCCTTCGTCTGTCCCTGTCCCACTGGAGATAGAGAATGGGCAGCCTGAGTGAGTGTCTGTGTGCTGCTCAGCTGCCCATTGAGCTTAAACCACAACAGCTCACCTACATAGGCACATCCTCCCTCTGCTTTCTCAGTGCACCAATTCTGCTATTCTATCCACCTAACTTTATGTTCCACCAAAAATATTGTTCTAATGAAAGAGTGAGATGTAGCCAGTAATGATACTCATTAATCTATACAGAAGATCCTAGAGAGCCTCTACATGCCATAAAATAAACCCACATAAATATAAGCATAGAGACATCCTTTTCATTGTATAGTAAAAAGCCCAAACCAGGTAAATAGAATTTGACTTATTGTTAGTCACTCTCACAACAAAATTTTTTCCTGGAACACATTTGCTGCATTTGTTTTTTTACCAGCTGGAAAAGGGCAGGGCAAAGCTTTCCAAGCCCTAATTAATGACTGTACAGACCTCAGTGTGGTCACTTAATTCCTACTTAATGGACAAAACAAATTTAGACAAGAATGGAAAAAACTTTGGCGATGAAAGATTGATAACATTCCTAAAATATAGACAATTTTTCTGTTAGAAATAAAGTACAGAATCAAAGAACTATTACGGTTATTATTTTGCTAAAATACACAAATGTATTTAATTCCTATACATGCTAAGATGGGCTGTATCTTACTCCTATATAATGAGAATTCTCAAATCTTTGTTCGCGAAGCCTAGCCATGATACTGAGAATTACCCTGCTTCACTTCCTATTTAACTGTTTCTCACAGAAATTAATGAAGGAAGATAAAAAAAAGCACATAATCTTGTACTTAATGAACTCTGAAATAGTCTTCTGCTGCCTTTTGGTTCCTTCCTAGCCAGGTATTTACATTTCAGGCCGTCTTTTAATAGAACCCATGCATAGAGAATTTGAACAGGTCTTTCCCCATTATCATTATTTGGAATTAACCCTGAAAATAGCCTGCACTTCTGGTAAGAGACTTCCAAGTTTTTGTTATCCTCCCATTCCATTTTATTGACAAGAGACCTGAAACATTTAAAGATGCAGTCTTGCTTTGCTAACAGATTCCCTAACGACAGATAAAGATTATTGACAGGTTTTTCTTAGACAGAGAAAGAGATAATACAAACTTTATCCTTTACAAATCTGACTCAACATTTTTACTATTTCAGGTCTTTTAAATGACACTTTAATTTACCAAGATTTACCATTCTTGCTGGACCCAAGGCTTAATTAGCAAGTCTCCTGGGGTTAGTCTTTTAAGGTGAATAGCTCTTCTGTAAATAGGAAGGCATATGAAGAAAAAAAGCTTTACAATTTGTGTGGTTGAAAGTTTTTATTGTGAAGTTTCAGTGCATCTTAGCTTAAGTGTTAAAGAGACTGGTTTTAAAAACCAACTTCTGGAAGTTCAAATCGAAGAAAAATGGTTTGTGTTCAACATAAGTGCTCTGTGTGTGCCTGCATAGGCTTTAATAAATGAAAGTAGTAGCCTTCAGATTTAATACATTAGTGTTAAATTAGTATTAGTATTTAAGACAGTGTTAGACTTAAGATTCCTTGAAGAGCTGCACTTGGAAGTCTGGAAGATGCATTATTAAATACATTCTTCTCTGTATGCATTAGTCTGTCATGGTTCATCTGTATTATTCCATGCAGGAAATATTCAAGTTCAAACACACCAATTTAGCACAGAATGCCTAGGGCACCTAGGCAACATTGAAATCTGAATCTAGCCAATAGCAATATAAACATACAGGAACCTGCTCTCAAAAAGCAGCCCCATCTAGAATGTTTATTTGCTCATTTTTAATGTTAGTTTAATGTTGGAATTCTTTTTATGGTACTATCATCAGTGTTTCCCAGTATTCCCTATAATTTTTACGTAAACAAGGGTATAAATAAG
>JAYRBT010000093.1:42969240-42996391 GCA_036023395.1 Myiotriccus ornatus | reverse complement strand
GAAAACAAATCTGAAGGGAAAAAGGTATCAATAATTTAATATATAACATTTTATTGTATTTTCCCCTTTTTTATATAACATTAAAATATATCCAGGTCCCTTCAGTTTTCCTTCTCCAAAACGTTGCCAAATTCCAACACAATTAGTTAATATTTTTCTTTCCATTTTGTATGAATAAGTCATTTGGCATAATATTGAATGTAATAACATTGGTGCCATCATTTCTATCTAATGATCAGATATTACCTGAGAAAGTCTTATGATTTTCACAGAAAACTCCTATGCCTGACTAAATATATTTGTGCACAAAATAGAGGAAAAATTCCATGAAGGTTTTTATTGCAGAAATATAAATATAAACCCACAGGTGATATTTTCTCCCCTTTAGTTGCTTGGTGGAGGCAAATATTCTCCCTCTTCTCCTGTTCTTCTGGTCAAGTTATCTTCCTTATATCCTCATTCCACATTTATATTTTAATTAGAAAAAATGCTGACATATTTTTATTTATTTTATTTTATTGTTTGTTGAGAGATCACTGCTGACTTCCCTGGAACTATTATTTATGCCCATGGTCTAATCAAACCTTAAAAGATATACAGAAAATAGTCCAGAAAAAAAAGTCATAACTCTGAAATTGAAATGTGTTTTTCTAAACTGCTTGAGAAAATGTAATTTTCTTACTGCAAAGCAGGCATCTGCCGTTCTTTCTCTGGGAAAATAACTATTGACTCTCAAAACCTCTATAAAGAAATTAAATTCACCGAAGTATCTGTATGTAAAATCTCTTTGTGATCTTTCTCTACTTTTTTGGTGACTCTTCTCAGCTATCTAGCAATCTCTCTGTTTTTCCCACCAACAGGTTGTTTATGCTAGATCATGTTTTCTACACCTGAATTTTAGGAAACACTAAATTTTTTTCATAATCAGAAAAGAATAATTGTTAATTCCCATTCAAAAACTACTGCATTAATTCCTTATTCAAAAACTATTGTATTATATTGTTTCCTAAGTCAGTGCTAGTTTTATGAATGCCATTGAAGAGAAGAAATAAAATTAAATTATTTATTAGGAAGCCAAATTCCTGAAAAGTATAGTTTATTTGTACCCTTGTGTATTTTCAAAATACTTCTGAAAATTGAGACAAGAAGCAGAAGACCTTTGCTAGAATTAAATGTTTTCTTAAAAATAAGTAATCATATAACTTAATAGACATAGCTTTAATCCACATTTTTTATTTTGTTTACAGGACAGAGAACACAACTAATTATATTGCCGATTATTTCTACTGAGATTTGCATTCCATAAAGCTTTTCAGTGTGCAGATGAAAGTGTTTGACTTAGGTGTTTCATTGTTCACAATGCCTTTTCAAAGGCAAAGCCATAGTAGAAAGACATCAAAATATAAAATTAATTGAAAAAAAGTACCTAGAAGATTCAGCTTCTAGTTCGGCAGTGGAAACCATCTCTCATATTACTTTTCTTGTAGTATCAAGTGTGTCACAGGATGAATGTCTAAGGACATATGTAGTAAGACCACTATTTATTTTGCATTTCAAGTATTCTCCATATTTTTTGAAAACCACTGCATGATAATGGATCTGAAAGTACTAATATATTTTAATACCTTTAATAAGGTATTAAAACTAGTGAGAGAATGATTTATTAAAAAACATCATTGAAAATATGTACTTGAAAATATAGGCTCTTGAGATAAGCATATACAGCAGCTGTTGAGCCAGCTGCAACATAGCACCGTTTTCTCCAAGCCCTTCACAGAAGCCTAACCATACAATCATAATTTTAACAAAACATAATCAGAAATATGTATACAGTAAAATCCCTGATTTGATGGAATAGGTCTCAAGACTCAACAGGAGTAAAAGACTGTTTTAAGGCACGTTTGTATATGGAACAGTCTCTTTGATAACAGTACCATCATATTTGACAGGATTGTGTTCTTGGATTTATATTGTGAGATGGTCTTAATTTCTAAAAAGCAGCTCTGATTAGCCTGACAAAGCATCACCACAGCTAAAAGTGAATGAGCCGGGGTCTATTCCTGTCTAGGTATTGCCAACAGAATTGTTTATTGAATTACAATTATTATGTCAGTCAGTTATGGTGTGTAATTTCTTCTGCTTGTCTCCCCCCAGGAGAAAATGAGAGGTGTCATCAAAGCTTAAGCTGAAGACAGAAGTGCATCACTAATAGCATATATGTCCTGGAAATCCTTCCCTACAGATTACTGCAGTTCTAATGAAAGAATTCAAAATGAGACTTGGATTCACTCAAAAAAACCCACAAAAACCAAAAACCAACACCACACCAAAAAACCAAACCAAAACGAAAAACAACCAATCCAAAACAAAACAGTTAAATTCATTTTATTCATACACCACACAAATCTAAGAAGTCAATAAGGCACAGTAAATGGAATTCCACATTTTTCTGAGTCAATATTTAAAGGAGAATTCCACTGAGAGGAGATAATATTTGCTGTGAAAGCTGAGCACATTTACTGTGTAATAGAGTGAGGTGTTTCGGATGTCTATTGTTCAGAATTGAGAATAAAATAGGAACTAAAGAGAAGCTTTTATGAAAATAATAATAATACTGATAATTTTATTATATATAATATTCATAGAATATAATAATATTGCCTATAAATATGAATATTGATATTTAATTATATGTAATTATAATATAATTGCTTACAATTAAATAGAATGCTTGTTCCCAGTCAATCTATAATATTAAGAGTTATGAAGTATGCTAACTGGAATATTGTATGAAAACCTTTTTTTCTATGGTATGCCTGTCTCTGCCCATTTCTTCTGTTCTTTTAAGCTACTCCAGCTTCAAGGTAATATATGTATCTTCCTCTTCAGGGAGCCAATAAGTTTTGGAGGGAAAAGATTATGAGACAACAGGATGGATAAAATAAACTGAGCCACAGGGTTTCCCTACTCTGCTATCTGGGTAAAGGAAAAGCTGGCTAATTATACCCACTACAGTACCAGCAGAGCCAGCTAAAAACTTTTTCTCCCTGTGTGTAGAGAGAAAAATGTTGTCACTTTGCTGGGATGACTGGCTCCACTATCTTTGAAAAATAAATGAGGTAGACCATATATTAGGCCTTCTGAGTTACTTGAAGCAATCCATTTTCCAATGAAAGCTTTAGTCAGGTGTACCTAAGTGTATCCAGGGAACTGGTCAATAGGCGTGATGCAGAGCAGCAGCTTTTTCCACTTCAAAGTTTCTTTTTACTGGTAACAATAGGGTCTTCATAGTGACTGCTTGCAGTACGATGATAAATTAAAGAATACTGTACCACTGCTCTACCAAC
Organism: Myiotriccus ornatus; assembly: GCA_036023395.1. Lineage (NCBI taxonomy): Eukaryota > Metazoa > Chordata > Aves > Passeriformes > Tyrannidae > Myiotriccus > Myiotriccus ornatus. The sequence goes on along the minus strand of JAYRBT010000093.1, from coordinate 42,993,044 downwards.
TAATAGTAGTCAGAGCAATTACAGCCATTTATTACAATACCACTTTCTCACTACCAAAGCGAAACATCAGCTGCATTAAAGCAGAAATTGAAATATAAACCTTTAACCATTTTTTAAATCAGACTGCAAATCTCAACAAAAAATCCATTCAGGATTTGTGACAGTATTTCATATATGAAAGTATACATGACAGTATTTCATATATTTATGCAATGTTTCTGTCTGTAGACAGAATGGTTTAGCTAGTACATCAATAAGTTTTACTAAAATTAGCTACTATTTTAATTTGCAAATGTGCATTAGGTTATGGAAAGTCAAAAGAGCTCCCTTCAGTAGCCAAAAATCTTAAATTGAGATTAAAACTCGAGACAAATTAGCTCTGATATTTTCCTCTTTTTAACACCTAAGCAATCTTTGCCTGATACTTGCATGACACTGAAGGGTAATAGGGTAAGTTTGTCTAAGTTTTAGCTCTAGGCATCTACATAGTGTGATATACACTGTTAAAACACTTTTGGAATACATATATGCATAGGGACTGACAGAAAATAATAGCAAGTAGTTAGTCTGTGTAGACTGAACCATCTATTACCCTAGAATAAAAATGGAGGATAAAATAAAAATAAATATATAAAAATAAAAATAAAATAAAATAAAATAAATAAAATAAATAATATAAAATAAATAATATAAAATAAAATAAATAATATAAAATAAAATAAATAAAAATAAAAAAGTCAGGAACTGCAGGCTACAGGATGTCTTGGGCTACAAACAACTCACCGGTGGCCCATTGCTGGCCATCAAGGGAGAACAATCTTAGGGTACAGGCCACTTTTTGGTGTATGAAGAGGACAGTGGGGGATATAAGAAGAATGCCAAGGGTCAGGATGACCAGAAACAAAATAATTGGTTTTTGTCAACTAAAAACTGAAGGAGGAAGGTTCCGTAAATAGGGTTCTCTCACCAGTCCCAAGACAGCACTGATGCTCACCAAATACTGCTGCTGGGGAAGTACTGATGATGTTGCTCTACATGCATACTCTGTATTCTGCTTTTGCTCTGGGTCAACTATCACAAATACTTGGAAAGAATACAGGTACGATACTGTCAATTAGTATGTCACTGTGATTCATATGCATACATAGGCAGATATATTCATACACACTATTTATGTATATAGAGAGAGAGAGGGAGTAAAGAGAGAAAGACAAGGTGTGCATACACTGGCACTAACTGTGTAACTGATCAACTGATTGCCTGATATGTCTATCGATGAATCTACACTATATCTAAACTAACTGTATATGGATTAACTAGTCATGTTCCCTCGGTAGTCGTTTCCCTTCTTTTCCAATCCCTCTTCCTGTTTTGTGTTTTGGTGACCCAAAAGTGGGTTTGTATTCTGTAACTTAGATGAAAAAAAAATGATTAAGATAAAATTTATATAACAATGAATATCCAGGAAAAAAAGAAATCTTAAACATGGTTGATCAGCAGTGGGAGGTGGAAAGTTACTAAGGAAAAAAACCAAACCCTAGACACCTTATCTCTTTTCAGTGCTTTTATATTAAACCGATTTTAAGGGAAATCTGGGAATGAATTAGTTTATTTTTTTTATTCTTAAAACTGAAAATACTTCAGTCATATGCTAAAAAAAAAATCTATATAAACCAGAATCAGGTGTATTATAAGAAAATACAGGTTAATCAGCCACTGTACACAAGAATCTATGTAAACCAGAAGGGAATCTGTTTGTTTAATCTACTATATGACCAATGTTTTGTTTATTTAACAGCAATTTTTTGAAAGGTTATTGGACATCAAGCATGGACAGAAGCCATATTATATCTTTAACAGGGAGATTGCCTAGATATTTCTTTGAGTTTCTTCTAGTCTTGCACAAAATTTAGAAAGAATTAAGATTCATTGTCTTAGAGGTAGCTGAATGTAAAGGTGTGGTTTTGATGAAGTGGGAATTCAGGTCTTTAGAAAGACTGATTTACTGATTCTTAAGGTAGAGACTGATCATTTTCTTGCCCCATTGTGGTAGCATTCTCAAATTTTTTGTGTATTCATAAAAGAAAACTTTTTGTGGACTAAGTTGGGATATGACTGTTGCTGCATCAGGTAATATTTGGAAATTATAGTTTGGTTTACCAGAAAGGAACTGCTTTTAACTGGGACAGTGTTTTGCAGGCTGTCATCCAGCTCCTCTGAAAAGGCATTGGCTCCTGCTTCTGAGCTTAGAGCTGAGACATGAATAGCTGCAGAAGCAACTGCACACACAGCACCATGAAAGGTACTGATAAGGTAACCAATTTCTCTGTAATAAAAGCATGATAACCAGACAGCAGGATCCAAATAGCCACTTTTCTGTCAGCTGGAGTTTATGTGGGTTTGATTACCCTGTCAGTAAGGACTGAGATGGCCTTACTCCACTTTCATACATGCAAAATACTTTTTATCCTAAAAGGAGACAAGATGAAACCTATGAAAATTCTCAAAATAAGATTAAGACCTTGATTATTGAAATGTATTTGCTAACTTCTCCTTTGATAAAAATGTATTTGATAAAGAAGTAAATAAATTAGAGGGCTGAACAATCACCAACCATATGAAGTTTAACAAAGACAAGTGCTGAATTCTGCATCTAGGACAGGGCAACCATTCACATATGTCCAGACTGGGGAATGAGAAGCTGAAGGGCAGCCCTGTGAAAAGGGTCTCGGAGTCCTGGTCAGTGTCAAACTGAATATGAGTCAACAGTGTGACCTGGCAGACAAAAGGACCAACCATGTCCTGGGGAGCATCAGGCAAAGCACTGCCAACCGGTCATGACGGTCCTGCTTTGTTCTGCACTGGAGTGACCTCATCTTGAATATTGTGTGCAGTTTTGGGCACCACCATATGAAAAGGATATTAAGCTCTCAGAGAGCAAAGGAAGGCAATGAAGGTGGTGAAGGGCCTTGAGGGGAAGCCGTGTGAGGAGTGGCTGAGGTCACCTGGTCTGTTCAGTCTGGGGAAGAGGAGACTGAGAGAGGACCTCATTGAAGTCTACAACTTCCTCACAAGGGGAAGTGGAAGAGTGGACACCGATTCTCTTCTCTCTGGTGACCACTGATAGGACCCAAGGGAAAGGCATGAAGCTGTGTCGGGGGAGATTTAGGTTGGATATCAGGAAAAGATTTTGCACCTAGAAGGTAGCTTGGCATTGAAACAGTCTCCCTAGGGAAGTGGTAACAGCACCAAGCCTGCCAGAGTTCAAGGTTGTCTGGACAATGCTTTGAAACACATGGTGTGATTCTTGAGACTGTCCTGTGCAGTGCCAGGGCTTGGTCTCAGATGATCCTTGTGAGTGCCTTCCAACTCAGGATACTCTATTATTCTATGATTCTACCTAATTACTTTGTCATTAGTGGGGCCATATTTGGTCTACTGACAAACTAACGAAAAGCTATATATTTGAAGCTTAGTTTGAGACACCTCATTTCTTTCAAAAAAGCTCTGTATTAACAGCCCTGTGATAAATTATATATACTGTTTTCGGGCAGGAAATCCTGAAACCACGAGGTTTGACCTGGACTTCTAAAAAAAACAACAAAAAAAGCCAACCAATGTGCAAGAATAAAAGGAAATGCCATCTTTCTCTAAAATGTAGTTTTATATTTTGTAATGAGATGATATGGAGTCTAGCATAGAATTAGTTTACTTTAAACCAACAACGAGATCTATGGAGTTGGCTTCTAAGCCGTCAATGATAGAGTAATTTGCAATTTTCAATACTGTGTGTATACATTAGTATTTCACATTGACATAACTAAGTTAAAAAATGACAAAATAGAGTGGCAGCTTGATCTGAGAACTAAAAAGTCTTTAAATGAATCTTAAGTTTGTCTGCTCTTGCTACCTAATTAATCCTTAAAGGTGTCAGTCAGTAAGTCTAATAGCTGAGTGCTAGTGCCGTGGTCAGTTCCAAATTGTAGTATTGATTAATTGATTGTCTTCTTCCAGTTGTGAATTGTATTAGTGCTGGCTCAGACTGACTGGCTCAAGGCCAAAACTTAATCTCTTGTGAAAGACAACAAACAGTTCCCCAGTTTCACTGCAGTGGTTAAGTGAGTGATTGGGAAACTAAAACTTCTTGAATGATTATCTGATAAAAAAAGAAGAATATGTGAAATATAATTAATATGCTGTGGGTAATAGTCTAATTCCAGCTGCTCAAGCAAGAAACAAACTCTCTTTGTCTCCAGACTTACACATTGGAAATAATAAAACAACTGCTGAATCTTGAATGTTTATGCTGGAGTGATAGAATGGGGAAGAAAAATAGTCACTATCTGAAACTACTTGAAGGAATTTGTACAATCAGTTTTGTGGTTTCAAACTAAAATGAAAATTGGAAAAGCAAAGGCAGGTCATGACTCGAGTCTTATTGACACTGCTGCCTGGAGAAATTTGCACACCAACTGTCTATTCAATGTATACCTAATTTTCAAGAGCATTAGGCATTCTTGAAGTTAACATAGAAGAGAGAGAAAATGTTGATATGTTGTTCAGCTTTTTGATTAAATAAGAAAGCAAGTTATTTTTTGGCAGACACCATTTCATCTCCATACCTTTCTAATAACATGTAAAATAATGGGTCTGAAGAAATGTTTAGTTTTCTCTTTCCCTCAACAGGGAGATATTTGCCTGTTACTGGAAAATTATATACTTCTCTATATATCTTATATTGGGATATATAATTATTTCTCAATTAAAAACAAAATACAGTAGGAGCACATAATAGTTTTCATTTTGGGCATTTTTTTCTTTGTAATCCAGGCCTGATAAAGCTCATGGGACCTAACATCTTTTCCTATGGAATCCATAAACCAGTAATATTGTTTTGCTGAGGTTCAACTGTACAGAAAAGCCATGAAAAGTTCTGATTCCTGGGAAATCCTTCAAACCCACAAAAGTTTAGTAGGGTAGGAGTGAGTCTTGGGTACCTGCCTTATGAAAACAGATGGAAAGAGTTGGGGTAGTTTAGCCTGGAGAAGAGAAGACTTTGGAGGCGCCTTATAGCACCTTCCAGTACCTAAAGAGGACCTAGAGAAAAGATGGGGAGGGACTTTTCATCAGATATTGTAGTGGTAGTATGAGGGGTAACCAGCTTCAGAATTAAGGGGGTTAGATTTAGTTTAATCCATTCTATGTTTCTATGTAATAAATAAACAGTAAAAAAAAAAAAAAGGAAATAAATCATAGTGGTAATAATGTCCAACATACTAAACATTTATGACCTTGGATTTGTTAATTTGTCCAAATTTAGAGACATTAAAAAACTCAACCCTAAAACCAGCTATCTTGGGCATAAGCAACAATTAAATTGCAATTCAGTTCAGGCAAATTATACTATTTTGGATTTAAATCACCACAATTGTTAATGGCTAGTACTAAAGTTTAGTAAACAGCAGTAGGCACAACACTATGTCTAATGAAAACAACATCAATAGACACCACCTGTAAGATCAACCACACAGGTTAAGATAAAGGTTTTGTTGCCTTGTTGGTTTATTTGTCTGCCCTGCCACCTTCCTCCACAGTGTTAAGATAATGCATAAGGGCATTTTTCTCCTATTTCTGAGGAAAAATAAGTGATGGAGACAGACTTAGATGCAATCTAACACAGACTGAGAATGAATTAATAGTTTTCAGAATTATGACATCTTTGTATCTGCCTATATTCACTGTCTCGTGTGCTGAAGGGAGCTACAAGTACAGGATATCCAAAGCACTACAGCAATCAGTGTTGGGAACTCTATGGATCATATGAGGCAATCAGAGTTTTTACATGATAGAAAAACAGATGGGCAGCAGTCATTTGCCTAAACATAGATGTCTGTTTGACTGTCTTGCCTACCCTCCAGCTGACACTCAGAAGGCGGATGGATCCCTGTAGTCATTATATCATGTCTGCCAGTCATGCATGAATGTTCATATATTTTAATGCACTAGAAACAGCATTAGGTGCCTACCTCAGGAAACTGAACCCTGCCTAATATATATCTGCAGCTTGCTAGAAAAACTGAGGGAAAAAAGTTTACATCCATAGAATACAAAGAATATTAATAACACAAGCTGTGCCATGCAGGTACATCAGGCTGCAAAGTACCATGCTTACGGAAAGAGGGACAGTGTGTTCAGGGAGGACCATATGACATTCTGTTATTCAGGTCATGGGGAAAAAGACACACTGAATGCATTAGGTAGGTCAGTTACTGTTGGTTAACAGAATTTAGAACACTTCGAAATTCCTTTAATCTATCTGGTAATGTCTTTCCTTGGTTTATTTCACTCATTAAAAACAGTTGTTCTTCTAAAAGAACACAAAAAATAAAACAGAGGTAGTTGAGACTACTGCTCAGGGCTAATAAATTTCACAAAAACAGCAACTAAAGTCAATCCACCTTGATGTCTATAGGCATTTGCAGCTTCTCTGGAAGGCTTTAACTCCTTAGATATCATTGCTTTCAGTTTGCTTTTATTTGCAAGATACCTGTTCATCTCTCTTTTGTCTCTACTTTTAATTTCTTATTTGCAGTAAGGAAATACATGCTTAGAAAAGAGACAAGCAAGTAAGACTAAGTAATTGTATTTTCTGTATGAAGAGAGAAGAACATTTAAAAGAATAAAATTTCTGGCATTCAAAAAATTGAGACATTGGGTGGAATGAAGGATATGCAAAGCAGCCAACAGAAACAAAATTACAAGAATGCTAGATTTAGAATACCACCTCTTCCCCAGGCAAAGGAAAACACAAGGGACATATATTCAGAATAAAAAACTTTCTCCTTAGCTATTGTGCCTAAAATGTCTTCATGTATATATCTTTATTCTCACTCTTTCCTTGTGAAGCAGCTGATATTGCCCAGACCAACACAGCAGGGAAATGGCACAAGCGCTTTGTAAGGAAATGCGATTGACAGTCCTCTGTTAAGGAGGATTAGATTCACATCCTCTAGGACTTTCCCTGACTGGCTGTCTATAGTCCACTTATACTGAAGAATACCAATTCATACAATTGATATATGTTTGTTTAAAGGAAATTTTTTGCACAAATGTATTTTTGATGATGTCACAAAATGGAACATTAATCCTTAAAATCAGAGAGGAGGGAAGATACATTCACAGAAATGCTTATTGCCAAGTAGACCCATGCCAATAAATGGCCCCAGCCACATGTGGGTAATGAAATAAACCAGAAAAGAGCAAGAGTGTTTTCTGGGATAGATTTTTGCAGCTCCTCATTTTCCGCCAAGAGTCAACACAACAGTTGCAGTTTCAGAAAACTGAAATGCTGCAGAGCATAGAGATTTTTCCAGTGCATATCCAGCCAAAAAAAGTTCATTTGTTCTTCATACTCTGTACAGTAATTAAGTAAATACTTGCAGCTAATGAGAAAAAGCCCATGAAATGTTAAATTTTTTTTTTACTAGAAGTATAAACTGCAAGATATGTTACTTTACTAGGAAATCAGGTGATGAAGACTGAATGAAAACCTAAGAAAGCTTAATAACTCTGCTAAATGAAAACTAAATGAAAACCTAAGAAAGTACTCCTAAATATAATACTTTTCTTTGCAACATATAAAAATTTGTAATGTTAGGTTTTTTACCCCATATATTCAGATATTGTGTCTTGATAACCTCCTTTCCCTATTCTTTTTTACACCTAATGCAAGTGAAGATCAATTGGTTTGACTACCTCTCCTCTAATATTTTCATGGAACAAGAGTTTTACTTTTCTGATAAGACAGGTTTGATTTTTTATAAAATTTCCAAACAAACAAACAATTCACGAGACATGAAAATCAAAATATATTAAGTGACTGTAAGCAACATTAAGCATTTGAGAGTCTCCAATAAGAACTCATCTAGAACAAGTGGTTTGTTTTTTTTTTTACATCTGACTTTGCACTCTACTTTTACACTATTTTCGCATGACATTGGTCAGTTTTTGTTTACCTAGCACTCTAGTGTGTTTAAATACGTGATGTAGAGGGACCAGGTTCATTGCCTTTCTCAGTGTGCCAGTGTTCAGTAACTGGTGACAAATACACTGAAGACAGAAAACAGTTTACAGACACAAAAATATGAGGAAGCTGATAGTACTAAACATGTACTTATTTTGGAATCTTCCATGTTTTTAGAAAAATGCAGCAACGGCTGCAGAATTGTATAGACTACCTTAATTTTCATATAGGTCCTCCTTAAAATATCTTCAGGCAAAAAGATGTTCACAATTACTAATGTGTTTTTAAAGTTCTTGCAATAGCTATTTTGGAAATTCAGATTGTAGTAAGTCAATGTACAATCTGTTGCAATAATAGATTAACAATTAAATGATTAAAGAAAACATTTATAAACTACTAAATATTTATGATGCATAATTTAAGACCAAAATCTTAATTAGAAAACTGAATTTTTGCAGTTCATAAGACCAAAAAAATGAATTATTGCATGTTTAATTTATATGATTCATCAAGCAGTTAATTTCAGCCTGGTTACCCTTATAACTAGTAAGCAGCTAGTATTACGCACTCCAAATATTGCTTTTTTTTTTTCTTTAATAGACTTAAGCATTTGAAACTATTATTAACAAATATTAGACTTCATCTGTCTCTTAGCTTTGTACTAATTTGTACTAATAAGAATTCCCATGCTGATAAGGTAAAAATATCTTATTTACTAGAGCCATTCAGCCTGCTATACCATTTACCTGCATCCTTATTCTAGTTCTGCACCTGTCAGACAGGCTCAGGGAATCTAGTGCACTTAACCATCTGGAAGGCCCAGGTAGATGTGTGTTCTTTAACAGGGTTTCAGTAGGAGTCTTCTATAGCTACCAGTGTTAAAAATGCACTCATATAAGTGATTTTGTTTGTGTGATGCTTGCAATGAGTATGGTTAAAAGGCTGAAAATCTGACTCTGTACATCTGTCTGCATCACCCCTGTGTTACTGACATTGACGAAGGAGTGGTTTCCTCCCCTGTTACTTTACTCTGTGAACATTTTCCTGCAAAGGACTCTTCCATCTTAGCTCAACTGGAGCATTTCTACTTCCAGGACTCAAGACAATTCATGAATGTCCAAGGTTTGGTTTTAGTTTTCCTGACTGCAATATCAGGATTATTATTTCTTTTTTCTGCCCAATAGAAGGTGTCTTACACCTGTTAGTTTCTACATAAATGGGGTCATGTGATCTTTTCTCTACCTATTGTTACATGGGTTTGTGACACAATAAAGGTATTGTGTCACAAACAATTGTCACAAACAATTTATATGTTTGTAACGACTTTTTGTAAATTTACAAGAACAAATACTTTTCTTCTGCGGGGCAATCACTTTTCTCACTGACTTGTTTCACAGATAAACTATTACAAGCAAGATTTTGACAGAAAACCTTTTAGGCAATTACACAGTAGGAACTTTAGAATATCAGCTTGAAGATGTAAGCACTATAGTAACATAGCAAAGCAAGAATATTTCGTGTAATTGGTTCTCATGACAGCAAACGATCTGAGAACAAAATTTTCTATGATACAGCTTTCTGTATTTTCTGTGTGGAGAATGGTATCTTAAGTAGCAGGCCAAGGCTTTGCTATGCTTTATCGGTTTGTGATCAAAGTAGATACCTATTCTAACATGTCTTATTGTACTAAAAAAGAAGGGGGTATGTTATGAACCACACTTTCCAATTCCTCCAAGATCAGTCACACAAAAAAATGAACAGTGCAAAACCAACACACATCAAAGGCTAAAGCAAAGGACTGAAAGATGTGAGACCATGAAAACTGCAAGCAGATATATCTGAAGCAAGAAGGGGGAAAAGATTACTTTTTTATAGTCCTTGAAAACCTAACTGTGTAACAATAGCTTATAGGACTCTAGAATTTGCCAGCCATAGATGTACAACATCAGTGCTCCTAGGCACATCAAGCTAATGTACAACAGGTCTCTAGTTTTGTAGCAGACTTCTTGCAGATGTTATATACAACTGTACATCTTTTAGTCAGTCTTAGTTTTGCTCCATTTAGTAAACCTCTAATGAGTTTTCTCTTGAAGACATAATTAATCATTTCTGTACTTTACTGCAATGAGTACACAATCCCAGTCTCACTGGCTTTGATAAAAATGACCAAGGGAAAGCTGGGCAGGAGAGGAAGTGGAACCTCAAATACAGACTGTTATAAATCATATATAGAACTAGGGCTGTACCACTCACTACAAATACTTCTTAGAAACCAGTAATAAAACAATCTTATTTAAGGAAATGAGAATAAAAAAGAAGGGCAGATGTCATTTTCGGGAAAATAATTGATTGGGGAGATGAGAGAAGAGAGACAGGAAAAAACAACATCTACAGGAAATCAACTGTTAATAAATATCAAAAACTGCAGTCAAGTGACAAGATAAGCTGCAGCATATGTTCCTCCAGCTACAAAATGGAAATCATTTTCTATAGAAGAGATGCTGATAAGCCTGCCTCCTCCCCAAAAGGCAATCATTTTACATTTTATATTATTTGAAAAGAGCTTGATTATTTTCCTTTGAATGAAAAAAGATGATTCACATTTACCTGTCAACAGAATTTTCAATTCATCTGTTTCGTCTGCATATTTAAAGGCATATGACCCAACCACAGCATTCTTAGGGAGGAAACTTAGTGAGATGTAAATAAATAATAATTCATAGATGCAAATACTGCTTTACCTTCATCCTAATTCAAATTACTGTAAATTAAAAACCAAAGATTCTATTAAATGTGGCTTTTTTCCCCAATAACAGATAACATGTGCAGTATTCTCGACAACATTACCGAAGGTATCCCCCCAAAATAACACCCACAGTGGAAGGCAACACATGAAAATAATTAGGATGTCATTTGAAGTCTAGATTTGAAAGGAAAGTTAATATCACAGACATGTTTTGCAGTTCTCTTAACAGGGTTGTTGCAGTAGCGCATGCATAGAGTCTGATAGGAGGCAGGGAAGAACAAATATAGACACTAAAGAATTAATTGGGCATCTGGTTTTCATTACTAATAGATTAGTGTTCAAACCTCCCTTTTATTAAGTAGGAAAGCTTGGAAGTGGAGTCTTATCAGGAGTTTAAAGTTTTGTGAAATGTTAATATCTTGACAGTATTTCAATAGTCTTCCTTCTCATGATGTCCTGATGCTACTGGTTTTTGTTATATTTTAAAGCTACTAGGAACAGACAGAGATTAAAAAATGCAAATGGAGGGTTGGATTTTCTTTTTTGTTCTGAAAGTGTCTATAAGTCAGCAAATGAAAGACAAGAGGGTTCACTTTTTCCCAAACCACAAGTCAGAAACAACAGCATACTTTCAATAGAACGCTGAAAATCCCAAAAAAGGACCCTTAGAAAGGACAAAGCTCTTGATTCCAGTGGTTAGGCTTTAAATAAGATTTTTTAAAAGAAAAAATCCTCTGCCTTTTTCAGTGGTGTACTAGTAAGGGTTCTTTATCAGCAGTTCTGTCTTTCTGCAAGGAGCTCTGGGAAGAGCACTTCCTTAGGGGATGATCTGCCTGCCCTGCCTGCCTGACACTCACACCCCTTAACCTTCCTCTTCCACCAGTGCTGCCCCAGACAGTTGCAAAAGGGCTTCTCTGCAGACTCAAACCACCCAAACTCTGCCCTACTCATCCTGCATCTAGAATTTTCCTATCCTAATGAATATAGAGGCATTTCACTTTAGGGATTGTCAGGAGAAAGCGCTATTTACAACTGTAAGAATTTGGGTGGAACAAAACACCTCTTGGTTTTCTTCTCTTTGAGCCAAGAGAAGACCACAACTTATGTAAAAAAACACATTGGGCAACAAGGATTAGAACAGGAAGACATACGTGATGAACCCATATCACAATGAGTCTGAAGAGACTTTTTTTTTTTTTCAGTGTGATTCATTCCTACATCAAGAAATAATGAAACACAGAGCCTAAATTATTTTGCTTACTGAAGCCAGGCACCAGGACTGACCAGACTTGCAAAGAAGTGACTTTCTGGATAACACCAAAATTAGTCCTGATATGAAAATTAATTTAGAATGCCCAGTAGCAAATAAATAACATACTTATTAAGTAATTACACAATGTCTACTTCTTCTTATAGAACCTGAAAGTTACCTAAAATGCAAAATAGCAATAAAAATACTTTTGGTAGTCAGATTTGTGTGAGTGTTAGCAGACATAAGTTTTCATTCACAGGCACTGACTCTAGCATGCTACAGGGACAGTCCTCAGAAAAATTAAAAGTCCTTTCCTAAACCTGAAAAGCTTTTGAGATTGTTACAAATACAAGAAACTATTTAACATGTCAGTGAATTTTAATAATACTGACCATAATTCCATGTGACATTAATTTTTTTTTTAATCTGAGTGAGTATGACTAATGCTAAATATTTTTCAAAGGTAATGTATAACTATTGTAGGCAGGACCTTGCAAATGAAAAGTGTTATACAAGAGTAGATGCTTAATTTCCAAAGTCATTGTGATCACCAATAGTTGTGCAGATTTGTGTGAAAAAAATCAGCAGACAAAGTGTAGAATTGGCTACTTAATGTTTTATTTAAATTCCACAAAACTTTGAAATATCGCTGTTTCCCATTTTACATTGATCATTATTTGTCTGCAAGTTTCAATTCTTAAAACAAAATTCATAATTATGCTAATGGAGACTTTCCTAGCACAGGGAATTTGAAGTACTTTTAGCAGTAATTTTCCGATTGAATCTGCAACTTTTCCCACTGTGACTTCATGGTTTTACTCTGCTCTGTGTGTGACAGTTTCATCCCCATTGAGTGACCCACAACCACTAATACAATGCTTTAAAAGAGGTTAATTGAATAGGGAAATCATTATTGTAATTATTCTAGATGATACCAGCACTACAGGTCTTTTCAAGTGAATTTAATTTCAGAAATATAAAGACACTGTTTTATCACTTCATTCATAAAACATTAAGGTTTCCTACTCCCATGGTCAGCAGTGCTTTAAGTCTGCCTTTGGACATATTTCCCTAACATATACATGGATTATAACCACCCATAATATAACAAGGCAAGTTATGGTGTACATTCTCACTGGAAAATAGCCTCTCTACACAATGTACCCAGTTAGATTTCAGGGTGAAAAAACCCTATGGACCCACACACTATGTCTGTGCTCTGTTCAATTGCATTAATTTTCCACCAAGGAAGGAGAAGTAAAATCAAGTAAAAGAAGACACTTTCTGTGGATGGAAAGCTTTTTTAACCTCAGTCAAAAATCACATTATAGAGATTGAGTTATGACCTTGTGGTCTCTATCTAAATGCAAAGAGCACAAAATAAATTATTTCCAACTTGGATTCTCCTAGTGCTCTGACTAGTCCCATGGTTTCTCTTTGGGGGCTTGGCAGCTCTCTGTGCAAGTTCTCTCTATTCAAGTTTGATAGCACTTGTCTCAAATAAAAGCCCATTCATCTAAATCTCTCTTAAATTTGGGTGTGACCCTAGACAAAGCACTTTTCTTTCCTTTACCTGCATGTCTGCTCTCAAGAACACAGTGGGCAAGACAAAAAATCACAGCTCCTTCATTCTGTGTCCTACTTCAAAATCTGCGCTGGATGAACAGGACGAGATGAGATCTTTGCATATTTTTGCTTCTGGTATTTAAAAAGGAAGAAAATAAAATGTTTCTGTTCCATGTGACTGTATAGCAATGTGCAGCTGACTCAACTAAGCAAGGCACAGTGGAATTGCATCTAAATTTCCTTTTCACATAGTGGTAACAGATACTCTGTTCTGATTTTCTTTTCAGCTGCCATGTACTTCAAGCCCCAGAACCCAGAAACAATATGGTTGCATTAACAGTGGTTCAACATTACTTAAAAGTAACATCCAAATTGCTCAGTATCAAGAGAGAAGAGTTTGTGCATCAGTCTCTGAACTCTGCTTCTGGAGTAGCCTAGGAATTTCTCTATGCACCTTAGGCTGTCTGGAAAGGACACTGGGAGAGTTCTGCCTGGCTAAGATCTAGCACTCCTTTCTGACAACTTCTGTCTGCTCTTCCTCATAAAATTGTGATTTAGGTTTAGTCTGCAGCCAGCTCTTGCCAGGGAAGGAACTGGATGTCTTTTGGCTGGTGCCAGGTAGGGATTGACAAGGTCCGTGTCACAAGCAGAGGTACAGAATCATAGAATAGAATAATAGAATATCCTGAGTTGGAAGGAATCCACAAGGATCATCAAGGTCCAACTCCTGGCCCTGCATGGGACAGTCCTAAGAATCACACCATGTGCTTCAAAGCATTGTCCAAACAACCTTGAACTCTGGCAGGCTTGCAGCTGTGATCATTTCCCAAGGGAGACTGTTCCAATGCCAAGCTACCTTCTAGGTGCAAAACCTTTTCCTAATATCCAGCCTAAATCTCCCCCGACACAGCTTCATACCTTTCCCTGGAGTCCTGTCAATGGTCATCAAAGAGATGTCCACCCCTCCAATTCCAATTCCAATTCCGCTTGTGAGGAAGTTGTAAACTTCCTCACAATAAGGTGAATAGAATAAGGTCTCCCCTCATTCTCCTCTTCTCTGGACAGAACAGAACAAGTGACCACAGCTGTTCCTCATAAGGCTTCCACTCTACACCCTTCACCGTTTTCACTGCCCTCTTTTGGATGCTCTCTAATAGCTTTATATCCTTATATTGTGGTGCCCAAAACTGCACACAATATTCAAGGTGAGGCTGCACTAGTGCAGAGTAGAGTGAGACAATCATGTCCCTTGACCAGCTGGTGATGCTTTGCCTGATGCACCCTTGGACAGGGTTGACCCTCCTGGCTGCCAGGGCACTGCTGACTCATGTTCAGTTTGACACTGACAAAGACCATGAGGTCCCATCCAAAGAGCTGCCCTCCAGCTTTTCTCATTCTCCAGTCTGGGCATAAATTCAAGGCTGCCCTGTCCCAGGCGCAGAATCCTGCACTATCTATCCCTCGTTTAATAAGGTCTCTCTGCAAGGACTCTCTGCCTTTGAGTGAGTCAACAGCTTGTCTGCAGACTTATTTAGTAGTCCTGCATCCAGGTACTTTATGAAGATGTTGAAGAGCACAGGGCCTAAGATGGAGCCCTGTGGAATCCCACTAGTGACAGGTCACCACTCTGATGTCACCCCATTCACTATAACCCTCTGTGGTTGACCTGTGAGCCGATTGCTCACCCACCACATGATGTGTTTATCCAGCTGTGTGCTGACATGTTGTCCAGAAGGATCTTGTGAGAGACAGTATAGAAAGCTTTACTGAAATCCAAAAAGATTACATCAGCTGGTTTCCCTTGGTGAACTAGGTGGGTTATATTGTCATAGAAGGAAATCAAGTTTGATAAGTGGGCCTTCCATGAAGCCATGCTGGCTGTGACCAATGACTGCATAGTCTTTCAGGTGTTTTTCAATACTTCCTAGAATAATCTTTTCCATAATTTTATCAGTCACTGAAATCAGACTGACAAGCCTGCAGTTTTCTAGGGTCATCCTTCATGTCCTTCTTGATAAACCTGGACAACATTCACCAGCTTCCAGTCAACTGAGACATCACCAGACATTCAAAAATCTCCAAGCATTTGATAATTATCAAGAGAAACCTCATGGTGACATCAGCCAGGTCTTTGAGTATTCTCAGATGAATCACATCAGGCCCTATCAATTTATAGGGATCCATTTGGATGAGCAGATCCCTCACAAACTTCAGGGTCAACTAGGAGATTATAAGTCTCATAGCCATGATACTCCACTCTAGGCACTGTGATCCCCCCTTAGTCCATCATCAGTGTTGAAGACAGACCCAAACAGAGCCTTAAACATCAGCCTTGTCTCTGTCCTTCATGAGATGACCATACTCATCCTATAATGGGCTGCTGTTATTTCTGCAATACCTTTTGTCATTGATGTATTTAAACTCCCTCTTTTTATTGTCTCCCTCAGTTCTGGCCAGGTTCAACTTCAGCTGAGCTTTGGCCAAACTCCTGTAGAGGCAAGCAGCATTTCTGTATTCCTCACCTGACCTTGCTTCCACGGGGCATATACCTTCCTTTTTTGCCTGTTTTCCTAGAGGAGATTCCTACTCAGCCACCTTGGCCTTCTGCCTTGCCTGCCTGATTTCTGACATTTTGGAATTGTCTGGTCCTGTGCCCTTAGGAGGTGGTGCTTAAATAGTGACCAACATGAATGGACCTCAGCACCTTCAAAAGTATTTTCCCAGGGGACCTTACTCATTTGTTCCCTGAGCATCCTGAAGTCTACTCTCCTTATGTTCAGGGTTGAAGTTTTGCTGGCACTGTTCCTCCTGTCAACAGAGATTTTAATCTTGATTTCTTCATGATCATTGTGGCCAAGACAACCATCAATCACCATGTCACTCACGAGACCCTTGATCCTCTTCTGAGGATCAAGAACTGCAAAGGTGAGACAGGATCTACCTGCTAAAATGGGACAAGTGCACTGTTGCCTAAAGACTGGACCACGTGTTGAAAAGTTTGGACTGGTGAGACAGGGGAGGGAGTTTATGACTCAAAGCTAAGTGCAGGATGGTGGGAAAAAAGGAGACATCAGGAGTGATGAGACAGGTCAAAGGGACATCTATGTCAAGTGCATGTACGCAGATGCTGTCAGCCTGGGAAACAAAGCAGGGGCTTCTAGAACTGTATAGGCAGCCAGAAAACAATGGCCAAGTTGCAATGGTAGGCGTGGTGGGTTAGCTTGGACTGTCAGAGTGAGCAATGGGGGATCCAAACTCTTCAGGAAAGATAGGAGGTTAAGGCAATGGTGGGAGCTGCCTGTGGTTTAAAGTGACAGTTCGAATATGTGCAGCTCATCTGTGAGACAAACAGCAAACTCACTCTGAGTTTATGATTCAGGTCTGCCATAGTCTACAGTGGTCGGAGTATGCTACAGACCACTCATCAGAATGGCAGTGTGGACAAAGCCTTCTTGAAATAACTGTGTCAGAAAGACTTGTTCTCATGTGGGCTTTATGCTCCCTGACGTCTGGTCAAATGGCAATAATAGGACACAAACAATTAAGATTTCTAAAGGGAATTGGGCATAACCTTGTGAACAAACACAATACATCCACAAGGGGTGATAAGCACATGGATCTGCTGTTCTCTCACAGAGGGGAAAAGGCTGACATATGACAATCTGTGGTATCTTAACTGTAGTAATCATATTATTAGAGAGTTCAAGATCAGGAAGAGAATGAAGAAAGAGTAGAAGACTATAGGGCTTCAGATAAGCAGATTTGGACTCATTTGTCTAATTACCAAAGCACATTTTTGCAGATTTGGTAGATGAGCATCCATGATAGACCACTCTGAAAAGCAAAGTTGCTTAGAAAAGCCTCAAAGACCTTTAAGGACAGCACCTTCAGCTATGAGAACAGTCTACTGTGGTACCCAGAGAGATGAGCAGACATCCTGGAAGCTACCTTGGCTGAGCATGGAACTCATGACAAAGCTCCAACGAAAAAAGACAGAATACAGGAGCTGGAAGCAGAGATAGGCTAGAAAGCAGTTTAGACACACCATTCTGACATGCAGGCTTGGTGCTAGGAAGACCAAAGTCCAGCTGTAGGTTCAGAAATTACATAGTAACATCAAGACCAGTAAGAGCTTCTACAGTTGCAGAAAAGGACTGAATAAGAAAATGCTGACTGGGAGAGGTAATGTAATGGCAGGAGACAGAGTTGAGGCTGAGGTGCTCTGTGCTTTCTCTCCTTTTTTTGCTCAGTATTCAGCAGCAGGGTCTCCCAAGCCTCTCTGCTTATTAAAGTGTTCAAAGTGGGGAATGGGTAGCAATGGTTGAGGTTGAGTTGGGGATTACTTGAGAGAATTTCACATATCAGTTTGATCTGTTAAGCTGCAACTGAGTCAGTCTTTGGCAAGGCCATTTTCTGTGCTTTCTGAAAAGGAAAGGAGACTGGGTGAGGATCTCCAAACACCATAGAGAAGCAAATGCTAAATGCATTAACAAATGCATAAACTGAAGAGGGCTTGACTTCACTTTGGTGCCAAAGAAAATAATGGAGTCCCCTGGGACCAGGTTTTGGAACTTAGAAAGAAAAATGGAAGCCGTCAACATGGCTTTTTCATGACTGCCACTGGTCATAAAATGACTGGATTTGTGGACACAGATGGTATTTGCCTTGACTGTAGCAATGTTCTTGGATACAAGTTAGGAGATAGAACCTGGATATGATGGCAACCAGTAAACAATCAGTTGGATGTTAGGGCTCATAGGTCCACAGTTTACTGGGCTGTACTCTGCCTGAAGGCTATCAAGAAGTGTTATAGTGTAGGATCTATCCTGGGACTTGTCCTGTTAAACATCTTTCTAGGTCCCCTGGAGGAGAGAATGCAGAGCACGCTCAGGTTTGCTGATGACAGCGAGGGGGAAACAGTTGGCGTCTTTGAGGCCAGGCTGCCTTCTGTGGACCTGGATAGATGGAAGGAAGCAGCTGCAAGTGAAAATCAACTAAGAGGCCAAGCCCTAAAATCAAAGTCCTGCAGCAACAGCTCTATAGAGCTGAGGAGTAGTTCTATGGAGATGGCCCTGGGCCTCGGGGTGCAGTGAGCTGAGCAGGAGCCAGCTGTTCCACAGCCAGCAGGGATAGCAGCACCCAAGGTGGTTTAAGGTTAGGAATCACTCTTTATTCAGTGATTGCTATATCACATCTAGATACAGTGTTCACTTTTGGGCTTCCAATAAAAGAAAAATATAGATAAACTGAAATTAAATCAGCAGAAGCCACCAAGCTGGGGGTGAAGCTCTTGTCCTGCAGGGAGAGGCTGCAGTGCTGGGGCTGGTTCTGTCAGGAGAACAGACAACTTTAGGGGTACCCAACAGCATCCCCAGCATCAGTGGGAGGGGATGGAGGAGACACAGATGGGCTCTTCACAGTGATGCATGCCACGAGGGTGAAAGGCAGTGACACAAGTCGAAGCACAAGATGCTCAGGTTGGAGATAAGGAGAATCTTTTTGTCCAAGCAATAGGTCAGAGGCTTGAGGAGGCTGGACTGTCCCTGACTTGGGGAAGTTTCATGCCCAGTTGGATGAAGCCCTAAGCATCCTGGTCTGAGCCCAGAACTGGCTCTTCTCTGGGTAAGCGATTGGACTACAGACATTCTTAGTCTCTTCTAGCCTGAATTATGCTAAGATCTGAAGAGATCAAGCATCAACAAATGGTCAGATTATTTAACTGAAGTTGCAACTTCAATTGTTAAAATAGGAGAATACTTTTGCAGTCTCAAAAATGTGATTTTTTTTCCAGGGAACATGTCCAATAACAATCTAACTGAAAAGAGCAATATTTGTTTATGAGATTTCTAGTTGAGATTGCATTATCAATAGAAAAAAATCTGGAAATTTAATGCTGCAGGGATTTATTTTTTCTTTAGCCTAGTGCTTGAGCACGGATATCCAATGGATTTGTCCTATTTATCTCCTTATCAATAGGAAGTGACAGAATGCATGCTTTCCTCGGACAGGCTGTATTGCAGAGGCCAGATGTGTATAAAATCTGATTAAACATGTACAGTGCTGGTATTCAGTCTTTTAAGGCACAACATGGTTGACTGTTTTTTCAAAATGTAAGGACATTTTCAAGGCTGTGAGGTCCCAGTTGCTGAGTGACAAAGATAATGACATGATGTTTTCCCAAAAGAGAGCCAGGATCACTGAGCAGTTACTATACATACATTTAATAACCTGACTCAAGGCTTTCAACATTCCTGTAGGAATTCCTAGGATTGGTATTTATATATCCTCTCTTTCACATAATTTGGAGTAGTATTAGCAGACAGTCACAACCTAACAGTTGTGCAGCTCCTGAGGTCATATTTACAAAAGGTATTTAGGTACCTAAACAGCCAGATAAATACCTAATGTGATTTTCGGTGTGCTGATATGTTAGGCACAGTCAAAGCACAGAAATCAAGCGCCTTAGCAGATAAAATGTTCAAATAGCTTAGGAGTTAAATCAGGGAGAGAACATAAATATTCTGACACTGTGCTTTCTGTAAGTAAATCAGACATCCAAACACAAGAATGAAATCCAGTATGTGTGTGTAGATATAGTCCTGTTGTGGTTTAGAAATTTAGTGCCCACCTAATCAAGATTCTCCCAAACTAGACGCTACTTGCTTGCCCCCTAACCCCCCCTTCCCCTTTCCACTCCAGAGATGGAATTGAGAATTGAAGGCACAAAAAGGTGAAAATCACAGGCTGAAAAAAGAACAATTTAGTGGAAACAGCAATGAGATAGGAAAACAAACAGTAACAGCAACACTATTAATAACAGAAGTATACAAAAAGAGATAATTATTCCATGCAAAAATGCCCACCACAGAGCCCAGCCCAACCCAACCACAACAACATTTTCTCAACCAGAAGGAGTTGCATCTCCTTCATGGAAGCGAGACAGAATCCCTTTCCCCCACCCTTGGCAAAGACCTAAGATGGTACCAAGTAACATTAAGGTCCTTGGCACAGCTCTCAGCTCCGCCCCCTCATGCCTACTGCAAAAAATTAACCCTGTCCTTGGCTGAAAGCAGGACAAGTCCTCTCCCACTATCCTAATGGATTTTGGTGTCTCTCAATGACTTTCCAGAGAGCCAGTGCTCAGGCTGATTTAATTTTTAAGTACAATGTCATCTCTATAATGTCTCTTAACCTTTTGTTCTAATGTCTTTGCAAATCACAACCTAGTTCTTCTTGAGCCTCCTACTGTATTTTGTGGTAGCCTTCTTATAATTGGTTGCATATACAGAGCGTCTAAAGAGAAAATTGGGCCCCTTAACAGTTTCACAGAAGCTGCTGCAATGTAAGAGATACATACTCCAAGGCAAGATTGAACATGGCTTTATAAGACATAGCTTGAGACCTAAATGTTTAAATCCTATTTTGTTCAGACTTTAAATCAGTTTAAATAGAAACTACTACATTCATATATCAAAAGGTGTTTGTGAATTTATGATTACCACTGATAGTGCTAAAGACAAAAAAAAACCCCAAAATTGTTCTTTAAATTTGAGTCTATAGGGTATGTATGGGTTTGCTTTGCTCATTGTTGCTGTGTAAAAAAAAAAAAAAAAACAAACCTGAAAGTACTTCCTGAAACAACACTGATACTTCCAAGTTCATGAACTGCTTCTGTGTTGTTATAATCTCATAAAGTACTGTGTGAATAAGTCTTTGTGGAACGGTGACATGGAGAATAGAGGAGGGGTCTCTTCAGAGAAGCCTTTCCACTATGTTCTCCATTGGGATGCAAATTCCTCCAGGCAGCAATAGGCATGTACTATACAAGTGGAGAATCAAGATTTGTGTATCTGCTCATTTTTCATTTTTAGTGCTTGTATCTCTGCAAGAGATAAATTGTTATGGTTTTGCAAACTGGAAAGAAGTTCAAACCTCAATTTATCTCATTCATACACAGTAGCTAAGCAGATTATACAGCGATTAAAAAGTGCTATAGTTCAATAGCACCCTATTTTTCAATATGGAGTGCCATGTATCCTAGTTCTTATACCATATGCAAACAGATTTCAGATATTTGGAAAGTTGAAAATTCTAGAAATGGTAGCAGTTTGTTACAGAAAGGGAAGGAAAACATAGGATGATCTTGTAATTGAAATAGTTTATCCTGGAAAGACCAGTGTCAGCATCGAAGCATCATTGCTGTGAGGAAATATGCCTTCCCATCACGCTGTCATGCATATAGCAGTAAATGAAAGATGGAGCCTTGCTTATTGCAGAAAACAGTCAAATAGCAAAAAACAAATGTGGCCAGGAGAGATAGGAAATAGGAATGATTTTATAAATAGCATTGTGGCTACCTCTACAATTGTTTTCCTTTTGAAATGAACTAGACTGGACCCAAAAGTAAAATTCATTTCTTAACTAGCAAGTCCAGAGGAGAGTCATGCAGAGCAGAGGGCGGAAGCACCTCTCTGATGCAAACAGGCTGGGAGTGTTTGGGTTGTTCAGCCGAAGCAGAGAGGACTCAGAGGAGACCTTATAGCAGTCTTCTAGGACATAAAGGGACCTGCATGAAGGCCATAGAGGGACATTTTATAAGGGCATATAGTAGTGACGAATGGCTTTAAATTGAAAGACGGGACATTTAGGTTAGATATTAGAAAGAAATTCTTGCAGAGCTTTCAGCAACCTATCTAGTGGAAGGTAGCCCTGCCCACTGTACAGGGCTTGAAACTAGGTTATATTTAAGCTCATAAAGGAGTATCAGCATGTTCTATGTCCATTAAAAACTACATAAGAAGAAGCAAAACTATGTGTTCTGAGTGTAGAAAGTGGAGCACAGTTGGGAGGGTGGCAGTCTGACTTGTCATTTACAAAAGTAAAAGGCAAGTTAAGAGAAACTTTGCCTTGGAAATATGTGTCCTTTACTGCAAAAGCTATGCAAATATGCTGATTAAGCAGAACATACAAGTTAGTATTTCCTAAGTCAACAAGTGCAGTCCAAAGAACATAATAATTATGTCATTTACATGCATTTAGAACCATGAAAATGGAGCAAACTATATGCTGAGGATTAGTACACCGATAAGCAGAGTACAGAGACTAAGGGCATTAGGCAACTGGCAGATTTTTCAGTGCTTTTTTTTCTTCACTGGTTTTGGCTTATGAGTTATCTTCAGCAAAGCTCTTTTTAAGAAGGACTTCAAATTTAATTAGTATTCTACAAATGATGGTGGTAATCTATAAAAAACTAATACCATTTAGAGATTAATACTGCTATATTACTTAGGTTCTTCAAGTAAAACAATGCAATTAGACAGTTTAGACAATTTGGCACTTCATTCTATAGGATTATTCAAACTAGAAAAGGTTATATTTTAATCCTAGTCTTTCTTGCATTCACCAAGACATCTTAAATGCATTTCAGCAGTTGTTGAGAAAGAAGAATAAAATACAACGAAACGAATATATGGTCTTTTTCTTTAAGCAAAAAAAAAAAAATTATTCTTGCAAGATCTTAATTTTTGCATGTTGCTAACTTTGACAAATAGTAGCAAATTTTTGACTTACGTATTTTGCTTTAGATGTAACAAAAGTACATAAATCCATAAAAAAAGTAAGCTACTGGAAAAAGTACATCACACATTGCATGAAAGGATTTTAAAGCGTGTGCTTTAAATGGAAAAACAGGTTTCAGTAGATGCCACCAACAACTTACACCAATAGCTCTTTAAGAAATACATTTTACTGTAAAGAATTATTCAGTGGACAATGACCTGTCTAAATAGGGTACTACTGCTATAAGTGCATATAATTTTCAGCACACACATACAGATACATATACTTATACATGCGCATATATAGCCAGCAGTAAGTTATTTTATAATTCCAATTTTTAGCTGCAGTGTAGCAACTCTGTGCTTTAAGGTTTCCCAAGAATATAAATCTCTAGTATGTGTTATCTCCCTATATTTTTTAAATGTTGTAGAGTAGTTATTATAGAACACTTATTGCTCTTTGAAGTCATACACCAGGTCTCAGACCACTCACTTTCAAAAAGGAAACACACTGTCAGCATCCTCGAGGTTCTTGTTTCTACAAAGAACTTCAAGGAATCATAGAATCATAGAATAGATTGGATTGGAAAAGACCTCCAAGATCATCAAGTCCAACCCCTGATCCAACTCCAATTACTATATCATGGCACTAAGGGCCAC
>JAYRBT010000093.1:42947080-42959703 GCA_036023395.1 Myiotriccus ornatus | reverse complement strand
AGAAAGGAAGAAAGAAAGGAAGAAAGAAAGGAAGAAAGAAAGAAAGAAAGAAAGAAAGAAAGAAAGAAAGAAAGAAAAAGAAAGAAAAAAAGAAAGAAAGAAAGGTGAAGAAAAATGCCATGTTCTTAAAGTATGCAAATTGAATAAGTAGGTAGATACTTTTACATCTACAAAACCAGAAACTTTTGCAAGATTTTATTTTAAGCCTACAGACACAATTTATTTCACAGAGTAATATTGAAATTTATGTCTGTAGCCTTCATGGATAATTTAGTAGTAAAACTATGCTGATGAATAGCATTATGGCCAAGTATGGCCATAGTCAGTGTACAGAAAATGGTTATCAGGTTGTAGAGGTCATGATGTAAACAGGCTACTCACTGTTCAGACCGCTTTAGAAAGATATATGCAAGTACTCTGCAACTTGTAAACCTGGAGTCTCACGGATTGCTAACCCATGGAACAAAGTATCTCTGCAAAAGCACACTTGATACTATAGAGCGGCTGCAGTCAAGGCACAGGACCAGAATAAAGGTGCTGTTTCGTATCAGTAACATTCAGCCAAGGAACAAGTCACTTGGGCCTGCTGGATCATTAGGGACATGAAGGATCAGATCTACTCTGTGCTGGGACACTGGACTGGCTGAGCATTATGAGCAACATAATGTGGTGTCTAGTCCTCAGAGCTCTGGGCTATCAGGACAACATGTGGGTTTGTTCACTCATGTGAGGCACAGATTTATCTGTAAAAGTTCTGATAACCATAACTCACTTTCTCTACCTGTGCTGAATTCTGTCTACCCATCTAGTGATCTACCTGCCTATCTGCCTTAATATGTGTAGTGGCCCATCTGCCTGATTTTTTGCATATACTGACAAAAGATGTGAACCAGAATAAACGTCATGAAGATGATGAAGTTTAATTAATGCATGGCTTATCTATCCTTAGACAAATGTATAGACAGAATGTCCCAAGTAATAATTCAGCTATACAGTTGAATGGAAGATATTAGATATTGCCATACACTCATATCCTTAGTTAGATGCGTAATACATGACAAAATGTCTATTTCAAAATGCAAACACTTCATGATAAACATTCTCCACAGAGATGCCTCATTGCTGTTGCAAAGAGTCTTTATTATAGGAAGTTCTTTTGTACAAGGAGAAGATGAATTTGGTACTTTAGCATGTTAAACTGCAGTTTCATCAGGGCTGTGTGGTTCACAAAAGATTAATCTATCCCCTTGGAATATTCATGAATCAATAAGAATGTTCCCTGAGTCCAAGCACTATTACTACTGTCGACTAAGCAAGGTGCTCTACATTCTGATGAACCAGAACTTACTACCCAGAAATTATGTGGTTTTGTAGGTGTTTACCTTTTTTTTAAGGGACAGAAGGAATGGGGACTCTGTGTTTCACTCATGTTTTTCCCATGCTGTACAGATACTCTGTGTTGTGTTATATTCAAAGGATGCACCTCTACTGAAACAAAGTCAGGTAAAGTATTTGCTTCTACCAAGAAGGAGACCAGAATAAAAACTAGGTGCCAGCTTCCAGAGGAGATCACTGCTAATGCCAGTCATATGCATATCGTTAATTACAGTGGCATACTAAAAAAAAGGGGATTATAAACAGTGTCTCTCTGGCATAGAGTTAGGCTGAGTAGCTTTGTAAATTACTTATTCATTGAATCCCTACTTTTGTTCTCTAGAAGTCCAGTTTTCTAAAAATTGGCTTTGTGCCTGCATGACTGAAAATAATGTATCATATTAACATTAGCATGTTAATAAAATGAAAACTAATTAGAAATACAGCAAATACAGACTAATCCAGGTAGCAGAATCTCATTAACAGGACAAGATACTTGTGTTGTTTGCTGTCTTGCATTCATTTAGGTTAACAATTTTTAAGAAGTGTTCTTCACTCAGCTTTCCCTTCAGAAATTTATTCTAGTCTGGGTGGAAGCACTGTGATTTATTCCACCTCTCTCTGATCAGATGAGGAATGAAAACAGGAGCAATGCATCAAAGGGTCTCCTCATTCTCAGGGTAAATCACGATTGCTTCACAAAGTGATGAAAATTTCCATTGGACTTTACTGTTACTGCAACATTTCTCTAGTTACACTGCAGTGCTCTTGTTTATAAAATGAAAGATGTGCAAGGTCAGAAGAGATCATTATATTAAGGAAAAAAGTTCTTGATTATAGAGCTGTTTATTGTAGAGCGCCTGCTGGGGCTCTATTATTCCTTTTGCATTGGTACTACATGATGAAACACAAAGGGTCAAAGCTATGCTAAAGTGTTCCAGCAATGTCATCGTACCAGAGATACTGTACTAGAAGTTTTATTTGGCAGGGACCAAGGCAACTCAATCACATGAACTACTGAGAACCATGGGAAGAGGCAGGATGCAGTCAAGGGAAGAGGTTTGCCTTCATTGCTACACTTCTGGCATCTGCAGAACGATACAGAATATGTGAGAGAAGAGCTAGCAGACGATGGTAGGTGATTTTTCTGGTTAGTCATTTAGTTCCCATCTGAATTTCAAAATGCCTTGCAACAGCAATGCAAAGTTCCGGGGAAGGGATTCCAGATAAATGAGTGCTAATTGGAGTGGCCTTCTAGTAGATATTCTACACAGTCAACCATAGGATTGCTGAGGGACAATGTGAAAGGCAGCTGTTGTCTGATACCATCTGCAAAAATGCCCATCCTACCCATTCCATGTGCTGCTATTAGAGAAGAGTTACAGATTTACAGAGAATAAAACTGAAAAATACTGACATGGAAGTCTCTCCTTTCTGAATCCTGCCTGAATTGGTTACCCCCTGCTCATGTAAGTGGAGGGGACAATCTGGGTATGAGTGTCTTGATTTGCTATTACTGAACTGCTAAAAGGCAAAGGCAAGCTGAGCAGAGGGTGGAGCTGTTTTGAAGGTTTTAATCTGGTTTCCAGGGAAACCTATTTTTCAATTATTTGCACGTTCAGCACATCTGGTTCATTTGGACTCTGGCTTTTTGAAAGTGATGAATGTGTCATGGGAAAAATGAATGGAAAAATAATTTAGGGAATTAATGAGATGGAAGGAACATAGAATTATTTAAAAAATGCAGCTATGTTTTCCCTCACATCTTTCTCACCCTCCCCCCCTCCACCCCTGCCCTGCCTTTTAAATATAAACTTTTGGATGATATTTTTTCTATATTTTGCAAAGGCCTCAGGACAGTCAAGGTTGTCCAGAGCCTTAATTAAAATAATAGATTTAAAAAGCATGTGTATCTGTATATTAGTATTACTAAAGCCAATAATGACTGTTGACCCAAATGTCTACTAGAAGAGAAAATACAGACTGAAGGAAATGAAAAATGTAAGAATATACTTATGTATATTGTTGACAGAAAACATCCAATTCTTCTCAAAAGACAAACTTTTATTTCCAGGAGAACAGCTACACTAAAAGATTGCTGGTTAATCCAGATGTGAACATCTCAGAAATAAATGAAAATTATCTGGTCAAATGTTGTTATATAAGGAGTTTATGATCCTGTGGGAAGCCTGCACTGAAACAGGTTTTCTGGCAGGACCTGTGGCCCCATGGGGGACTCATGCTGAAGAAGTTTGTTCCTGAAGGGCTAAACCCAGTCTGAGGGACTTGCATCTGCCAGAAGGGCTCTAGAGAGCACTTGAGAACTAGAGACAAACAACTCCAACTGCTCATGAAAGGTTCTTCAATAAAGAAAAAGGTCACTGATTTAATGGGTGAATGAAGACCGCTGATTGAGAGTCAGCTCAGTTTCTGTAAAGGGAATGGCTGCTGCAATGGGTTGATAGAGTGTTGAAATGTTGTTAACTAACAACAACAGTTTGTTGCTTTCCTGGATAAAGGAAATCTGGTGATCATAACACACTTGGATTTTTAAAACCCTTGATTTTTGTTGCCAGATGAATATTCTTAAGAGAAACTGAATGTTTTGTCTCCCCTTTATACACTGAAAGCAGTTACGAGCTAAAACATAAAGTGGAAGATTTAGTGGTCACTCCTCAGGATGAGAAAAATACTGTGTGGTATTCTGGAGAATGCCAATAGTTTTGTAGTAGGAATAGTTTTTGCTTAATGTCTTCAGTGACCTGTACAGTTTTGGAGGTCATTAGAACTCAGCTTTCCTGGGTAGTCAAATGCCTTATTGCTGGTTTATGCCTTATTGCTGGTCAAGGACCTCCCAACACTAAGTGAGAAAGTAAAAAGGTAACAGATCTCAGTGTAGATATAAAAAAAAAAAATTAAAAAGAATCATAAAAAATAATGAAAACTGTACTTACAGAATGCTGATTTTGGAATGACAGTTGTAACTCAGAAGGGATATCTTGGAACTATCACTGACAGCTCTCTGAAATCTGTAGTGGCATAGTGGCATTCACAAAAGCCAAGAAAATGCTTATCACAATCAGAAGGTGTAGTGAACCGCATAGAGGCTGTAATTTTGATATTATATAAAATCTTTGTATGTTCTTACTGTGAATATTTTATGCAGCTGTCTTCTCTGCATTTCCATGAAGGTAAAGTGGAGTTAGAAAAGGTACAGAGCATTAAAATGAGAGAGAGAATAGAGCTTAAAGTGAGACTAAAAAGGCCGCAGCTCTACCATTTAAGAGGTGAAGACAGAGACAGGATATGGACTGAGCTGAGAAAGTGAAGCATAAGGCAAAGAGAGCCCTGTTATTCCCTGACTGGAGAGTAAGAGAAGGAGTATATTAGTTTGAAAAAGGAGGAGATCAATTTAAAACAGAATATTATAAAAACAGTAATGAACTTCAGGAATTTGTTGCCGCAGAAGGTTATTGAGGTAAACAGTATCAGCAGATTCACAAAATGATGAGACAAGTTTAAGACAAAACAGTAAATGAATACTAAAGACAGTAGGCAGGGATATGCCCTCTAACGTCCTTAATTCTATAAATGTAAGTGCTGGGGAAGTAGGCAAGGAATATACTCCATGATGAAATGCATTTCAGAGTCATGAGGGAACTAGCATACAAAATTGCTAAGCTTCTAAGCTGCTCTCTGTCAAGTTTCAAAAGTAGCAGTAGGCCAAGAGCAAAGTGCTGCATCTAGTTCAGGGCATGTTCAGAGGAGGCTCAAAAAATGGGTCAGAGGGCTGGAATAACTCTTCTATGAGAAAAGGCTGTTAAAGTTGAGGTTGTTCAGCCTGGAGAAAATGAGACTCCAAGGAAACATTATTGTATAGAAGGAGCTTATGAGAAAGATGGAGAAAGGCTTTTTATCAAGGCCTGTAGTGACAGCACAAGAGGTAACACTTTTAAACTGATAGAAGATAAGTTTAGACTGGACATTAAGAAGAAATTCTTTACTGTGAGAATGCTGAGGCGCTGGAACAGGTTGCACAGAGAACTTGTGGTTGTTACATCCCTAGAAGTATTCCACTTCAGGCTAGATGGGTCTTTGAGCAACATGGTCTAGTGGGAAGTGTTCCTGTCTGTGACAGGGTGGTGGACTAGATGATTTTCAGAGGGCTCTTCCAACATGAACTATTATAAGATTCCATGACTCTATGAATAGGTGGAATAAACTACTGTTGTCACTACCAGAGGAAAATCTACTGCACTGGACAGAGTATAGTTCTGCTCGAGTACAGTATTTCTAGTGTTCTTATGTAAACTAGGATGTAATAACAAACAGAAAAGAAATCTGATCTATTTCTAACATTAACCTTCATTCTTTGCTCTTTTGGGCCAATAAGAAAAAAAAATTAGGAAAACATGAAATATTTCATCATACAATATAAATTATCAAATTTTCTGTAGGCATCATTAAAATCCTCTCTAAAGTTTTATTTTCTCAATTTACATAAAATAAAATATATTTTGGCCACTGTGAATTTCTTAATATCTTTTGGCCAAAGGTAATCTTAATATAAAAGCCCTGTTAAGTTCATAATTTTTAACCATTTCCCATGGAAACCTTATGGATACTTTTGATAATAAGAACATCCAGGTGTTTTGGGATGCAGTAACAAAACTAGACATTTTTCTGGCTGCTTTAGCATACTTTCACAAAACTTACTTAGAAGTAAAAGTTGTCTTAAAAAAAAGAAATCAAACTGGTCAGAGCAAAAATAGAATTCATCTACCAATTTGTATTATGAAAGCTATTGAATAAAGATAAAGTAATATCCATAGTAAATTTTAAAAAATGCTTTAGCTTTGCTTATCTTTCAGAATCATTGCTTTTATATAGTGCAATACATGTGATATTGAATAAAACATTAGGCTCAAATGAGACATTGACAACATGCAATGTGGTACTGAAATAGACGAAAAAAATGTGTTAAAATTCAAGAATTTTCAATAAAATGAGGATAAATTAGCAATGCAAATGCAAAACATAGGGCTTATGATTGGGTTTAAGCTTGCAAAGGTTGGGGTTTTTAAAAATCCTTTTTAAAGAGAAGTCACTTAGAATTTCATTTTCCAAATAATAACAAATTTTACATATTGTTCCAGCTAGGAAAAGTATCATGAGTGCGAAAGGAGCCATTTAAGGATTAAAAACTTAAAGATTAATTCCCTAGTTCCATATATATGTGTGTGTATATATATGTGTGTGTGTCTGTATCTCTATATGGTATCTAAATATAACCTTGTTGAAAGTAAAAAAATAAACAGCATTTCTGCATGTGCCACTTAAATATGGAACTGTGAACAAAACAACTCCTTTAATCCACAGTGGTTCTCCTCTACTGTTTAACTATATTTTAGAAGTCAAGATTTACATATATTTCAATATGTTGGAATGTAATATACAAAGTCAGGATACAGTTGGAGATCTTGACTCTAGTGAAAAACAATGGAAAATCAGACGAAATCCATTGATTCAGCTTTGAGATGGGGAATAATGTTGGGCTAAATATCACCCAAATTTTTATGAACTTTGCATGTCAACTCATTTTTTATTCCTTTAAAATTTGTGTCCTGAGATTAGATTTCAGAAGACAAGATACAGATGAGAAAAGTACCATACAATTTTCAGTGAAGTGGAAAAAAATATATACTCACCAGGTAATTACATTTCCCATAGATTTATTTTTAAGAGAGAAAGCACTAACTGCACCTGAGCATTTCACAGTAACCGATATGTCTTTCAAAGAACTTCTTAAGTTCCAATATTTTCTTTCTATATAAAGTAGACGCATCAGTGATTCACAAATTTTTTTTTTTAATCAGGAATTAAACAAAATAGTCCCCACACTGTACCTCCTTTTTTTTTTTTTCTTTAAAAGGCCTAATTTAGTAAATGTTTACGGAAAAAAAAGAAGGAAAAAGTACAAAAGCTGACACTATCCTGACACTTCCTTGCTTTGCACTGTCACTTTATTTTTAGAATACTATACTCACTGAGCATGAAACACTAAGTAATCACATATCCTGCAATTCTGATAAGCAGAATATCAGACACTTTATTTAGTTTAAAAAGCCCCCAAACCACGTATATATAAACTGCAATAAAATCGACTACTTCCATGACCACATTAAATTTTTTTGCTTCATATTATACATGTTTTTTTTCTTTCAAATGACAGATCCAGAGAGCCTGGGAGAGCAGGAAGATTTTGAAGTGGTATTTACCATCCATTCGCAGTGTAGAAATGGATTCTTCAGCAAAACAATTTTCACAGTCCTTTGTGTTTCAGGGCCTGGTACTATTCTCACCTAATTTCAGCCACAGCACTATAAAGCAAACTGTAGTCTCTTGATGTTACTCCAATAAAGTGGTTAAATGCATTTTAAGAGATGTAGTTAATAACTTTCCACATAGATATTAATTCTCACCTTTCCCCTCCCTCATCAGGACAGAAGCAGAGAAGCTGTGCTTATAACGCTCTTAATTCTGAAGCTGATGTTTCTGCCTGTCATGGTGAAGATTCCTATTTATGGTGCTGAGGAGGGTGTCTTTCCTAGAGAATCTTACAGATAAAATAATTTCTTAACCCTTGTTGCTTTCTTTATGAGTGATTACATCTCATTTAAAATAAGCTTGCAACTTCTTTGTAGAAAATTGGAAAAAAACTTCCAGAATACTTTTTCCCCACAACTTTTCTATATCTTGAGTAGGCTACTATAGAAGGAAGAGAAGGAATTGAAACCTAGAGTAGGATGACATTTTGGAGTCTTTTGTCTGTAGGCTCATTAAAACTCACAAATGATGGAAGTGAAGGTGAAAGGAAAGTATTCCTAAGGGTTGGTTACAGTTTTATTGGAGAAGCCTGAGTTAAGATCGTTAAACTGTTATTTTTTTGTACTACCTAAAGCAGCTTTTAACAGCAAATGGCTTTAAAAAATTCCTCTAACACTGGTCGCAAACCATAACACCAATGTTTTTGTTCAACTATACGACAAAAACCCAGATGAATTATTTCTATGACATGATTTCAAGTTCCTGTGTAGTCAATTTCAAAGACAAATTCAGACAATATCAAAAGATCTGAAGGCTGGTTTTTAGAATATTTTTCTGATATGAGACATTTTAATTTCTGCTTTAAGATGACCATTAATCACGGAAATGTTACAGAGCACTAACAGAAGCATGTTTTCTTTCAGAGCCACTGAATGGCTCTTCTGCCATAGCTGTGATATAAAGATGGGAAGTTGTGTCAGTAGATCACAACAATTACAAATAAGCAAACAAATACAGCTAGAATCAAAATCTAGGCAATGGTTTTTCTGCATGAACAAAACCAACTGACAGCAGCAAACTTTAACACATTTTGGTAAATGTGAGCCATGGAACAGACGTATTTACTCTTAAGTTTTCAAAACAAAGATTATTTTTAACTGTGTGTGACTTATAACTGACACCAGCTTTTGTTGGTTTATTTTATGTTTTCTCAAGCATACCTCTGTTGTAAATCATCCCTTTATTAACAATACTTTCTTCTGAAAGCTAATCTAAAGTTTCCACCAATTTCCTATACATGCATAAGCCTGCCTAGAATCAATTGTGCTGTCAGATGCATGGAATTGGCAAGCATCATAGATAGGGAAATTATCCACCCACAGACAAGTGCAGCGAGACACATATACAGATGTGCAAGAGTAAAAATATTTTACCTAACTGATATTTGAAGGGACAAAAAATAAGACTTCCCATGGCATTTTCATTGCCATATATCAGAGTACTTGTAATAGGTTGTCAATAAATCATTAATATTAAAGCTTATGTGTAGATGCTAACAGACAATTTTAATTCATTTTTAATAGTAGAAAAAAATTTGTACTACTTTAGAGATACATCTACTATGTTTTATGGATGGTCATCTAGGCTATTTTCCTATGTAGTTCCACTGCAAATTTCAGATTAAAATAAAAGTTTTGATCTACATATTTGGAGCAAGTTTTGCCTATTTTTTTTTCTGGTAAAAGTCATGTGATAATGCTGAATGTCTCCTTGAATTTCATTCTGGCAGTTACCGTAAAAGATGGAATATAAGCACACAAGTTGTCTATTTTCTGTAAGACGAGTATCTTCTTTTTGGCTTGAAGACTCACTAAAATCAAATGTGATAACAGGCAAGAGGGCACTCTCCAGTCATACTGCTTTTCTCTTCTTCAAGGATTGAATATTTATTGATAAATTCAAAGAGTCAGCTCATAATTCTGTTAACATTTCTCAAAAAGAGATGAGTGTAGAGATGCGATGAAGCAATAGCAAATAAGGGAGGGTAAAATAATTGCTTTAAAAAAATCTATAACAGCTGCAGACTTACAGCTAAGCAAAGTCCACATAAATATTAGAAATCCTCATGGCTGCAAGAAAAAGAATCTAAAATGGCAGTAACTAGTACTATACAACAGTGAACCATGTAATTTACATCTTAGAGAAATTAAACATAGTATAATGGCTTAGCTTCCAGGCAACAATACTATTAAATTTGCTGTAGCAGATTATGACATCATCTGAAACCCCAGGACACACTTTCAAGACAGCTATTATGCTTGTAATATGTACTGCTTTTCTGGTTAGTTTTTCATTTAATTCATTGCAAGGATTATATTTTTCAATCGCTGCACATGTCACCCAGCAGAATGGCTGTCTAGAATATCTGTGAGCCAAACTAATGTCACTTAGGAGACAGAAGTGATATTGTTGTAAGGGGAAAAAACACAAAGGTCAGTAAGTAACTTGATAGCAAACAGTATTTGTTATACTGGTAATAAGCTTTCTCTTAACTTTTCTTAGCCAAAATATCTTCTATTTTACCAGTAAAAATTTCTGAAGTTTCTATGCTTTTAAATTCCTTCTGTTATAAAACTGCATATTGGTTCCTACTGGAATTACTAGGAAGAAACAAAGAGATTAAGATGCAAGATAAATTAGTGGTTATTGAGAGTCTGGTGAGGACTCTAGATGGATGTGAAATCAGGGATTTTCCTTCTTGACCACAGCACCACTGCCTCACCTAGGAAGGTTTTTTGTGGTCAGGACTACACCAATGATTGCATCAGCTGCCCATTGGTCTGGGCTCTGCATCTCTGATGAGCTGCCCAAACTAGTACCACAACTTGAATAATATCAAGATAGGTGGGAAAAACGACTGTAAACTATATAGTTTTACAGTGATGAGAATAATGATTAACATTACGTCCCTGTAAATATTTATATACATTCTTAACTGTACTCAGCCAAGGAGTCAGTGAACCTAACTCAGGAAGTAATATTGAGTATGTACGTAAAAATTTGAGACAGTTTCTTTCCTAAGGGCAGTATTCAAGTGTCTAAAATCATCAGTGTCCAACTCACTGAATTTGGCAGCCCAATTTCCTTTTTTTGCCATCAACTTCAAAAATTACATACCAAAGAAAATGTATATGAAATACCACAATGTTTAAAAGTTATATAACACCCTTGCTGTACAAACAACTGTATGCATGTCATATGTTTATGCATATGGCTTACCAGCTTTCCATGTAATTTCTGACTGGCTGAGCTGTTCCTTAGTAACAGATTAGTATTGATTTCAGTGCCAGGAGTCTTACAGACCTGGTCTTTATTGCCACTGAGCAGGTTTATCAAAAGCTAT
The DNA here is from genome assembly GCA_036023395.1 of Myiotriccus ornatus. Taxonomy (NCBI): domain Eukaryota; kingdom Metazoa; phylum Chordata; class Aves; order Passeriformes; family Tyrannidae; genus Myiotriccus; species Myiotriccus ornatus. The sequence goes on along the minus strand of JAYRBT010000093.1, from coordinate 42,948,599 downwards.
ACCATTGTCCTTCTATATCCTTGATCAATGCCAGTGCCTCAATTGGTTAATTACTTAGCTAAATGTGGATATATTTTCTGTCTTCAGTGTTCACCTGCCAGAAAATTATTTCATTGAAATATGCCCCCTCTTTTGTCACTGAATCAAAAATATCAGTCACACTGTCAGTAGTTTGCCTTTTGTGCACATAGTTTTGTTAAAGAAACATTCAAATGCAGCTATAGATTGATTGCAGTTTATAATCAAACTCAGTAATGTGCCCGTGTGCTCTTTTCAAAGTTTCCTGTGGCACAAAGAAAGTATTTTTCTAAGTAGCGGTAGAAATTGAGATGTAAACTGATGTTTTCACAGCAGTGCATGCCTGCAATTATGTTATTATTCATTGGTTTCTACTTAAAAGTAATGAGTAGAAATAAATTCTGAGCACTGGTTATCTTTGTTTGAAATCTCCTAGTGATCCTTTTGCATATCAGACTCATTGGGTGGTGGAATTGTAGACCTTTAGCTAGAAATATGTGGAAGATGTGGTCTAAGAATGCAACTAGCACAAGAACAGACTAGGGGTGGTCCAAAGACAACCCCCCTTCAGTGCCAACAGAGTCTTCAATATCAGCTGTTTCCCTTGGCCCAACCAGTCCTATTGACGTGCACCACTGGCTGAAAAGATGTAAGCTAAACTGGCTTGCTATAGTCAGAAAGGTAATTCGGTCACTCCACTGAGCTTCCTATTCCAAACTGCTCTTAGTGACTCAAACAATGCAAAAAGACTGTATGTATGTGTAGTCTCTGACCTAAGGCCAGTGCAGTCCTGCAACTTGTAAAGAGTAGTGAAGCACCTTACAGCTCATCTTGCTGCCCCTGTTATCTAACTGCAGCTGATGAATCTGCTCGTGTTCTACAACTTCTTTCACCAGCTAAGTACAGTTTTTGCATAGACAGAAAGGCTTGTAGATAAAAACAGTATATGACTCAGAAGAGATTAGTGTTGCAATCACAACATGAAAACTTCCCATGAGATTTTTATCTCTCTTCAGACTAAAAACCAAAGTTAAACAGAAGTAACATAGATAAATTCAGGGATGAATCTGAAATTCATCACTCTTTCATTCTTGTCATAGCCTCCTCCAAGTTCCTCTGATGGTTCAAACGTCCTAATTTGTAAAGCCTTTAATAATAAATAAACAAACAAAACTATCACACTCTCGTTCCTCCCCACACAAACCCCCCCCCAAACCACACAACACAACAACAACAACAACCACAAAACCTGAATCTGCCCAGGAAGAGAAGATAGTTACGTTAGCTCAGCTCACCGCATGACAGGTAATGCCTTTGAATCCCATTGCATAAACACAGAACTAGTCCTTGAAAATTGCATTTATCAGAAAAAAAACAAACATCTGTGACTGATGGGCAGCTGTCTCTTTCTGCTATTGTTTAGAAAGTTGCTTTTAAGCAGGCTTATAAGTTACAGAGGGTCATAATCTGACAGGTATAAACAGCAAAATCAATGTCCGTA
>JAYRBT010000093.1:42924113-42946980 GCA_036023395.1 Myiotriccus ornatus | reverse complement strand
TCCGTAAGCAAAGCCCAAAAAATGCAATCCTTGTGACCTAAACTGCTTCCTCTTCTACCTCTTTCACTGCAAGCAATACAACACATTGCTGAGTCATTTATCTAATTCTCTGATATTTTTCCTCTTATTCCATTTATTCTTTGATAGCTGTTGGCATTAAAACTGATGTTTGCAAAACGGAGTGAGTTGATTAATAGGTATTTTATACATCTGGTATTTCCTCATAAAAGACTGGTAAACTTATTTCAATTATCATACCACCAACAAGGATGCAATCTGTTCACAATGGCTGTTTACGAGTGGCTGCTTTGGGTAATGGCTGTTTTCTTAGCATGGGAAATGAAATATAATATTATTAAACCGAGATATGCCGAATGGTGTGTCAACTTATCCATCTTCCTGATGTTTATAGGCCTAATTTTTTATAATGTTTATTTTATTTTATGGGACCAAACATTAAAGTATCACTTATTTGAAAGGATCTAATTTCTTTTATTTTTGTTTTAACGTCCTTGGATATTAACATTCACAAATTCATGTGCAATCAATGCAGAAAACCTGTGGTAGGTACTCTATTAATTCTATTTAGACAAACATGTTGTAATGAGAGAGATAATGAACAAATGAGTTTATGTTTTTTAGGTTTTACCCACAAGGCTAACATTCTCTTGTCTGGTGGTTTTGTTTTAACAAATCATCTGTAAAATGTCTTAAAATGATACACAGTAATCTAAAAATTGCCATGAAAATACAGTGTAGGTGGGAAAGCAGGAACTGCATGTAAGGCTGGATGGTGAAGCAGAAGACATGAATGATGTAAAGATTTTAAGCATAAAAATAATTAAAATTATGTCAGATTAATAGGTCAGGTAGTGACCGAAATCACTGTGGTACAAATTTTGCCTCTCAGAAATTATTAAAGTGCAACTATTTATTTTTCAACATGAAAAGAGGGGTTTTAGATATGCAAACCTACCCATCACAAAGTATCATCTTAGATTTCAGCAAATAATATTTGAGATGCTGAATATACTAGAACACTTTCATAAACTACTTATATGTAACAAAACCAGTATCTGTTTCAGATATTCAGATATTGAAGTCTATCACATACACACTTGAGTTGCTATTCAAGCTTAATTTAGGGGAATGACAGAAAAGCATACTTCTTCAAAATATAAATGGAAATGAAAATATAAACTCTTACAAAATTTTTAAGAGCTTTAAAAATTACAGTCTTCAGCAGATGATATCTCAGAAGGTAGGCAGACATGAGGGCATAGACAACAGATTACATTACGTAGATGCTCCTGCTGAGTGAATTTCTCACTGCCTGCTAATACAGATATCAGTACTGCTAAGAAAACTACTATTTAAGAGAAAATGTTTCCTTTATCTTCTTCCGTTATACCTGGTAGACACAGGTTGAATGTTTTAATTGACTAAAATGGCAAAAATACATGGCAACGGACACCAAAACAATAATAATGTATATTTATATAGTAAATGTGGAGGCCCTTGGCAGACGTTTAGATACTGTCTCCTTCCCCCTCACACAACTGACTGGAACAAAACCCTCGCCATCAAGAATGGCTAAGAAATGCAGAATGCCTAATGCGGAAAAAAGGAGGTGTGTGAAACTATCTTGTGCAAAAACACCAAATGTTGTCCTATGCCAAGTAGATGGTTTTGAAACCAGAACAGTATTTTCTTGTTCTCACAATACTTGATTCTTGTAGGCTTCAGCTTCTCAGCAACATCACTAACACTAAAAGCAGACCACTCTAAACATGCCACATCACTCTGAATTCTGCCTCTGAAAACCTTAGTTTTAGTTCCAGTTCTGCAAAACACTCTTTGTGGTTGTACAGTAACAATTTTATGAAGCCACTGACTTCACCAATGCTTACCTCAACACCAGCTTCAGTTACAAAGAGTGATATCTCTTTGCTTATTGGAAAAGGCTGAGTCATTTTTGTGGGTTTTGATATGAAATTAATGAGATTTTTAGTCTCTACTGCTTAGCCAAAGATGCTGGAAGGGCAAAGCAGGGAAGTTAAAAGGACAATTTAAGAACAAGGAACGAATTGAATGCATTAAATTTATTGGGTGAAACAATTTAAGGAAGAAAAATACTAATTAAATTATTAAAATCTATGTTGCAAGTAGTAATTAAAAAGTCGTTGCTATGCAACCAAAAGTATCTTTATGACAGAGTGCAGAAATATATTTGTTAAGTATGGTTTGAATGCTTTGACTTTTTTTTGATCTTTTCAGTCACATACCTGCCCAAACTGTGTAAATGTATTTTTGATAATAATAACATTAAAGATTCCCGCAGGATGAAGAATCAAAAATACTATTTGAATCAGTTAATGGCTTTTATTATGTTTAAAAGGTTAAGGAATTCATGAGATAAAAATAGATACACATACGTAATTATGTTTAGAATTTTTATGCTGAACTTTCATCATTGCTAATGGATTAATTCCTATCCCAAACACAGGTCCTGATCCTATTAGACATGAGAACATTAATTTTCATAATTTAATGTAGGACCTAATCCTGCCCTCTCCTGAAGTTTTTAAATAGCAGTTAAATCTATTACTTGTGTCAGAAACCTGAGCAGTTGTTCATAATAACTAAGGGCAACTTTTGTTTTTCCTGGAATACCGAGTCTAAGAAGCATGCTGGTGCTCTGGTTTCTGCTGGAATTTCTGCTGTTACGTGCTGAGATTTCTATTGTGGTCACGTACTACTGATATATAGGAAAGAGAACACCAGTATATAGATAAAGAGTGACATACAAAGAATATTGTTAGGGCACACATATATTTCTATTAAGGGCCATAAACTGTGTCCAGCATATGTATGTAGTGCTTCCACATATTCCTCATAGTCATGCAAAGTTGGCCTGGGACTGTGCTGTGCAAATGGGAGGGAGATCTGGTTTGCTAGACCTGATGGTCTCTCCTCAGTGGTAAAATAATTTATTTTTTGAGGTTGATTACTGGCTGTGTGACCAACCTGAACTCCATTTTCTTTAATTCCCATTAGTCCCACATTTAAATCCCAAAACATTAAAGACTTTGATTTGTTGGTGTAATTTTCTTTCCACTGATACCACAACCATAAAATTAGAGGGAACCTGAATTCTAACCAATTTGCCTCTGAACAATGCTGGATCACTGTGCATCCAGAAGCAAAGGGTGCCCTCTGCTAAATCCTGCTCTCTGCACTTTCACTTATTTCGTCTTACTTTGAGTTTTCAGTAAGACAGTGAATAACAGTGATTCCTAACCAGAATGGATTTTTTTTTTTTCAAATTTGAGGTTCTACAGACATTTAAATTGCCCTTTTCTTCTCATTTTTATTTTCTGATAACTTCTCTTCAAACAACAACTCAAAATAGGTCTTAAAGCCCGTTTTGAACTGCTGGAGCAGAGGAACTATGAAGTTTAGTGCCAGTGTATCAGTAAAGTGAAGTGATTCCTAAAACAGCCACTGTGAGGTTCACTTGTCATTGGACACACCACATGAGCTGTGAGCTGAAAGGCATGTAAACATTTATACACAGTTACCTTTGTATGGAAGGAATCAAGACAAAAGTGGTATTAAAAGCAAGTTTCTTATTTTCCTTTTCCGGAGAGTAACATTATTAAGAAGATTTCCTTGTTTAACAGTACCTTGAAAAGATATGCCCTTTGATTTAAAATTACACTTTCTTGGGACCTTGTCAGTGAAATGAAAAATTCATATTTACTAGATAATACAGAATTTATTTCCTGGATAACAGAGTAGTCTCTCAAAAAATACTGTAGTTTCTCTCTCTCTACTAAATATAGTTAAGCATACAGCACCTAAATGGATGAGAAAAGTGTTTTAGGTGACCACTGCCGTGCTAGAGGAAATAATATGTATTGGTGCCAAGAAAAGGAAGAGTATATATTGTGTTTTTCAAGAAAGAAATTATGGTAGTAAACCACAAATCCCCTAAAAATCCCTGGGCTATGAAATAATAAAGTTGTAAAACATGCATGCCTCATTTTCCAAAAAGGAAAAAGTAAGAACCTGGAGTTGAGGCTAGAAATAAAAAAACCTGCAATTACATTTAGTAAAAAAAATTTACAGAATAATGAAAAAATAATCTTTAGTCCACAGCAATCTGAAATGGTATCTTATCTTAGTGTCCCTGGCTATATTCTGTCTAGTGTTTACAAATAAATTGAAGTTTTTATCAATATACATAAATCTATCCAAATATTTTCATATTACAGAGGGTAATATAGATTGCATTTTTTTTTACAAGGACATAGACACTTCTTGAAGGCTTCAAGCTTCATAACTAAAGTTAGATACTATGAATATTCTTTAGTTTTTCAGTACATGAGTTATTGATGAAGTAAGATTTAGGTAATCAAATAAAGAACTGTAAATTATTGCCAAAATAGTAAAGGTACAGAATCACAGAGTATGTTGAGTTGGAAGGGACCCACAAGGATCATTGAGTCCAACCCTTAGCCTTGTACAGGACCTTTCCCAAGAGCATTGTCCAAATGGTTCTTGAACTCTGTCAGGCTTGGTGCTGTGACCACTTCCCTGGGGAGCCTGTTCCTGTACACAACCACCTTCTGGGTGAAGAACCTTTCCTAATGTACAACCTAAACCTCCCCCGACACATCTGCAGACCATTCCCTCTGGTCCTGTCACTTGTCAGCACAGAGTAGAGATCAGTTCCTGCTTGTCTTCTTCCCCTCACAAGGAACTGCATTGAGATCTCCCCTCAGTCTCCTTTTCTCCAGGCTGAACACACCAAGTGACCTCAGTTGCTGCTCATATGGCTTCCCCTCAAGGTCCTTCACTATTTTGCCCTCTTTCTGACACTCTCTATGAGCTTAATAACTTTTTTATATTGTGGTGCCCCAAACTGCCACAATATTCAAGGTGAGGCTGCCCCAGTGCAGAGCAGAGTGGGACGATCACCTCCCTCGAATGGCTGGTGATGCTTTGCCTGATGCCCCCAAGACACAGGTGGCCCTCCTGGCTGCCAGGGCATTGATGACTCAGGTTCAACTGGTCACTGACCAGGACCCTCTGATCCCTTTCTGTGGCACTGCTTTCCAGCATCTCATTCCCCAGTCTGTACAACCTTCCAAGGTTGCCCCACCCCAGGTGCAGAACCTGGCACCTTCCCACTGTTGGACTTCATATGCTTGGTGATTACTCAGTGGTCTAATTGGTCAAGGTCTCTCTGCAGGGCCTCCTTCTCTTTCAGGGAGTCAATAGCTCCTCTGAGGTGTATCATCTGCAAACTTGCGTAGTATCCCTTCCAGTCCTGCATCCATGTCGTTTATGAAGATGTTGAAGAGCACAGGGCCTAAGATGGAGCCCTGTGGAATCCCACTAGTGACAGGCCACCACTCTGATGTCACCCCATTCTCTATTACCCTCTGTGCTCGGTTACCCTCTGAGCCGATTGCTCACCCACCACATGATGTGTTTATCCAGCTGTGTGCTGGCATTTTGTCCAGAAGGATCTTGTGAGAGACAGTATAGAAAGCTTTACTGAAATCCAAAAAGATTACATCAGCAGGCTTCCCTTGATCAGCTAGGTGGGTTACCTTGTCATAGATGGAAATCAGGTTTGATAAGCAGAACTTTCTCTCATGAAGCTGTGCTGGCTGTGCCCAGTGACTGCATTGTCTTTCAGGTGTTTTTCAATATTTCCCAGAATAGTGTTCTCTATAACTTTACTGGGCACTGACTGAGATTACCATGCCTGTAGTTTCCAGGGTCCGCCTTCTTGCCTTTCTTGAAAATCTGGACAATGTTTGCCAGCTTCCAGTCAGCTGGGATGTCTCCAGATTCCCAAGATGCCTCAAAAATCATCGAGAGAGATTTTATGATGACATCAGCCAGCTCTTTGAGGATTTTTGGATGAATCCCATGAGGTCTCATAGATTTGTAGGGATCCATTTGGAGCAGCAGATCCTGCACCATTTGAAGGTTGACTGGGAGTTGATCATGCTTGCAGTCATGATCCTCCAGGTCAGGGCACTGAGACCCCCTTGGTCCATCATCCATGTTGAAGACAGAGGCAAAGAAAGGGTTAAATACCTGTGCCTTGTCTCTGTCCCTGCTTTGGAGGTGACCATCTTCATCCTGTAATAGGTTGATGATGTTTCTATACTGCCTATTGACATTAATATATTTGAAAAACCTTTTTTTATTGTCCCCTACATTTCTGACCAACTTCAACTCCAGTTGTTCTTCGGCCATACAAATTTCTCCCTACAGTGGCAAGCAGCATCTCTGAATTCTTCCCATGTCACTTGATCTTGCTTCCTCTGGGCATACACTTTCCTCTTTTGCCTTATTTCCAAGAGAAGATTCCTGTTCAGCCAAGCTGGCCTTCTGCCTCACCTGTTTGACTTCTGACATTTTGGAATTGCCTTCTCCTGTGCCCTTAGGAGGTGATGCTTGAAAAATGACCAGCACTGATGGACTCCAGAACCTTCAAAAACGTTTTCCATGGGGATCTTATTAATTCCCTGATCAGCCTGCAGTCTGCTCTCCTCATGTTCAGTGCTGAGGTACTTTTCCTCCTGTCAACAGAGATTTTAAACTCCATCACCTTGTGGTCACTGTGGTCAAGATGGCTGCCAATCTCCTTTTCGCTCACAAGATCCACCCTGTTGACAAACAGATCAAGGAGAGCATCTTTCCACATCAGCTCTCTTAGGACCTGTTTCATAAAGTTGTTGTTCAGGTATTTTAGGGATCTTCTGGCCTGGGTTGTACCAGCTGTGTGATGTTCCCAGTTAATCTGTGGCAAGTTGAAGTCCCCCACAAGGACAAGCACAGTTGACTTGGAAGCATCCCTTAATTCCTCAGAGGATAAGTTGCTGGTGTCATTGTCCTGGCCGGGAGGTCTATAGCAGACTGTGATGATGACATCCACATTATTTGTTTGCCCCTTTGTTCTTACCCAGAGGCTCTCAACTGTGCCATCTGTGAGCTCCATGCATTCTAATCATCCTATTACATACAGTGCCACCCCTCCACCTCTTCTGGTCTGCCTATCTCTGCTAATAAGCCATCCAATAGGACAAACCCAACTCCAGTCACAGGTCTTGTCCCACCAGGTTTCACTTATCCCAAACCTCTGGGAATCGGCCAAAGCTTGGAGTTCCTCTTTTTTGTTCCTCATGCTGTCTGCATTGGTGTAGAAACATTTCAGGTGTGGTGCATTGTAGCCAACAACTCAAGAAGCAGATTGAGAGATCCCATTAGTGCTCATTTCTTCAAATTTTGGCACACCAATCCATCACTCATCACTGGTGACCCTGGTTTTGTCCCCTTCCCTCTTCCAAGTTAGTTTCAAGCTCTGTCAATGAGCCCTGCTGGCTTCTGCACTAGAACTCTTTTTCCCCTCTGAGATAGGTGAATCCTATTAGTTGTCAGTAAACTGGGTGTTGAGTTGACCATTCCATGGTCAACCATCCCAAAATTTTTCAGATTACACCAACCTCAGAGCCACTACTTGACCTGATGAATCTGCCTATTCTTAACAATATTATTTCTTGTTATCAGAAGGACAGAGGAAATCACTACTTGTGCTCCCTCTGCCAACCACCCCAGGGCCCTGAAGTCTCTTTTGATTGCCCTCAGACTTCTCTTTGTTATTTTGTCACTGCCAGTTTGAACAATAAATAGTGGATAGTAATTAGAGGGCCTTACTAGACTGGAGAGATTTCCAGTAGTGTCCCTTACCTGAGGCCCTGGGAGACAGCAGATTTCCCTGTGAGTTGGGCCTGTCTGCATATAGGGGCCTCTGTTCCTCTTATAAGGAAGTCTACCATTACAACTACCCTTCTTTTCCTCTTGACAGAGGAGGCTTAGTGTGGGTTGGTAAAAAAATTTCCTTATGAAAGGATATATCAAAAAGCTTTCCCTCCCCCCCTCAAATTTCACTGCAATGACTGAGCTCCTTGACACTAAAATATGTCAGTTAGAGGGTGTTTCCAACTCTGTAAATGAGACATGAATACAAAAAACGTGTTGATTTCTATATGCGTCCCCTGATAAACTCAACTTTACCATAAATCTGTGCAGGTAATACAACTGTCTTTAGTCAGAAGCACCATCTTCCCTCTCTTCAGGTTTAAAGAAAATTTTGGTGTTCTGGAAAGACAAAAGACTGTGTTTTCCTGCCCAGTGAAGACACAAGTCCCTAAAAACTTTCTGTTTTAATGGGGCCCAGATCAGAGTCAAATGTAAATTACAGGGAAGCTTCAGCATTAACAGAAATATAGAACTTGGAATATGGCATTATGCCTCAAAACTATTTATAAGATAAGAAAAAATAGTTGATTATTTTACATGAATATCTTATCCAACATAACACTGACAAGAAGAATCCGTAGTACTTCTCTATACTGAGGAAAAGATATTTTGTGATGACTGCAAACCTTGACTGTAAACTACCATAGTGAATAACTGCTAGACACAAATCACAGGAATAACATCATAAAGCTTTAATATCATTGGCTTTGAGTAAATTAGTTAAATTAACCAGTAATAAAATGAGTTTCCTACCTCAACTTTGTGAATTTCAACTCCTGTTAGAAAAGAGAGAAAGAAAAGGATTTTCAGAGAAGGGTACAGAGAGAAAGGCATTTGACATTGCTTAGCAAGTATTTCATAGAAAACAAGTCCACAAGTTTGATAAGATAAATTATGTCAAAAAGAAAGTTGCCCTATTACAAGAACAAATTAAATTTTTTTTTTTGTATGCAAGTCCCAGCTGTAAGAAGATTTTGCAATTTGTTAAAACATTTTTGAATGACACTTCACTACATAAAATACTGTCATAGGAGGGAATGACAGTTGGAGAGTCTGTGATCCAATTTACAGATGATCAAAAAATACATGCAAACTGAAGTTCAAACATACTTCTAAAAGTTCACATGCCTTAAGTCTTATCTCTGTCTTTGAAACACCTAAACAGTAAAACAAATAAACTTTTTTTTTTTTCAGTCAATATATAGTTTTCTAAGTTTCCTTCACAGTCTTTTAATCACTTATCCTCATCTCCAGTTCTGAGTTATTAGGAGTCCTGGTATTATTTTCTACCCTATGGTTGTTACAGTGACTGTACATTAGATACTTTCTCAGCAATGTCAGAGGTCTGAAAAATTAGGAAGTAAAGGTGAGGAAAGAAATTTTAAAAGATAATTTTAAATAAACTATGTCAGAAGTTAAATTTATTTACACAAACCACAAACAATTTCAAGAGATTTCCTGCTTGTAAATTTCTTAAGCTATGTAGCATAAAAGCCAGAAGCTTTTCCCATAAGAAATTTATTCCCTAATCTTTAGCTACTGCTTTGGAAAAGGAAGGAGAAAAACTTGTAAAACTTGTGCAAGTTCTGGACAGAACAAAATAAGGGTATGGAAGTTAGGACTTAAACTCTTCTCCCATTTTGATGGACTCAGACACTATCAATACCAACACCAGTACTCATATCAACTTATATATTTAAAACATTTTAAATTATTTTATGCACAGAACTACATTCCCCCGGGAATTTTAAGAGTGATTTAAAATGTAAAGAAAAAGGAATTACCAAATAGGTGGCTATAGCTGTAAATGACCAGATAAAATCTTTATTGAAGAAAAAATAATTTTATTTTCTTTAAGAAAGGGCACTGCAAAAACAATCTCTGTAATTTCTACAGAAAGATATTTCATATTTATTCTTAAATAAAGCAGATGAAGATTGTTTTCTTTCCAATTAATACCTCCACAAGACATAATAAAAAAAGAAACTCTTCTTTTATATCTTCTCTCTTACTCAATATAGGTACAATAAGATCAGAAAAATTCTCAAAACTTTAAGGGAAGAAGCAAGTTTGCAGAACTAGAATTTCATATTTTTGATGAACCTGAATGAATCTTGTAAATTCTTTAAAACTTAATCTTACCAGTTTAATTCAAACTGTTGCTTAGACTCGATACCATGTTTCCCCCTAATAATAGCTCTCCAGAGCATTGTACTGAGATTTTAGGATTTTTATTAATTTTCTTTACTTCCCTAGAAATACATCTCATGACTGGAAAAAGATTCCTTTCTCATGAGCCTAAGAAGGTAGGGTTGATATTTCAATAGCAGGGCAAATAAGTGACAGAAGAGCCTGAAGACTTCAGACTTCACTAATTCTTTTCTAATTCTAATGAGGTGCTCCTCTAGTTCTGTTTCAAAACCTAATTACAGCCTTTTAGTGTGTGTGTGTGTTTGTTTGTTTGGGATTTTTTTGTTTGTTTTTGTTATGACTTGTAAGATTTTTTTTAGTGCTTTGGAGTTAGAATGTGTCAGTTCATGTCATCTCTGTATGCACAGCCAGTGGTAGTCAGTATTGAAAATTAATTTGATAAAACATAACAGTCACATTGGGCTGAATATCATTTGATGACGTGTCTGGATCATAACATGACAGTTACAAATAATTTAGAAGAAATTGCTACCAAAAGAGGAAGGAAATAATTTGTTTGATAGTATCGTGTGCCTGATCCCTGTGTAGAATAACAGGATTGCAAAAATAAGGGGGGATAAGGGGGAAAAAACTAAAAGACCCCTCAACTGCAGTCAATAATACAACACCTGGTAGAGTGACCTGCTCTTGTGAGCCCGTTTTTGGAGTATGGTGTCCAGGTCTGTGACCCTCAACACAAGAAAGATGCTGACCTGTTGGATCAAGTCCTGAGGAGAGACACTATGAACATGGAGCTGAAGCACTTCTTCTGTAAAGACAGTCTGAGAGAGCTGGGGCTGTTCAGCCTTGAGGAGACCTTGGAGTGGCCTTCTAGTATCTAAAGGGAGCCTAAAAGAAGTCTGAAGTACTTTTCATGACAGCAAATGACGAACTTTGAAGGTGGATAGGGAGGGGGGACTCCAGGCAGAGGCTTTTCCTTTTACCCTTTATCCTGGAGGGGAACATGCCCTTCTCCCCTCTCCCCCCAACCCCTACCCCACGGCAGCCCATGGTCCCCAGAGAGACCACTGCACCGTTAGCAAGCAGGCAGAGAAGGCAGGGAGAGAGCCTTTATTGTTCTGGGTAGCTGTTTAAATAGCTCTTGAGGAAATTACAAACCAACCAATGATAACAAAGGGTTAACAGCCAATAGGTTATATAGAAATATTGAGCTACTGTGAGGGAGAGAATTTTTTCTCAACAAGACAGTGGGTTTTCTCTGTCCTTTGTCTCTACAGCAGATATTTTTCTCCACGTAGTTGATGCAGACCTAGCCTTACTCCTTTTTTCTTCCTGTGTAGAACTGTACTTCATGCTTATTCTGATCAGTCGGAAAAGCAGAGACAGAAAACACAGAAAGAACACTTAATTTCAAGTGAATACTTGTTTCTTTTCATTTTTCTTACACACAGTGGCTATCTTTTCTCCAGTGTTTTGCCATTTTAGCTATTCACAGAGCTTTTGCTATGGATCATTAAGTTAATGAAATAACTTCCGAAGAAAATGTGTCTTTCCAAGCCTTTCTAGGCACACTTTTGATACTGCACTTACTCTGTCATTGGAATATTGACTATCAGAGCTTCATTGACTATGAGATTGCATTAAGATTCTGGAAATGCTTTTTTTTTTAAAAAAAAGATTGAAATTATATGGGCTTTAAGTTTTCGAGACAATGAGGCCTAGGATGATCCCATCTTGCATACTGCCTGCCTTCAGTTCAATACTTGGATCACAAAACTAGCAATCTGCTCTGGTTAATGGAGTTTTGAGTTATGAAACAAGGTAAATCCTGTGATGAACTAAGGAGCTATAAAAACCTATGTGCTACTGGTTCTGCACTATCATCTTGTACTCATATTTGGCTCCAGGTCTATAGCGTCAGTTTGCTTTCTTGACTTCATAGTATATATGCTCTTGTGACCCTTAATTATCACAATTCCAGTGAAGGTTCAGCAAATGGATGTCTTTAGCTATATTCATTCTATACAAGAAGTAAACTCAGTGGAAGAATTACTCCATCATTACCTTTCTTCATGTAATGACAGATTCTACATATAATTGCAGTTACCTTTAGTTCTAATTTCTTCTCAACTAATTTCCCTCTACAACTCTTTTATTCCTAAATACATTTAAATTTACTTTCTTTTTCATATTTATTCAGAAATACATTACAGTGAGTTTGGGATAGATCGGATTGCAGATTTTATATTTTAAATCTGATAAAAATTTAATAATCAAGATATTTTTGTATTACCCAACTCATCACCGCCATCCGTGGAGACAAGTTAACATGATAATGTAATACAGTCAATGTAAATCAAGTTTTATATAGCATTGTTTTTTGTGTTTTTGGTTCCCAAATGGGAGTTGAACTCAAGACATGGAATACACTGGGAGTATTTAGTATTACTTAGAAGATAATACTGGAAAAATGTTACATACTCTATGATGCATGTTATATGTTACATGTTTTTGGCTTGTCTTTCCTCCAGTGGGCCCTTTCAAAAAATAAACCACAACAGATATTCAATTAACGTCATTAATTAATACTTCTGTTAGTATGCCAGCAGAACTGTGTTACTTCATTCAAGTGTGGATAGTCACATACTGTACGATTCAGCCTATCACTTATAAATCTAATATTATCTACAGAAAATGATATCTGTGATTACTCTACCTTACCAGTTGCCTTGTCTAGCCTTGTTGACTTCATGGGACCAGCACGGACATTTTCTGAACTTGGGTGGCTGTTCATTGCATCAAAGACAACAGTAATATTTCTTAAGGATAGTGAAGAATATAATGCTTGTTTAAAATAAAATAACAGCTTTGTTTTTTTTTAAAACTTCACGCTGAAAAGAGAAAAATATTCCTTTACATTTTCTGTTTATTTTTTGCCTGCTGTTTACAAATGCACATGAAAATACCATTAATATAAACAAATTATTGAAAATAGGGGCAATATGGCTGAGTACTTTAATATAAGGAACAAGCAATCTCCATATGATTAATTAATTTAAAATAAATTTTTGCGGAGTTTTTTGGTTGGTTGTTTACTTTTGGTTTCGTGTGTGTCTATACGTGCGTGTTTTCTATTGAACTCCAGAAATACTGGAAAAGTTCAATCTGGCTAACATTTTGCTAAATAAAAAGATTTCATGTGTAGTCTAACCTTTTATATTAAGGGAGACCATTATAATTGGTGACTAAAAAAAGTGAGCTAAAATCTCAGTGCTTTTGGTAGCATCAACCTGCTGTTTTAATATTTAAAATATCAGATATAAATAACTTCAACGTTTGGAGAATAGCCAGAATATGAATTATAATATCTAGGTCACTGCCTGTTTAAAAAACTATTATCTTCTAACTAGAGTAAAGCGTTAAACAGGCCTTTTAGCTACCAAAGAACCTATGCTGAGGCATTTTTGGAATGCCATATGTACATATATTTTGGCTGCAGAAAATCAAACAAGGAAAAAAATTGTAAGCAAGTACTTTCACTAGAAAAGTATAATGTTTATCTATTGATAAGTCACTAAAACTTGATTTTTCCCAAATATTTATTCCCCTTTATCAAATCTAGTAAAATTTTTTTTAATCCGAGTTTTAGTTACACAATTACACTTTTTTTATGCTGGGGATGGTATGATAATTTAACAGGTTGTGTTTCTAAAAGAAGTATTTTAAATCTCAAGAGACACTTAGAAGAGAAAATATTTGGGGATAAAAATTTATTAATTTCAGTTACTGAAAAAGAGCAAGAAACTGAGGAACTGGAATGTCAAAGTTGAATAAAGAATTAGAAAGGTGTTTGGTTTTCTCCTGAAAAGGAGCTAATGTTGTAAGAAGACCTTGTTTTCCCTCTTGGTGTTTGTAACAAAACCCAATGCTATAAAATTCCAGCTGAGACCTTCTACTTTTTTCACACTATGGCAATGTAGAATAGAATAGAAAAAAGAGTTGTTCAACATGTTCTAAAATTCACACCTTTACCTCTCTCCAAAGGATAACTGTATGGATGATTTGTATTGAAAACACACTAAAGCTACATAAAAGAGAATCATTCACTGAAAAGTTGTTAAGATAGTCAGAAGAGCTCACAGCCTGGCTAAGAAGATACTACTCATCTTGTTAAATCTAGAAAAGGAAGGCTATGAGGAAATACCATAACTCCAAGTAGATTCATCAGGAGGGTAAACATTAGGGAGATACAGACAAAACTTATATCATGGACTTTTTATGAAAACATGGATTTAAACTAGTCAGTAATAAATTTCTTGTGGCATCTGCAGCCTGATCAGAATGGAATATCTAGAACAGACAGAACAGATATCTGGACTTTAGATGGGACAAAACAATAAATATAGGCTGTTTCAGAAATGCATCTTGTCATAGAATAAACACACTCATTTGTTTTCCTGTTCAAATCCTTAGGTAGTTAACTATACATTGTACTTAAAGTTCATGTAATTTAAAGTGAACAATTTAAAATAAGGATTAGAAGACACTTACTGTTTATGTTTTTCACTTTCTTCAGAACTCATAATAAAGTACAAAGAGATGATAAATTAAGTTATTTTTAGAAACCAGAAATGTTTCCAGAGACTTGGATGTTGTTTGCACCAGATCTTTGCAAAAAGCAGTAAATAAGGTTTTATTTTTTAACTAAAACCACTCCAGAGGCCATGATTTTTTATATATATATATGTAATATTGAATTAAAACTGAGCAACATATACTGCCAAAAAATAAGAAAAGAGATTGTCAGTTACATTTATAATATTCAGTGATCCAAAATCAGACCAACACAAATTTGTGAAGAAAAGGCTTTAAAAAGCTAGCAATAAGAAAATATATGGGAGATATAGAAGAAAAAATTACAGTTTGATAATATGTGACAGGATTTAAGACTCTCAAAACAAAATCCTGCTTATCAGCTGGAGCTAGCTTTCTAATGATCAGACTTCCCACTTTTATGCTTATATTTAACTAGAATTTGAATAAATAATAGATGATGGTCAAGTTAGTCTGGACAGGTTGTTACTGAAAGCTACTGCCTCTTCTATTAAAAATTTCTTCTGCACTCACCCTATGTTACTGCAGCACAATATTTTATTGTAATTTCAGATTGCAGTTGCATATGGCTTTGCAGTAGCAAGCTGAACTTACCTTCAATGATGGTTTATTTCTCACAAAACAAGCATGTAGTGCACATATGGCCAGGTACTGGAACACAGCTGAAGCAACAGCTGATGCACTGGAATATCTCAAAGAATGGGAAGGAAAATATCAAAAAGTGAAAAATGGTCTTGCTGTCAAAATGTGACAGTAATTTAAAAACAAGTTTGCACTGATGAAAAGACATCTGAAATGTGCATCATTGGAGAAATAAAATATTGGTATATTATCTTAATTTTCTTCACTTTTTAAACAGTACAATGGTGTTGGTATCTCTTAATAGGAATAAATGTGAAATTATAATTTAGAAAAGTCAGCATTCCACAGAAAGACAGAAACCTAGTAGCTAAGAAAATTTGTCATCTCCCTTATGCATTGCAGTAAGTTCTATCAAGCATTCATTTGTACCTTACCCAGTTACTAACACATATATTACAGAGAAAATAAAAAAAGATTGCATATTATATTTTAGTTGTATGGACTGTAAGACTGGGCCTTGCATTAGAAAGGCCCCCCAAAAAATAAAATCAATTAATGAATTCTGAAGACAGCTTGAAATATGTATGCATCATACATGCAACTCAGAAAAAGCAGAATGAACACGTTCTCTTCCCCCTGTCCTTGTGAACATATACTTTAGCATATAACACTTACTAGCCCTGTATACATTCTAGATGGAATTATGGATAGATGTTGCTCACAGCTGAAATTTTTAGTGAAAATTTTGCTGGAAAATGTGCATTATTCCCCATCTTTCACAAGTGACTGAAGTGCAATGGATCATTTTCCATGTATTATCTTTGAGATAGTGAAAGGCTCACATGGGAAGTTCTTTGAGCTACCTGACAAGTGAATACCATAGGATACTCAGATACATGAGTAACTGTACAGCAGATTAACAACTCAGAGTTACATCCTTTGCTAGATGTGGGAGAGGTTCATGACTTCTTATGGCACAAGCCTCATAAGAGCAATAGGATTTCTTCAGTCTGTCCAGAGGAATGGCAGATAAAGCTACTTTCTCTGGAAAGAAAAGGACCTCTAGACCAGCCAAATTTCATTACCTGCAACAACATGACCTGGCTCTTTGATGCTTGGTAAGAATAACTAGAAGTCTCACCAAAATATTCATTTTGATTTTAAACATTAAAGTAAAAAAATTAAAAATAAGTAGGAAACTCATCTACCATACATGGACATGGGACAGTCTAATTGTCTTTTGGAACAGAAGCACAATTGCATTAACTTTCTAAGGCAAGATAGTGCATAGATGGCCTTTAGTTTGTTCATGAAAAGAGAAGCCATATCTCACCTATGAAACATAACCGTCATTGCTATTATGGTATCTTTCCTTAAAAATGTTGTCTAATACTTTCTGAGTAATATGAACTTCTATTTACCTGAAAGTGAGGAAAATAGTGATTTAATAAGAAGTCTAATTATATATGTTATTAAGCAGAAGTAATTTTAATTAAACCATAATATATGGTGTAGAAGAAATTGAATTAATTATCAATTTAGTTTTCTTGGACTCAAAAGTTATGTAGTTTATGAATGTAGTAATTAGGGTTAACTAGGGAGCAGAAGAGAAATTTTGCTCTATGCAATATATTAACATAATATACTTTCTAAACAGTTTTTGGAAGAAAATTTGTTCACTACCAGGTTTTATGAACATTTTATAGTTGCTTTATTATGCAACCATAGATTAAAAAATAGAGAGTATGTAATGTTATTATTTAAGTAAACACATTGTGCACAAAATGTAAAGCCAATTCCAAAGACACTACTCAATTTTAAGTAGCAGATAAATAACAAGCACAATATGTTAGATCTTTATATATCTCTTCCTTATTAAACACTGCATATTTTTGAACATACACTTTATCATGAAGCATCTAAAATTTCATAGCAAACCATAGACCCATGTTTCATTTCCACACAAAGCAATTTATATTTTGGCTAATTTTTTCTTGGCCGTTTATATAAAAGTAGCACTAAAGCATGTGCATAACTTTTGCAAAAGGGTTGAAAAGAAGCATAGAAAGTTGGGTGTTTTTTGGCTCTCAGAATGTTATGCAATTCCAAAAGTCCTGATCAACAAAGGAAACTGCAATTTTACATGTGTTTTCAGGGACACAGAGATTTATTAAACTGAATGATGATTAACTTATATACCTCAGCTGGAGAAGGACTGCCTTCCAAACTTGAGTGTCATTTCATAATGTCTATAGTTCTATATGCTATAATTTTGTTCTTTTGAAAGGGGATTTACAATGCTTAGGCACATGTTGATAATGCAGAAGTAGGTACAGCAAAACAATGTCAAATTTTAGCATTTAGTCAAAACACATCCAGACATTTATTTGGGCTCCTCTCATTATTATTCATTATTTTGGTGTTTCTGAAAATTGTTCTGCAGAAACAATCATGAGACACAGCTGCATCTTCAGTAGGACTGCTGAATAATCATACTTTTTTTAATGTTGTACTGGGTGATCTTCAAACATAAAAACTGAAAATGCTGGCACTACCCCAGAGTCGCTGCAATAGTATAAGACAAAAGACAATGTAGGTGACCAGATGAAGGACTCACAAGAATGAGACTGACAATATTGATAAGCAGTCATACAGAAATGACAGGACAGTAACTTATGTCTTCTTCTTTTTAACGGTGGCAACGAAGAGTCTGCTATCTCTGTATTAGTTTCCATATTAGGTATACTGCATTTTACATTCTGTTAATCGTTATTACTTTTGCATTCCAAACAGTTCTTAACAGGAACAATTTATTCCCTACAGAAACTTGGGAAATAAAATGACAAACAGTGACAGTAAGAGGATATTTTATGTTGGCATTAACACAAAATCTAGGACAAGGAATTAAAGACAATAATGCCTTATCGAAATAAGGAAGGTAATTTATTTAGATTGTAGTAATTCCAACTACAATTTGCCTGATTACTGAAGTTAATTGTTATGCTAGTGAAAAAGATCAACCAAACTGATCAGGTGTATTAACTGTCACAGAACTTCTCCAGAAAAAATGGATCAAAGCAAAAAATCTTTTATAGCAAGTCTGGGACATGTTTTGGTGGTCCTGGACCACTTGGCTCAGAATCAGCTGGCACTCTGATTCTTAAATATTCTTCACAGCAGCAACAACTCAAACATTCTTTCTGCTTCTTATAAGCAAACTGAACCGTATTTTTTCTATTTGAACTGATACTTTATTTCATTCCCATTGCACAATACATTTCCTTCTTCCTAATTTTTAATAGAGAAATAAATTGCAGTATGCAGGAGGGGGAAACAGAAAATAACTAGACAGCATTTTTCTTCATATTCATTATTTCATGTGCACACCATAAACAAGAAGTTGATAAAGTTTGATGACATTTGTTCAAATTGTGGTGGTCTTTCTGGAATGAATAATTCAAGTTGTCTGTGTTAACATAATTCTACAATAAAATTTTTTACATATGAAGAGATTATCTTAGTATATTATACCTTGACAATCCCCAAAGTTAGGGGTTTATCAGCACAAAATTACAAAGTAAAGAGGTACTAATAAGAGTTAAGCTATGTTTCCAGATTTGTTGGAACGTCCAAGATTGAAGTTGGACATTTTATATACTTGTGCAAAAAGTATCACACTGCACCGACACAGGAGTCATGACATAGTATTGCTCTTATTTATGCACTTGAACTGCCTGTGATGAACATAGCAAATATAAAATGTTATGTGTTTGTTTTTTTTTTCTTTTTTAATCTTTTAGCTGAAATGATCAAAGCAGAATAGAAATCAACCCCCCAAGAACTGCCATTATTTTAACTTCTAATCTGTGAAACCTAACTGGAGTTGAACTAACATTTGATTTCTAAAAAGCTAGATAAAATGTTGTCAATCTTCTATTTTTTTTAACTTAAGATTTCATGTGATCTATTTAATCTAGACTGAATATAGAATGCAAACGTACTCTAGGCTGCATATAGAATCTGAAATTCATGAATGCTTTATTCCTGGACCCCCTGTTGTTCAGTTCATGGAACCTGCTGCAACACATGCTGTTTATCTCCTCTGCTGAAAACCCACATTTTCTTAAATTACAATCAGAATATTGTCACTTGAATAAGCAGTTTATGCCTGTGTACCTATCACCAGAACTCATATTTTAGGAAGTTTATAATCTATAAATTTGGACTTCCCAGGCTTTATTTAGCTTTGGGTTTGAAATTTGTGTTTCCAGTATTGAAGAACAGAGCACTCTAGTAAAACCAAACCAAACCAAACCAAACCAAACCAAACCAAACCAAACTAAACCAAAGCAACTTCCTCTGCAATTAACAAGGTGAAAGAACTTGTTACATTTTGCAGTGGGGAAAAAAGGAAAAAAAAGCTTCCATAAGTTTCTCATTAAAAAATAGAAAATAAGAGAGTAATATACAAAACATACATTCTAATCATATCAAATTAACCTATAATGTAAGTTACTGCATTTCAGAGCTCATAAAATAAAAGTTTAAGAAACCCCCAAACTCACATATTAGCAAACCATGGAAATAGAGAATTTCAGGCTGTATAACTTGCACTGATGAAAGCAACTCCACTAAGGAGAGCAAAAGGACACCATGTTTGCTATCATACTTCTGTGCTCTGCAATACAGAAAGACCTTTTTTTATATAATTTACAAGGGAAAGAATGTATGAAAAATTAAATGGGGCCAATTTATTTGGATTCATAAAGAAACTATGAACATAGCATGTGGACAAAAAATCCACTTTGGGAAACACTTGGGAAATAGGAGGTTACTGCTTTGAAATGATGGAAGAACAGGATTCGTTTATCTGTTGAAATAAAATCAATGATAAGAAAATAAGAAAAATCCTCTTCTAGTAAAGGCATGGAAAACTATTTCTTAGTCCCGTTTCCCCGACTATTGTCAGCACTAATCCCACACTCAGTGTTATTTTTTATGTTTGAAGATTTGTAGACATATTGACATTTGCAATATTAAAATAATCTAAATGTGGCAATTTTCATTATATTTATAATACACTTTCCACCAAAATTAATAAAGGTCGGCACAATTCCAGTATATTTAAATTAACATGAACTAGTAGGAAACAATTATTTTTATGGAACAAAATTTGCATTATGGATTTAGTATGTTGAAATTTTCAAGGAATATATTCAATTCTTCATTGTCATTAAATGGTAGCAAAAAGACAAAAGGGTAATCTAAAGGAAATGCAGAGAAAACAATCAGCCTGAGAATATGTAGCTAATTTAAGATTGTCCTCTTTTCATTTTATTTTAACCATCTTGCAATGACCTCATGCCAATGTGAAAAAAAAGACATTGTACTATGAAAGTGTTGAATGATGATTGTCTCCATTATATGGTATGCATGATGAATTTTCTGACTTCTCAACTAATACACTCAAGATGCATGTGTAGGAGGGTGATAGGGAGAGGCACTATGGTTTGGTTTTATTTTTTCCCCCTGTGTGAGGATCAGATCTACGGCTTTTCTTTGTTCCATGCTACTTACTGTCATACACCAAAATATGTTTATGTTTGCAATTATGTCTTTCAAAAAATATACAGTTGCCAAAACATGTATGTGTCATGTTAGACAAAAAAACCAAAGAAATCTTTACGGCACAAAAATGAAGAAGCCAATTTGGTACAAAAAAAGAGTTCATGTGTGTTTTAAAAGGGGTAAGAAAATCAGACATCAACATTTCCTTTAAAGAACAGGGAAAAAAATGTTTACTTAAAACACTAAAACTCTCATAATGCACCTGGGAATGAGATAAAGATAATCCTGAGTACTATTTAATGTCATTTTAGAGGTCAAGTAAGTTGGCCCACAGTAAGAAGCAGACAATGGTTGCAGAGGTCTCAACAATGACTAAAGAAGAGCAGAGGTATAGAATGTTTTAATGGCTAATGAACATCACTCTATCATTAAGATGCATGAATTGCATTATTTTTAATTATCAAATGCAAAATCAAAAAATTAGAATATTTGATTTGTACTTAGAAAATTGTCCCCTGTTTGGGGAGAAACATTTGACCCAAGGGAAGTAAAATTGTTGCTTCTCTGCAGTTTCCTAATCCTAATCATTATAGAACAGCCAGATTCTCTGGTATAAAAACAATTAAAGGACTGAATTTCCTATGTCAGGAAGAGTTTCATTGTTTCTAGTAAATTTTCATCTGACAGCATTATCGTGACAGTGTTTGTTCTGGACTGCTTCTGAAAACAGTACACCAAGAGCAGATGATGGAGTTCACTTCCATGGTTTAGTGTGTGAAACAGAAAAGAAGTGGTCCTTTTC
Organism: Myiotriccus ornatus; assembly: GCA_036023395.1. NCBI lineage: Eukaryota > Metazoa > Chordata > Aves > Passeriformes > Tyrannidae > Myiotriccus > Myiotriccus ornatus. The sequence goes on along the minus strand of JAYRBT010000093.1, from coordinate 42,925,418 downwards.
AGGATTTGCTTTCAAAAAAGAAACTGCCTGTGCTTTCTCTATTACGTATTTTTACAGCAAATTCTAGCGGAGGATTCAGTGAATGAGAACTCTATAGGATTTAGGAGAGTGCCAAATCCGAATAATGCTTCTAGTGAAGTCTGTTACACTCCCAAGACAGCTCTGGAAAGACTTAGGGAGTAATCTCAAATGGCCAGGGTAACTTTTGGAAAGTGAGAATGAAACACCAGAGATCAAATATTTATTTCCACTGAATTTCCTATAAGATACGCCCACAATATAAATAGCTAAAAGCTGCCTCTAAAAGCCACAAAGGAAATAAACTCCTCAGGGACCTTTTCTTCACTAAATAGTCATCATCTTATAAAAACTCTTCCTGTCCTCTGACATGTGGATAAATTACATTGACATCCCCACACAATCTACTACCTTACAAGAAATGCAATATTGTTCATTTTGGGTCTATTAAAGAAATGCAAGAGGGTTGGTAAAATCTGCCAATTCAGACAAGAACTATCTCTCAGGCAAAATGTAAAGAAAATAATTACATAGAATTATTGTAATGGAAAGGTGGTGGGATACTATTGTAACTGTTTATTTAAACTAAACACAAAAACAAGGTTGCACTTCAATGTATAAATTGCAGTCAATACACATAGCTCTAATGTGCTATACAGAGAAAGGTAATAAAGATCAAGGAAAAGAGAAGCACACATAATTTTGAATTTTTTAACGGAGGAACTTGTGTCTGACTTTCAAATGTGATGAGCTTTGATAGGCTCTGTTCACTTCATCCCACCTGCAGTTTCTTGGATTCATGCCTTGATCCGTGTCAACTGATTCACTGACTTTTTATGAAGGTGTTCAAATATACAGTGCCTTAATTAACTACCCAAGATTTCTGTCTCATTATGTGAGACAAAAAAGCCCACTAAGTCACTGAACCACAGTCATTACTTTGCAGCTCCTGTACTTCTGTGGATAAGGGCGAGGATGGAGATTGATTTATCACTATTTTAATAGATACTTGACCTGTGAGTCAATACAAATGTTTCACTCAGTGGTGGCAGAGGGCAAGTGATCCAATTATGTCAACACAATGGAATAATACAGGTACTCTGGTTTTCCCTGATTTCCTGAGAGAGTTGTTAAAATCTTCTGGTGCTTGATATTTAGTAAAATTACTAGTTAAGAAAACTTAAACTTGAAATAATAGGGATATCATCAGAGAAAAAAATTAATGGCTTAACATTATTCCATCATTACTTAACTACTATCAAGATGAATTTACAAAAAAATGAAAGA
>JAYRBT010000093.1:42901717-42924013 GCA_036023395.1 Myiotriccus ornatus | reverse complement strand
AAGAAAACAAAAATTACAGCTTTGGTGTACACATAAATTTCATGGGGTTAAATAAATAAAAATTATATTTATTATATTTTGAAATTTTTGCAAAGAAAAAAAAAAGGATCAGAGAAGAAGTAAGCAACTTTCTGTGTGAACAAAATGAACTCTCCAGACCAGAGTGAGGCTGATTGGCCTGCAGTTTCCCAGATACTCTGCTTGCTGTCTTGGAGACAGGAGGAACCTTTGCTTGCATCCAGTTCCGTGCTAGGTCCAGCAGTTCATCTCCTCTCCTTGGTTCCTTGATCACCTGTGTCAAGAACCTGCTGGCAATGCAGTTCAGAACCCTCCTGAGTTACTTGTACTCTGCTGTCTTGTCCCTTGTGCATACTCTGGGGTGAGTCAACTGTCTCAAAAAGACGAGGCCCTATGAATGTGAAGTCGCCTGAAGGCGGATGGAGTCATTTGCTTGCTCTTCTTCATTCAGATAGTATGTAGCAGGCACTATCACTGTTTCCCAGTTTGGTCTGCACGCTAATTTGGCCAGCCTATCACCCAAAGAAAGAAACAGCTCCATAAATCCTGCTCTCCTAAGTGAAGAGTAACTCTCCCATCTTACTTGCCCAGTCTGTCCTTCACAAAGAATCCACCTCTATCCATGGCAGTAGTCCAGCTGTTGAAATCCTTAGCGTTTATGTTATCTCACATGCTTTGTTTACCAGCTTGGTTCACTGCTTTTTCATTGGATTGTTGATCATTCTTTCCCTTCCTTCTTGTTCACAGATCAGTAATGTTAAGGTAGCCTGTCTTGATAACAAAGACACTTCTCCCTATTTAATTAGGTGGATCCCTTCTCTTCCAAGTAATCCTCACAAAAGATTACACAGTCAAAAAAACACCAATTCCAACCAATTTCACCAAATGTGAAACCATGCTTCGTAGGTTCATCCACTGCTCTGTAAGCCTTTCCCAAATGCCAGCTAGACCAGGCAAAAGTCACCAGGCACCAAGCCCTTCTTCTCATTCCCTGGAGATGTGTGGTCACTACATATTAAGTCCTAATCATCCTGATTATTGCTAGTGCCTATACGGATTAACAGTCTTACCAACTGTCAAGCTGAACAAACCTTGTCAGCCCATCCAAGGTGTTCAGGATCAAAACCCTCAGCATGCAGCAAATGTCCCCTGCTAACATAGTGAGTCGGCTTAGCAGCCTGCATCCCCACAGCAGGGAGTTCCCATCACCATTTCTTGCTCTATCTTGCCATTGCTGCCAGAGATCTCAGGCACAGGTAGATCAGAGTCTCTGGTCTTTGCCTGTGCTGGGTTCCCAAACCTGCTCTGCAAGTCATACACGCAGGTGGAATAGGAACTAGTGCCAGAGTTCATAAGATTGCAGCCTTTACCAGCCTAGTTATCTCCATTTCCCAGTCTAAAATGCACAGACGCTGTCTCCTCTTCCTTGGTGTAGCTTGGAGGTTTAGGCTCTTTCAGTGCAGTGTTTTAAGAGACATCTAGTGTGCTGACCTCCTCTCACAGCTTGATTACTCATGTTGCAAACCCCCCACCAGTGCATGCTTCCTGCAAGTGCGGCTGTTGCCTGTGGTCCCAGTCTGAGGTACCAGAGGTCACTGCAGCCTCTGACCTGCAGTCCCACACCCTCCCACGGGAGGTCATGCTGGGTATAGGCCTCTGAACTGCCTGTGGACACTGCCAGGGACCCTGCCCACCATTACTGAGATACGAACTCTGTCCTTGGAAGACTATCTGTCCCCAATTCTGCACAAAATGCTCCCTCTGGGCCCTGAGTCTGTTAGCTGAAGAATTAAACAGTGTAAGTTACAGTACAATTCGCTGTTACAAAGCTACTTGATGCTGACTTTTCACAACCCTCAAAATCAAACTTTACAAAATTCCGATGGGATTGGGAAGATGGTTTCAGAGACAAATCATCAGTATGAGAAATCAGAGGTCCTTACTTTTTCTTTGATTCATAGAAGGACACTTACAGAATATTGATGCATTAATCTCTCTGTTCCACTGCTATGTTAGAAAATGCACTTTATTTAGCCTTCTGCAAGCTTTGAAAACACATAGTGATAGCAAACAGAAAACTAAATTATTGATAAATTTATGTAACTGAATAGGTTTCAATTCTAGAACAACATAGGGATCAAAGACATTAACAAAATCTCTTCGATTCTTCAGACTTGTAATAGAACAAGACGGAAACAAAGGCTGCCTAGAAAATGCAGCTTTGAGGAAAGCCAGAAGACTGAAATTAATTCTTAGTCACTGCAATGATTCATGTAGTCAAGACAACAAAAGTCTTACAATGAATACACAGTCGGTTCCTTCACACAGGGTCTGATGCTGTAATGAAACTTCAGCCCATCAACAAATTGGTATGATTTTCTGAAGGTAAGTGTGCAAAACTAGGAGTTCAATTAAATGCTGAAAAAGCTATATAACTGTAAAGGGGAAAACAATCAAATGGTAAACTTTTGAAAAATACATTACCAGAAGGTAAAAAATGTTGAAGAAAGAAGCTAAAATACCCATTACAGATGAATATAAATGTATTTGCAGCAAAAACAGATTTTCAGTTAGTTGTGTAAATGCTGTCAGGGACATTCATCAACAGTTGCTGCCAATCCTCTGTGCCTTATAGTAACCAGCCATCATCAACACACCCTTCCTGTTGTCTACAAATCCTGTTTTATCTATAAAGATCAATTACTATGTTGAAGAAATTCAGTCACAGATTTAAAAAAAAAAAAGGAAACTTACATGAATCCAGAGTGAGTCAAGAAATTTTTACAATTTGGCTGGAAACATTTTGCCTACTCAGCTTCAGAAGATGAAACATAGAGTTTGACAAAGACTCGGAGAATTACTCAACCCTTGGAAATATCCTCATTTGCACTGAATGAAAGATCATAGATGCAAACAACTCAACATGGAAATAGTAAGGATGCGTATTAAATCTACCTATAGCAGCCTTATCTTATGCTGATACTTCTTTGGAATTAAGTCCATATTTTTTTAATTAATTAAAAAACATCCAAACCTAGTAGCCTCCAGAGGCAGAGCCATGTTTATCAGAAGCAGTTTGACTTCTTCTTTTCTGGTTTGCATTTCCATTTTAAAAGACAGGGTGGTACTTGCATTCTGCACAGAATGGAATACAATCTAGGATAAAAAAAAATGGTTCTTCCAGAGTGTTTTTATGAAAAGTGCTGTGAAAAAAAAACCAACAAGAACTGTGCAGAACAATTAGCTGTAAATCAAAATGTCCAGATTGTGTTATAAGAACAGATGATGTAACTGGCTTTTCATTTCTGGGCTCTCAGATTTAGTATCCTAAATCATGAGTATAGATGAGTTATTTAGTCAGATACTAACAATCATCTGTTTTGCCCAAAGTTCATCTGGAGCTATTTAAGCCTTAGCGCTGAGATGAGGCATGAGAGTCTGACATTAACAATCACATGCAATTATTTATGTCACACTAGATAACCCTTGAAATCCCAGTCTTAATTTGAAGTTAGTCAGTCTTCCAATTGTTTTAAAACTTCACTCATGGATGTATAATTTCTATATATTGAGCACTGTTGTACTGCCATCTTAAAGATGCTACTCCTCCAGCCTACAAAACCTTAACTCCTTTGTTGAAGAAATGTTTAAAGATGAAAAAAGATACATCTGATCCCAGTACACTGAGTTTTATTTAAAGTCTAAAATACTGCTGAAATATAGCCATGTTGAAGATTTTTTTATTTATTGTTTACTTTAATTGGCATTAGGTTTGCTCCATATTAGTATGAGAAAACCAAATGTTTTTAGTAGACTAATGCTAAACTTATATTACTGCCAGATAACACCCTTTTGAGACAGCATTTATTGAATTCAGTGTGATTCTGAATGTTTATATTTATTTTCACTAAAGTTTTATTGACATATTTATTACTTAGGATATCTGGGACTTATTTTCACTAATCTCAGCATTAGAAACCCCTATTAAGGCCTCCCTATTGAGAAATGGTTGCAGCAACTGAGATAAAATGTGAAGACGCTATCTTGAAAATATTCTATTGCATTTGCAGATTGTGCATTTTGCTCTTTTCTGAGGTTTGCAACTAAAAAAAACCAGAGTTTATAATCTAGCCCAGAGCCTGTAAACCACATTAACATTCAGGGAAAATATCTTCTTTTTCAAATCTAGAAAACAGCACTTTTCAACTGATTACTTAATTACTTCATCCACCCCCAAATAGAGATATTACTCTTCAGTACAGCTGGTCACAAATGCAATGCAACAGCCCTTCCCATGGAACTTGAAGATAAGAGCTGTGTTTTCACTGAATGTCTCCCCAGCATATCAATGAAGTGAAATTTTGTGCTGTGTGTACAATAAACATACTATAAGAAATAATACATTTATACACACAACATTTTCTGTGAATACTTTTTAAAATTAATTGGGAAAGCCTGCTCACAAAATGAATTATTAGGAACATTTGCCTTTATCGAATTTAAATTTTAATTTCATAAGAATTCAACTTTAAAAAATAGATCTCATCTATAGCAAAGTACCACTGTTTAAATTAATGATTGAAGTCAGAGGAATTGAACCTTATACAGAAGCAAGACACTGCTAAACAAACTAATTCAATGAAGCGTAACACTCCTGCTTTGCAAAGAAACAAATTCCTTTCCTGGCTCCTTCTGAGCCCCTTCTGAGAAAGCAATCTGATCTGGCAAAACAAAACACTAGGTATCATGTTCTCTTTGAGAAGTTGTTGACCTCCATGTAGGCCACCTGGCTTTAATAATAGTGTAAACATATCAGGGTTAAGCTCCTCTGAAATGCAAAATCCCTTCTCACCCTCTGAAGACTCTGGGTAAATATCAAAGCAACAAATTCAACTAAATGTTGCATCAAGCAGATAAACAAATACAGGCTGGAAATTGAAGTTACTACAGTAGCCTAACAGGAAAAAAATGTGTGGAAGTTTGGTTAAAGATTTATTGTTATCAGTCAGAGCAGACAGTCCCAATTATATATACATCAGTAAAGTCGCTGTTATTCCTTTGACAACACCTTCCTCTATATTAAATATAGAAAGCACATACAAAAAAAAAAAAGATTAAATAATAAGAGAGTAATTTAAAGAAAGTTTTCCACAGAGTAGGATTGTTTACATAATTTATCACAACTCTCCCACTGACCGCAAAGGGAGAAGCTATGATAGCAAGAACCACACCTTACAGACTGCTTAGCATATCTTCACTAACAAAATCTTCAGTCTTATTCTCTTATCAATTTTATGACGGAATATCATGCAGACAGACAATTCCAAAAAAAGGGACAATATTGTTTTTTTTTTATATAAATTTAAATACCCAAATAATTGGAGTCAAACTGACATGTACATAGAATAAAAATTAATTAGTTCCTACATGAACACTGATAAGATCTTAGGCAACATTTGCTCTTTGAGAATACAGAAGGCACATACTTCAAAGGAGAAGAAAACTTTCTTCAAATTATTTGTTAAAATGGTACTGTAGAGCAAAGAAAACAAAAGGCTTTACTGTCAGCTATTAACTTCAGTGGGACTCAAAAACTCTGAATGGTAAATTATTACTTTAGGTATTGTAATTAGGACAATTTTAATACCTATTTATAAAAAAAACCCTCTTAAATCCTGAAATGGTAGTAATTTTTGTTGTGGTTACCATGCTTCATTCTACTTTAATCTAGGGTTTTCTGTATGTTAAAAATAAAAAAAAAAAATTCACATTATTTCAGTCATTTCTGCTAAGCCTGAAGACTAGTGTTTCATATAGGGAATTCACGTATACTTGTCAAATGTTCACTGTTTCTGAGGGCTTAATGTGTAAAAGGCTCTGTAGAAAGCTGCAAACAATGAGGTTAACCCTTAAAGCATTTTGTTAGTTACATATTTTGCCTTCTGCGCGGGTACTACAATTTATCTCAAAATCAACACATATAAGTTCCTGTAAAAAGCTTTGAAATCAAAACTCCTTAGTGCCATATATTATTATCTTTTTAAAAAATTAATCAGGTAAGAGGTAGTAGATTAAGTAGAGATTAATAAATTCAAGGACAGGATCTTATTTTTAATGACATAAGTAAAAATAGATCCAGAGCAGATTAGAAATTCTGTTGTTTTACCACCAGTAAGTTTATCAAAAAGAACTTCACACAACTTCAAGACCCTGAGATATGGCAAAGAACAATATTCAAGCATTGTTACATCTGGCTTCTAACGATCTGGCAATATGTAAGGTCCATAGCCAGCTGCTAGTCTTATCTAAGTGAGGGTTACAATGATGTTCTTTGGGTACTATTAAACCCAGAAACATTCATTCAGACTTATTTCATGTTTAAGTGTTCTATTTATGTTAATTATTCAACAAACTCCAGGAACCTTTCACATTATAGAGGACTCTAATATCTTTTTTAATAAAATGCATTCATGTAAGGAATCATTATCTTTTGTGTAGCAACATTTCTGTCTGCTTCCCAGTATTTCTTCTCGAAAAGAAGTCGTGGTTACAATACATATAAAAAGTAAATAAATAAAAAAAATATAAATAGCAAAGCCAGATGAATTGAAGATTTTTAAGCAAACCCAGAAGAACTCTAAGTTTGGCTGATGTTCAATAAGAATTTTTCTCTACAGGAAAGCAAGATTTTCATTAGCTTGTTCATCATGATTGTCACGTAGAAAGCAAAAATAAAAGTTTCAACCCTAATAAATATTTAGCTGCTATTTATGGTAAATCTAGTAGAAGAAACAGAGTAAGCCACAGCAGAATAGTGTATTGTACATGAAATGCTTGCCAGATTGCTGGAGACTAAGGCCACTGTGGTTATAAAGAATCAAAACACGGTGCAAATGCACTTAAACTAGTGGTATATTGGCAACTCTGAAACAGATTTTTCAAATTCTTTAATGCTGAAGCTACACTGCTTTTAACTTTATTTGATTTTGACTAAAATAACCCCTCTAAGATTATATGACTTCATCTTCATAATCAATTTAAGATTCAGTTTCCTTCTAAAGTAACAAGTAATTTTTGCATGAGGAAAATCATACTTTTCATGTCTTTTAGGAATCTTCCATGCTTTGGGAAACTATGAAACTGCTGAAAGGAAAACTGTACACTGAAAATGTCAGGTGATGTTATTAGGAGGGTGTTGTTATCAGGAGAGAAAGAGTAAAAATGGCAATAAGAAATTATCAGAGAGCTGGGGGAAAGGAGCAAATGTTTAAAGAGTTACTGCCTCAAAGGCTCGGATTCATCCCATCCCACTTTGGATGCTGAAGTTTGTAGACTTAAGTTACACAAGGTAAATCTGGACCAGAAATAAGAGGAAAGTTCAGAGTTGCAAAACTAACACAGATGTGCATCCTATGATGTCAAGCAACTAACTGGAAAGATATGAAAATATGCAGGTGACAAACATTTAATTAGGTTCTTCTGTCATCACTAAGATTTTGAGAAACTGCAGCTAGGCAACAATATGACAAATTCTGATCTTGATGATAATTTTGTTGACAAATACTTTATTGTTTCTACATTTCCTATGTAGAAACACTGACGAACTGTGTCACAGATAATCAGTCAAATGTTGTATTTTTTATTCATAAAGGCTCTCCAGCATCTACGTTTTTATAATCTTTCTTCCATTCTGGAAAACAAATTTTAGTTAAGGAGATGACACTAAGAAAGCCACAAAAGCACTGAGACTCAGCACTGCAAAGAAATAACCATTATAACACTCCTGCACATTGTTTTTAAGTTATGAGGAATATTAATTTGCTCATATGAAGTTTGCTTTGTCAAAAATCATGAGTACACTGCATGTAAACACAACAGTATTTAAATTGGTGTAAGAGCTTTTACAATTAAGGCATTCAACTTAATAGAAAGGTGAGCTTCTATCTACCAACTATATAGAAAGAGGCATTACATATTTGAATCTTAAACTAGCATGGTTTTATGCTTTTGGTCTTTTTTCTTCCTCTCAAAGAGAGTATTATAAGTGACTGCACACAAAATTACCAAAATACTGTATTTATTTTTTTTACCAAAAATACTGTATTTATTCAGTCATTTGGTGAAGTGTAATACTTCTGTCATAACAAATTACAAAATTAGGCTTGAGTCTGACTATATAGTGTGACAGAAAATTTTAATTGGTAGGTTGGCCGTTCAGAAGAAGATGTCAGTGTATCTTTATTGTATCTTGATTATTTTGATTGAGCAGTAATAAGCTGGTGTTCTCACCACGTATGATCACTATTTTTTAACATTTCTACAAAAAATGTGTGATTAATTTTGAATTTCTGTGAGAAACACATATCATTTACCTGCAGGGTAATAGCATACTTTGTATGCACTTTTTCTGTTACTTAAAAATCACAAAACTCATTCAGGATTTGGGCATGAATTTTCTCTTTCTGTTTCATCTGTAACTGCCACATTTGGTCTTTTTCAAATGAGATTTCCTTTCAGACAGGGAATTTAGCAGAATATCCCTTACTTTTCTCCACGTTGTTGATAGGAGAGAATGAAACAAGAACAGGATAGAAAGCAAACCTACTGTAAAATACAAATTCACAGGAAATATATTCAGGCTATTGCTCTAAGGGTTCTAGTGTTGACTGCGAGCCTTGCTGCACTGTTTTTTTCAGAACCATCTCAACACAGACTCATTCTTAGAGCTCAAAAGCTTTAGACAGCCAACTCAGGGCAGCTTTTCTGAGTGTTTGCAATGCATCACATTGGCTGCTGATTGAAGGGAAATGGTGGTCCATTTTTGTTACTCTAAATCTTTGGTCCTTCACAAGGTTCTACTCTGGCATTTTCTCCATCAAGGGTATACTGTGTTAAACAATAAACTGCAGAAATCATGACACCTTTCAATTTCTCTAAATCTTAGGCATCATTCTTGGAAGCACAAAATCAGCCTAAGTGGAGATGATATGGTATGATGGCTCCTTAGAATGTTTCCACCACATTCCAAGTAGCATTTTAAAGACAATGGTGATTCTCAGGATTTGTGCACAAGAAATGTTTGTATACTTTCTGTAATTCTGTCAGTGAAAAAAATCCCAAGAACGTAAACTGAGATTTGTGGGCTCTGAGAAAGATGAAATTTCAATCAGAAAAAAACCCACCACCTAACCCATAATGAAATAAACTGTGTAATAAAGTCAATAACTATATAACTTAGTATAATAAACTTGGGACTTCTGAAGAAATGAATTATACTAAAGCAATCACATACTAATTAATAGAAGAGAATTGTATAAGTCACAGGCAATGTATTACCATAATAATTACAAAAAAGCACTAATCTCATTAAGCCAACCTGTAACATGATTACCAGCTCACATGAATAAGTGATATGCTTCTCATACAGTAGAGGAAACCTCATATGAAAACAGTAATTGTAACCAATGCAATAAAAAAGCCATGTATATTATTATATTTTTGCCGGATTTAATAAAATTTTCTTTTCTTATAACAAAAGAGTAAGACCAATTTTGATTAGTGTTTGCAAAATTATCATCTTAATTACATGTTCTTGAATATTCCTAATTTTTTAAATGTTTATTTTTTGTCTACTTTGAATAGTAAACATTTCATACAATTTTTACTTGGTTTCCTAAAGATGTGCTGCTGAAGCTATTTCTCCAAAGAGACTTTCTATTGACTATGCACCTCATGGCACCATACATATACACATAAACATACATCTCAATACTGCTGGTGTCAAAACAATAGAGTGAAAGATATAGAGAGGAGACTAATTTATTAAGCACTGCAAGTGGAAACTGGGAAGGCAGCTGTAACCATGTCTTGTTAACTTTGTTTTCAACTGTGTTTTCTAGTTATTTGTCATTTAGGGCAACGCAGAGAATTAGATTAAACTTAACATCTGCTGCAACAAAGTGAAAGTCTGTGTCTATAATGCTGGAAAATGTCTTTAAAGGATCGAATGCATATAGGGTATCTATGTTTGCCCTATAATATTTCAATGCTTTTTGAGTTACCAGCTACTTATTTTTTTTGTGTTTGGTTAAGATGTCTGACAACGCAGACCCTGTAGCAATACTGTGTATTTATTTCAGTTTCACCAGTTTCATCTTATATATAGGCAAAGTTAAACTATACATTATGATATCTGTATATCTATATATCTATATAGATATTAAATAAAACTCTTATTTTCTAACTATTGATTTTATATATTTTATACCTCTCAAATTATACATTTCTATGCACCTAATAAATGAGAAAATGTTCAAGGAAAATATTCCAACACTTGTTTCACATCCTAGCTCATATGAGATGGAACTTTTATGATTAATGTCAAGCACGAAAGCTGCCAATCTACCTGTGTCTGTCATCTGTTTCACATTTTCAAAACAATGCAAAAGAACAGACATCTTGTGACCAGCACTGAATATTTTGACTGGAAAATGCTTTTCTGCTTTGAAATAGATATCTGTTCCATGTGAACCTTTATTTTTCATAAATGTCTTGACATTCATCTTGCTGTGGGAGAGCATTATCCAGTGACAATGTTCAGTTCCTTTTGACATTATCTTCTAAGTGAAATAATGACTAGAAGGATAAAAGAGTAGCAGGTTGTATAAATTCTCTCCTGTATTATATGAATAAAAAAATACATGAGTTGGAATTCATTGTTATGTTTTATTGAAAAAAATATAACACAAAAAATTAGGTAAAAACCAAAAGGAAGAACACAAATAAGATAAGTCATGTAATAGGGCATGGGCAGAGGGAAGATAAGACATCCTTAAGCAAATAAAAAGAGAATAAAGTATCTAACTAAACATAGGGGTTTTTTTCAGTTGACCTACTATAAAGTCTTGTGAATTTTTTTAATTAAATGCTTTTAGAATTATAAAAAAGTCCTTTATAAAGATATTCAGTACTTTACGTGGCATTCGAGTGACCTTGTCTCCTCAGGTAACTCTCAGTATTCCAGCTAAATTACTGCAATTACTTTGAGATTTTGTGTTCTTGGACAGGCCATCTGTTTATATGCTAAACAAATATAAATACTGGTACAATTGTGCTTTTGCTAACATTCCTTGACTTCTCACTGTGTATTCTGTAGTTTACAGTTAACAAAGGATGTTAAATTATCTTTTGAAAGTCTGGCTTATTTTCTCTTTATTCTCCTCACGACACAAGGTCTTTCTCTTGCTTCGTACAGTAGCAAGAAGTCAGAGTACAAGTGAAGTAAGAAAGTTATATTTAAAAGCATACAAAGACACTAGAAATTATTTCTATCTAGAAGGCATTTTTTACTCATTTGAAGCTAAGGAATACGAACAGAGTGCATGCAGGGAAAACTTCTGATGAGAGTTTCTTCAGAATTTGATTTCCCTACAACTGAAATTTACATTTGTGGGTGTCAGAAATTTCTGATGTTTTGATGGGTTTTCTGGGACAGAGCAGAACAAGCTTACCCTAACTGCCTCAACACATAGATTAAGCTGCTGGTGACTTTCATTCCTTGTGCTCTTAAAGCATGGTTTCAATAGACAGCATTTATATCTGTATATCTTAACTTGGAAAACACAATGAAAATTATTGAATAATTTTTTAATAATCTAAAAGAATATATTCTTAAATCCTGTTTAATTCCGAAGTATTCTTTAGTTTCCTTAGATTGTAGGATAATAGGCTGCATATTATGGAAAATTGCTTTACTGTAAGACTTTGGAACAGGCTGCCTAGGGGGGTGGTTAAGTCACCATCCCTGGAGGTATTTTAAAGACATGTAAATATTGCACTTAAGAACATGGTCTAGTGGTGAAATTGGCAGTGCTGGGTTAACACTTGGACTTTTCCAAGCTAAATGATTCTACAGTTCTATAATGTGGTGAGAGAAAATATTACATGAGAAATCCTATGGAAAAAAACATATGTAACTGATTCTAAGACTAAATGCAAATAGTAGTTCTTATGTTTCTACTGAAGGAACTGTGAAGAACATAAATATTACTGAGTTGAATATCTTTTCCTTCTTGTAACTTATTGGCTCTCTAGTATAATATACATGTAATATATTGACATATATATAAAATAATGCTAATACTAATAAAAATAAGTAATAAATAAATAAATACAAGTAGTATAATATACTACTAATAATTTTATACACATCTTATAATATTGTTAATAAACATTGCTTCAGGTACTTAGTCACCACATTTATGCTTTGGTAGCTTATTAAGAAAAAAATATTGAACTCTGTAGGATTTTAGTATTGCATTAAGTAGGAGAGGTCACTTCCATAATAGGAAACCTCTTTTGTACTGTATCTTTACAACCTTGTACTTGACACTTGTATTCACAAGTTCAGAAGCAAAGTTTAAAAAACACCATCTGACCTTCTTAGTTATGTACTGGAAATGCTTATGTTATTACACTGATATTTGCAAAAGAAGTAATTTTTTCTTGGATAAAAAAAGTTCATGTGGTTTTTCTTTCTGAATCTGATCTGTATTCCAGCTAAGGTGTTGTTGCTCAGTCTGTGGAATGGGAGAAATGAGAACATATTGTGTATGAAGTCATATTCAGAGTTTCTGATTAAACCATCACCTTTTGAGGTTGGAGCACCAGTCATTAATGTCATTATGCTTTTTGTTCCTTAGAGAAGACTCAAGATGAAAAGTCTGACCAACCCAGAAAAAATTGCAATTGAACTCAACTGTATTCAGGTTCGTGGTTGTACCTCATTAACCTATATGTTATGTGAGCTGAACTTCTGCAATACATACCAGAATGTAAAAAAATAAAACCCAATCCAAATCCTCAGCTTTGGTCATGCTTACATTTGTTATGAGTTTCCAGGAAATGATGAGTTAGTGTTTAATTAACCCTACTAGAGGCAGCTAGGATTTCAAATGCTGAATTATACCTTCTAGTTTTTAAGCCAACGGATGTTGACCTTGCAGTGGTAAAATTTCCCTCAGTGATATAAACCTAATCAGCATTACACCTTTCACTTGGATGAAAAGAGCACTATTTAATTACAGAATACACTTTTCCAAAATGAAGGTTGAAGGTTAAGATTTCATTTAAGATGCATTAGCTTAAATATGCCTTTGGGCTATTCCCACTAGCTAGGCTTTTTATGAATTCTCTTAAAAGATATGGAAAGGACACTCCTAGAACTAAAAAGAAATTGATTCAATGGTATGCATGAATTCATATTCAATTTTCATAGGAGTGGTCCTGGATGATTTGAAGGTTCAGACTATGTTTCTCTTTGAATGTCAGTATGCAGCTTCAAAAAACTACTGTATCAACAGTGTTATGAATTTTGAGATAAAAACAATCATAAAAAAGACACAGATTTCAGGCTTGATATTGACAGGAGAAATAGACAAAAAATGTCTGACCTGTCTGTATCTTTGCTCCAACACTGGATATCCTTCACCAGTACTTGCCGTAGTATTGTGGGGGGAAAAAAAGAAAGAGAAGCGAAAAAAGCCAAAGGAAGACATGCTTTCCTTAGTTTTCTTCAGCAAAATGAAGATATTTTGAGATTTATAATGCCAGTTAAAAGCTAATTCAAACCACAGGATTATACAGGGCAGAAACTGAGGTTAACCTTCTCCAGCTTGAAAATAACTGCAGAGAACAAAAGATAAGGTTGGGAATTTTTTTTCATTGTTTTGTAAGGTTCTTCTGCATAATTTTTGTTTCTTTAGGTAAGATCTTTCCTTCAGTTTAGCTGCTACCACAGCATATGTTTCTCCAAGTCAGGATAATAATTCAATCTCTTTACAAATGGGTTGTGTCTCAAGGACTTGAGTTATTACTATGACTAAAACAATATGACTACTTTCCTCATAAATTTATAGCAAACTCTATTTTGGAGTCATTAAGCAATTATGATCAGTTTACCATTGAACTTTAGGTTATGCTTTAGAAGAACAGGAGGTCATCTTAACTTAGATGAATATACATCTGAACCAGGATCATACAAGCCTCTTTGCACCATTTGTGACATTATTCTTGTTTTTTTGAGAACTCTGAGACAAGAAAGCTCCCAGTAAATGGTTAGAAACTCATTCCATGTCAGAATTGTACCAGTTCCATAGGAGAGTGACATTTATGAACATAAAGGAAACATGATCTGTTTTGGTTTGAAACTGGCATATAATTTTAAATTAATACTGTGATTCTTTCATCTACACAGCTAACATTTACTTCCCTAAAAACAATTTTGGTAGTTTATATATACATCTGGGGGCTTTTATGCCTCATTGGATGAAAAGAGATGGAACCTTTGGCACTTATCAGTTAAGTGATCTGCCAGCTCAGGACTTCTGAGATGAGTAAATAGGCCTATGTGGTATAATATAGTGCTGTGCCAGATATTTCGGGTAACCAAATAAGCCAGCTGTGTGTATATGTATGTACTTAATGTTTGCACATTAATCACAGTGTGTTTATAAAATAGTTTGATAAATGATTGCATAAAATTGACATTGCAAGGTTCCGGACAGCTTTTACTGACAACATCTAGATCAAATTTGCCCCGAAATGCAAACCTGAATTTTTAATTACCACTATCTCAACTCTGTAGATAGAATTCAGCCTCAAACTTACAGTGCTCATTGTATTCACTTGAGTTTCATAAATGTAAATAAAAAAAATAATAAAAAAAATCTAGCGCAATATCTTATTTCTGTTATAGAAACATAGCTGCAGAAGAGGCACAGGTTCTACAGTGATGAGAAGCATCGAAGAAACCCCAGACTCCAGAAAAAAACCAAGTATGAATACTGGTAACAAACAGCCAAGTATGAGCAATGAAGACATGTCTGAGTGATGAAGACATGTCTTTTCAGGGAACATGCAAAACTGAATTTAGAAGGAGAAAGACTTTATCAATTCACCTATTTTCTCTAAAAGAGAAGGAAGAAGCTATCTGCATATCTGATACAAACATGAAAAAGATATACTGTAAATTTGTGAATATATGAGTGTGCTCCAGCGTTCAGTCATGGCCTTTCTACATAGAAGACAATGGATGAATGGGTACTACAAAGCTACCTTGAGTCAGCATTGTAAAAAAAAAAAAATCTACCAAAATGCTTTGCTGAATTTTTTATTTAAAGGTTGTATCCATCATTGTTGAGTTTAGTCTACGATTTTTCATCCTTGAAACTACTTTGCCCAAAAGGAATCACACTTGGTTTCACCTAACATGTCAAAATACTCAAACAAGTATACTTGCAGAAAGTATCATGAGTCTTCTGGGATATGAAAAGTAGTTACTGACACAACTAGTTTTTGTCACTTAATCAGTAATAATGTTAAAACTGAAGCAAAATGCCCTTTCTCCCTTCCCCTGCAAAAAACCAAACCCCAAAACACCTCCTCGAGATTTTGAATATCTTTCATTTCAAAACTTTTCAGAGTTCAAATAAAATCAATGCCAAGAATATGAGGTCAAAAATATAAACGTATTATTTCACATAACAGCTTTCACTGAAAGACATTACACCTAGGAGGTAAAAAAAATTATTAAGTAAAATTAATTCTCAGAAGTAAATTAATAAATAACAGAATTAGTGCTACACACTGTCTTTAACAGTATGATAATACAGTGCTATGATGAAAACACTACTGTGTTCCACTCATTAGGTTTAAATTCTTTTAATTCCATTAAAGTTATAGGACTGAATTTCTGACGCAAGGATTTTTAGAATTCGCAGCATATAGATTAATTAGACTGTTCTTGATAACGTTCTATAGATAAGAGTTGGGTTTTGCAATGGATTTCCTAATTTTTTGCTACTATATTAATATATCTTCATCAAAATTATGGTGGAGGACACATCAAAAAGCACTATATTGCCTGCGTGGACAGTCCATAGAGGATGATCATAATTACTGATCTAGAAGAATGTGTTTCCATCTTTCAGCTAAATAGGCTTACTTACCAGAAGATTGGGAAAGAAATGTCTGAAGCAGAAAAATACTACACATTTATCAGCAATGCATTCATTTGACCAGTGAGGTATCTCACTGACTACTTGATTAATATTAAGTATGTATCAGTTTAAATTTACCTAGTAGGGATAGATGATTTTGAAAGTATAGGGTTTCATACACTGGAGAAAAGGGCAAATACAGCATATGAGAGAAATTTGTCCCATGACTGAGAATTTATATGTTTTATGAAAATAATGATAAGTTTTATATAATAATTATTATTATTATTTAGAAATATTGACAGGTGCTAACTTTCGGTGGCAGCAGATAAGACGTTGGGAAGAATCACTGAGGGATCTCCACCCTTTTGGCTGAGCTCCTCTGAACAGGGCAGTCAAATCACCCTCTGCTCTTGTGAATCTTAACAGTGAGGGCTCCCCTCATGGGATACCCGCAGACAGGTTTGACATAAGGGTTTCAGCTTCCCTGGGGCACTGACAGACACATAAAAAACTAAGGATTGAGAAAATCTCCCCCATGCAAAGGGTGAAGTAAACTATCCCCTTTTCACGTGACAGCAATGTAAAGCATAGAACTGCATTAATAAGAATTTTATGCTTTCACTTTTCACTGCAGTGGGAGAATATGGGATTATTTCCTGTTACTTCCAATCTGAATCATATTAATAACTTGAGGAATAAATTGCATCCGCCATTGCAATAGGACAAGGAGTTTCAGCTTTAAAATAGAAGAGATTCAATTTGGATTAGATATAAGAAAGAACTTTCTTATAATGATGGTGCTAAAACACCCAAAGAGGTTGCCCAAAGGAAAGGTGGTGGATGTCCCATGCCTGGAAACATTCAATGTCAGATTGGATGGTAATCCAATAACTGGATGAGCAATCTGATTGAGTTGAAGATGTCTTTTTTATGGTGAGGATGGTGGACTAGATGACCTTTAAATGTCCCTTCTAACTCAAACCATTCTATGTTTCTATGAGTAAAACCTATTCTATGACTGTATGAATAAAATACTTAGTGAGTTATGGTAAGGCATCAAGTAGCGTTCTTAGATCAGCACAAATTGCCAACTGACTGTGCAATATTTGGGCAAGCTGCACAGAAAGAAGATTATATTTGACTTCCAACACTTTTGAGGACAGAAAGACTTGCAGCCTTATTCAACCCAAGGGAAACCATATTTGGTCATCTAATAATGAATTATCTTTGTCTCAATCATTACATTGGAACTATAAACCCCCCCCCCAAATGTACAGATTAGACAGGGAAAAGAACCTAAACAACTTAGCTGCCACGCTGTACAAATTTGTACATACTCTACTGAGTATGTACAAATTTATTTTTCAGAATTTTAAAAATATTTCTGAAAGACTTCACCAACCAACGATAATATCCAGAAACCAGCAAGATCCTTCTGTCAAATTCCAAGCCTCCAGTTCCCTGTATTACGTAGTTAGAGTAAGGTGAGAAACTTGTCTTAAGGTGAAATTTCATCTCTTAAACCTGTAATATCTTGTGAAGTTTTTTCAGATTATGCTGTTAAAAATCATAGTGGCATAAATATGAAAGAGAACAGCCTAAATAAATTTCTGGTTTTAAAAATATATCAAAACCCACATAACTGACTGACACAGTTGTTTTTTTTTTAAACAAATAGTAAATCCAGTGCAACTGCCACTTCAAAATTTTTCAGTTTCCTTGCCAGATATAATTTTTGTGACCTGTATCTTGTGCTGTTGAATAATGCTGCATAAATTGGCATTTTTCTCCCAGGGAAATTGAAAAAAAAACCAAAAAACAAAATACTTCACTGGTCTTATTCATTTCAATTTTCATTTCAGAAACATGACATGGTTTGCTACTGTCAGTTTGCTACAGCAATAAATAATTATCTGACAAATCTATCATATTTTGAAATTAGTATCAGTTATTATCAATACAATTCTCACATGGAGGCTCTTGGGAGTTTACTCTAGATACACCTTTCAGAACATTTGACAAAAGGTTTACACTGTTAATATTAGTGATCCCTGCAAGTCTTTGTGCTTGGTATAACTTGGGGCTTTGGATGCTTATTCTGTTAATTCTTAAACTGGAAAGAGTGTAAGAGAGTAATATTTTTGTCTTTTGACATTTTCAACCCCTCGTATATATTAATCTTTGTAGACCATTTTTTGTAGCAATGAAAGGCTGAATTCAGACCTTTTCCTTTATTACCCAGATAAATGAACAGTAAAAGCCAAACCAACCATGTAATAAAGGCAGAAGAAGGTAAGTTGAAAGGAAAAGAAAAACAAAAACAAAAAACTAACCTTGCATTATGATTCATGTATTCTGCCTTCTTATTAGTGCTCTAGATAGTAATTTTCCATCAGAAATATGACCTTATAAGCTTTGTAAAAGTACTGAATTTCAACTACTTATTTGAAGGTGACAATCTCAGTTTGATGCACAGTATTATATCCTCGCAATCATGGAATTCATCAGATATCTCTTTTTTTTTTTTTTTTTTTTTTGTGAATAAGGTCATTTTCAAATAGGAGCAAGTTTGGAAGGACTGGTTGGCATCTAATGAATTTCACAATGAAGATGAAATGCTAGATATCTTTGGCTGCAGATGCAGCTTAGATTACTGCTGTGTACACAGTCACTTGACTAACATTGGTACAATGCTGCCAACATAAAAAGCTACTGTATAGTATTTTGCATACCTTGTCTGGAGTCAGGATAAGGTTGGAGCTAACTTTGGAAGAGGCTAGTAGACCTTCAGAGGTCAGTACCTCGCCATAGCTTAAACAAATGGGGAGACAGATGGCTCCTGTGAACAGCTTTAAAAACACCATTCAACATTATGGTGTAGTATTATGATTCTTTGCCCTTTTTGAAAAGATCAGACTGTCTCTCAGAATGATAAGTATACAACTGAGGGTTTTTGGAAAGCTATTTCCCTGTCTAGAAAGAATTCACCATTTATGAATTCAAGGTAATTCTATGAGTTTTTATGAATAAAACTGGAAACTAATGCCCATCCTTGTTTTTCTCCAGTTCACCTTCATTATTTTAGGAAGATTTTATCTATTTTAGTTTTAAAATCACCATTTTTTATTTTTTTAATTAGTATTTTTTTGTCATCTGTAATGTTTTAAATGTTAAAGTTAAATTAATTCTAAAACAAAATATATGTATATCTAATATTGTGATCTCAAATGTATCAGTCCTGTAACTATACACTGAAGGACTATGAAAAAAGAGAAAATTTGTTAGACAAAAAATTATATCAACTAAAGGTTTAATACCAGTTGTCAGCTAAATTCTTATATGTGTATAAATATTGAAAGCAAATTCATTTGTTCCAGAAATTTCTCTTAATATAAAAATTTTTTCTTTCTGATGTTAGTTCTTTGAATGTTTTTTATATGTGAAATAATAAGTTAATGCCATTGGATTCTTTAATATTTCTTAATCAACTTTAGTTTGAAGGGATAGACTTTTTTAAATGGGTCTTTAAATAGTATCTTATGTCACTGACTATAAAAACAATAAAAATCTACAAAGTTTAGGTTCCTGTTACTGTGCAGACAATATCCTTTCAGTAGTTACCACTCAGATTATGTGATCAGAAAGTTCTATATTTGCTCTGATTTAAACTATTTCAGTATTGAGTGCATGAACACTGTGTGATTTTTATCAAAGTAGCATTGTTCCACGTACTATTTAAGAACTGAAAATAAATGTATTTTAGTGTACCAGTAAATCAAATAGTATTTTACAAAACACTTATATTCTTACTTGGTTTATTTTCAGAACTCCTTTCCCCAGTGTTCATGGTTCTTGGTGGTATCCAAAATGCCCCTTTAATATACTGAAATACTTCCTAGTGTAACATAACAGCAGAATATTTATAATTTTATTTAATCATAACATAATTAATTTGCTCTGAATGTTTTGTTTTCACCTTTCAGTAGAACATCTCCATGTACTTTAACAGAAATAATCATGCTTTCATAAGTGAATCAAACAGAGAGTTTTCATTGTTTTGCAACTGAGATTACAATGAAACTGGAAATAGGAGGAAATCTATCTTCAGTATGGTAATTTACACAGAGCAACAAGTAGTAACAGTAGATCAAGAGGTTTCAGGACAGAAGAATGCTGTAAACTTTCTCTAAATTTACTGAACCACAAGATTGATGTGAAATGGTCTATTTGTCAAGTGGAAGATGAAGAGGCTTGAGATCTCTTCTGTCTGATACCACCTGCCAACTGCCTCAAGGTTTGTTACAGTGAACACGAACTGAAATAATACAGCAAACCACAGACAAAGGCTCTTCCCTGAGCATTTGTATTCCCAAGTATTATGAAGGATATTGCACCAGAGTCCTGATAGAGGGTGACAATATGACATTTGATAATCTCCCTATACTGAACAGAAAATATCTGGAAGCAGCAGTATGTGGACTGCAACTTTTAAACCAGCTTCAGTGGTGCTGGTGTGCTTCAAAGTGTGCTGCCCACCATTAGATCCATATGTGCCTGATTCCTTTCAATGTTGTTTTCAGGTATGGCAAAGAGAGTTCTAAGCACCTCCTTTTGAACACTTTGTGCACTCTTGCAGCTATCTGCATTTTTACAGTATGTGGACACTTTGAATTTCCAGAATGTTCAGAAATCACTTGCTGTAGCTGTCCTAGCACCTGCCCTTTAAAAACTAAAATCTCTACAGAAAGAAACCAAAGAACTGTGCAGCCTCTCAGACGGAACTGAAGAGATTGAAGAGATGGGCAGAGAAGAATTGTTGGAAATTCAACAAAGGGAAATGAAGGGTCCTGCACCTGAAGAAGAATAACTTCAGGGGCCAGTACAGGCTGGGACAACACATGCTGGAAATCAGCTTTGTGGAGAAGGACCTGGGGGTCCTGGCAGACAACAAGCTGTCCATGAACCAGCAGTGTGTCCTTGTAGCCAAGGAAAACAGTATTCTGGGTGGTTTAGGAAGAGCACTGCCAGGAGTTCAAGCAAGGTGACCCTGCCCTTCCACTCAGCTCTGGTGAGGCCACATCTGGAGTGCTGTGTCCAGTCCTGGGCTCCTCAGGACAAGAGAGACATGGAGCTCCTGGATCTGGTCCAATGGAGGCCAACAAAGATGATTAAGGGACTGGAACATCTCTTTTACAAGGAAAGGCTGAAGGAACTGAGCCTTTTCAGCTATGAGAAGAGGCAACTGAGAGGAAACTTCCTCAATGTATATAAGCATGTGAAGGGAAGTGGTCATGGGGATGGACCCCAGCTCTTCTCCGTGGTGCTGAAGAATGCGACAAGAGGCAAAGGGCAGAGAATGCTGCACAGGAAATTCCACTTGAATATGAGGAAGAACTCCCTTACTGTGCAGGGGACTGCACACTTGAACAGGCTGTCCAAGAGGTTGTGAGTCTCCCTCACTAGAGATATTCAAAAACTGTCTGGACACAATTCTATGCAATGTGCCCTAGGATGGCCCTGCTTGAATCACAGAATCAGCTACACTGGAAAAAACATGAGATCATGGACTGAAACGTATGAGATCATGGACTGAAACCTATGACCAAACACCTTGTCAACTAGACCATGACACTAAGTGCCACATCCAGTCTTTTCTTGAACACTTCCAGAAACAGTGACTCCACCACCTCCCTGGGCAGCTCATTCCAATACCCAATCACTCTTTTTGTGAAGAACTTCTTCCTAATGTCTAAACGTTCTCTGACGCAGCTTAAGCCTGTGTCCTTTTGTCCTATTGCCTGGGAGAAGAAATCAACAACCACTTGACTACAACCTCCTTTCAGGCAGTTGTAGAGAATAAGGAAGTTGAACCAGATGACCCACTGTGGTCTCTTCCAACCTTACCCATTCTGTGATTCTATGTTTCTGTGAAATGATGAAAGGTATTTCACTACAAGCTTAATTCCTACCTGAAAATTTCACAGTCATAAATCTGGAAAAACATATCTTAGACCAGTCAACATCATAGCAACAAATTCAAACCTTAGGAAGAGCAAAGCTATTAAAATTCTCAGATTCTAATGAAGTACCTTCTAGAGTGCAACCCACTTCAGTAATTACTCACATGGTTACTGTAGGACAGCATAAAAAAAAGTTTCTAGAACTAATTAAAGCAAGCAGTGGATAGAAGATATAAATGGGTGTCGTGGTTTTGCCCACCAGCCCATCCCTGGGGCTGTGAATGGTTTTGTCCAAGTAGATTTCCGGACAAAACCCA